>JAGFBZ010000458.1:170852-396608 GCA_018398805.1 Hirundichthys speculiger | reverse complement strand
AACTGCAGCCTCTAGTGGTCAGTAGAGGAACTGCAGCTTCTAGTGGTCAGTAGAGGAACTAGCCTCTAGTGGTCAGTAGGAACTGCAGCTCTAGTGGTCGGTAGAGGAACTGCAGCTTCTAGTGGTCGGTGGATGAACTGCAGTCTCTAGTGGTCGTTGGATGAACTGCAGTCTGTAGTGGTCAGTAGAGGAACTGCAGCTTCTAGTGGTCAGTAGAGGAACTGCAGCCTCTAGTGGTCGTAGAGGAACTGCAGCCTCTAGTGGTCAGCCTCTAGTGGTAGAGGAACTGCAGTAGTGGTCCTCTAGTGGTCAGTAGAGGAAACTGCAGCCTCTCTAGTGGTCAGTAGAGGAACTGCAGCCTCTAGTGGTCAGGTAGAGGAACTGCAGCAGTTCTAGTGGTCAGTAGAGGGAACTGCAGCTCTAGTGGTCGGTGAGAACTGCAGCTCTCTAGTGGTCAGTAGAGGAACTGCAGCCTCTAGTGGTCAGGGGGTAGTGAACTGCAGCCTCTAGTGGTCAGTAGAGGAACTGCAGCCTCTAGTGGTCAGTAGAGGAACTGCAGCCTCTAGTGGTCAGGTAGAGGAACTGCAGCTTCTAGTGAGTCAGTGGTCAGTAGAGGAACTGCAGCCTCTAGTGGTCAGTAGAGGAACTGCAGCCTCTAGTGGTCAGTAGAGGAACTGCAGCCTCTAGTGGTCGTAGAGGAACTGCAGCCTCTAGTGGTCAGTGGGAGGAACTGCAGCCTCTAGTGGTCAGTAGAGGAACTGCAGCCTCTAGTGGTCAGTAGAGGAACTGCAGCCTCTAGTGGTCAGTAGAGGAACTGCAGCCTCTAGTGGTCAGTAGAGGAACTGCAGCTTCTAGTGGTCAGGTAGAGGAACCGCAGCCTCTAGTGGTCAGTAGAGAACTGCAGCCTCTAGTGGTCAGTAGGGAACTGCAGCCTCTAGTGGTCAGTAGAGGAACTGCAGCCTCTAGTGGTCGGTAGAGGAACTGCAGCCTCTAGTGGTCAGTAGAGGAACTGCAGCTTCTAGTGGTCAGTAGAGGAACTGCAGCCTCTAGTGGTCAGTAGAGGAACTGCAGCCTCTAGTGGTCAGTAGAGGAACTGCAGCTCTACTGGTCCGGTAGAGGAACTGCAGCCTCTAGTGGTCAGTAGAGGAACTGCAGCCTCTAGTGGTCAGTAGAGGAACTGCAGCCTCTAGTGGTCGGTAGAGGAACTGCAGCCTCTAGTGGTCGGTAGAGGAACTGCAGCTTCTAGTGGTCAGTAGGGAACTGCAGCCTCGTGGTCAGTAGAGGAACTGCAGCTCTAGTGGTCAGTAGAGGAACTGCAGCCTCTAGTGGTCAGTAGAGGAACTGCAGCCTCTAGTGGTCAGAGTGCAGCTTCTAGTGAGGAACTGCAGCCTCTAGTGGTCAGTAGAGGAACTGCAGCCTCTAGTGGTCAGTAGAGGAACTGCAGCCTCTAGTGGTCGTAGAGGAACTGCAGGTGAAGGCTGCAGCCTCTAGTGGTCAGTAGAGGAACTGCAGCCTCTAGTGGTCAGTAGAGGAACTGCAGCCTCTAGTGGTCTAGTAGAGGAACTGCAGCTTCTAGTGGTCTAGTAGAGGAACTGCAGCTCTAGTGGTCAGTAGAGGAACTGCAGCCTCTAGTGGTCAGTAGAGGAACCGCAGCCTCTAGTGGTCAGTAGAGGAACTGCAGCCTCTAGTGGTCGGTAGAGGAACTGCAGCCTTCTAGTGCAGTGGTCAGTAGAGGAACTGCAGCCTCTAGCGGTCAGTAGAGGAACTGCAGCCTCTAGTGGTCTGTAGAGGAACTGCAGCCTCTAGTGGTGTGTAGAGGAACTGTAGCCTTTAGTGGTCGGTGGATGAACTGCAGTCTCTAGTGGTCAGTAGAGGAACTGCAGCCTCTTTTGGACATGGCTTTTTCACCAACAGTGTCTCTGTGGTTACAAACAACAACAGTTTCTAAAAGAATTTTATGTAATTTTGTTTAGTTGATGTACACATATATCTATTGTAAATCCTTTATATAACATTTTAACTTCAGTTTTGAAAGATACGTCCCATAGAGTGAAGGAGGAGGAGACAATTGTCAGGCTCCGCCCCTCAGAACCAGCTCCTGTGAAAGTGTTGGGCAGATGTGGCTGAAAACAGATCATTTGTGTTGAATCCATGTGGTACTTTCAACAGAATGTGTCACAGATATTTCACTAAGATATTAGAAAACTGTCATCTTTAACAAAGTACATCTAATCTAAAGTACATCTAATCTAATCTATTTTACTTGGGATACAGCAATAACCATTTTGTCTAGAGACAGCAGGAGTCATGATTCTCAGCGGCATGTTGGTGCAGTTCATGTTTTAATGTGGTTGTCATGGTAACATAGCTGTCATACAAGGTTTTTAATCAGATACACACAAACAAATTCAAGACAGACATGACTGAACATGTTATGATGTAAAAACATTTATGATTTCAGAAGGAACGGTCCACGGGACATCAAACTGGGAAATTTTGGACATATTCCTTTATGGAGTCTTTCTACAGGAATTATTGGGAACATCTCAGAATCAATCGCACGTTTCTGAACAACACTAAATGCTAAATCAACCTACAATGTTCTTTTAAGAGTCCAGAAAACTAGCTGATAGCCTAGCAGGCAATTGATGAAATAGACCCGGACAGATTAGATTTAACATCTCTGATTTACTGGCAGCAAGCTGGTTTATAACAGAACAAAACTAGTCAGATGAATTAATGAGCCTCCTCAAATAACTCGCTAAATCAGAATATCATCGAGCCGAGCTAGCTAGCATCATGGTAGCTAGCGACCAACTTTACAAATTCTTTGAAATTTGCAATCCAAATGTAAACAAATGATATAAAACAACATACAGTGATCCCTCGCCAATTCGTGCTTTAAGTTTCGCAGTTTTAGTTATTTACGGATTTTTCAGAAATATATGATATAATAAAAAATAAAGAAAAAATTGCACAGGATCACAGGATGTTGTGCGTGTTCTCTCACAGCAAAGAAATGCTGTGAGCCAGCCTGGCCCCTTAAAGAAGGTGGCCTTATGGGTAATGGTGTGGCCTTATGGGTAATGGAGTGGCCTTATGGGTAATGTAGTGTGTGTGTCGTGGGACGGCAGAAGAAAACGGGGTTAGATGAAAAGTGTAGTGAGCATCAACAGCAGCCCAGCGTGTATAGATTTACATTCTCTGTTAACCAACAGGAGCCCAACAATACAACCTGTGTGATGTTACAAGTTCCTGCAGTGCCAGAATGAAGTTCCCGTTCCATGCAGAGAAAACCGGACTTTTTGTTTTGTTGCTGTTAGCGTGTTAGCTGCTAATTTACTACGGTTCAGAGACCAGAGGCTGTGAAGGAAACAGAAAGACCACAGTTGAGCCTTTGTCTTGTTTCGCTGCAGTGCCTCGATACTTTTTGCCATTTTTAAACATGTTTTAAACACATTATTGAGGCTCGGGGGGCTCCGGTTCCCATCTGTGGATTTTGATTTTCGCGAGGGGGGGCGTGCGCACCGGTCCACATTAACTGTGAAAAATAAGGAATCACTGTAAACGCATTTATAATATTCAATGAGTTATAACGTTAACACATTTACGACTCGAACTCTAAAAAAAGTTGGTTTGCTGTGTAAATCCTAAATAAAAACAAAATAAAATCAGTGCCAAATCTCATCAATTTATATTATATTCCCAGTAGAGCATGAAGAACGACTGTCGGTCATTTGAACAGTGTCATTGGCTCTGATTCTTTCAACCTTTTAAAATTTTTAAAACTTAAAACTAAACTCGATTTAGTGATAACTCAACACTGTTGTTGTAAATTGTAACTTAGCACTCGCACGTAATTTCCGCTTCCCACTTTTCCCCTGGGATTCTCACTGCCGCTAATCGCTGGTTCTTTAGCTTAGCTTATTAGCCTACTAGCTTCTTAGCATGGCTTCCTCCTCTCCCTCTGTTTCCCCCTCCTGCTGCTCAGTGTGTGAAATGTTCAGTTATTCCTCTGCCTCCTTTAGCGAGAGTGGTAAATGCATAAAGTGTAGATTATTCACAGCTCTGGAGGTGAGGCTTAGTGAGCTAGAGGCGCGGGTCCGCCAATTAGATCATAGTCTGTCAGAGGCGATACGTAGCCAGGCTAACGTAGCGGCGGAGCGGCCTAGAGTAGCTGCAGCTAGCAGTCCCCCTGTAGCACCCGAGCAGCCGGCCAGTCAGGGTGGCTGGGTGACGGCTCGAAGGAGGCGTAGCCCAAAGCAAAGGTACGTGGATCACCATCACTCGCTTCACATATCAAACCATTTTTTCCCACTCAACGACACCCCCGCTGAGAAACCCACCCTGCTGATTGGAGACTCTATAGTCCGGTATGTGAGGCCGGCAGCCACGGCCATAGTCAGGTGTATCCAAGGATCCAGAGCGGGCGACATCGAGGCAAATTTGAAGCTGCTGGCAAAGAGTAACTGTAAGTACAGTAAAGTTATCATACATGTCGGCACTAATGACACCCGGCTACGCCAGTCGGAGGTCACTAAACTTAACATTGAGTCGGTGTGTAATGTTGCAAAGAGCATGTCGGACTCCGTAATTTTCTCTGGTCCCCTTCCTAATTTGACCAGTGATGATATGTTTGGCTGCATGTCTACGCTCCGTCGCTGATTGTTGTGGTGGTGTCCAGAAAACAACGTGGCCTTTATTGACAATTAGCCGGATTTTTGGGTAAAGCCTGGTCTGATTAGAAGAGACGGCATTCATCCCACCCCGGATGGTGCAGCTCTTATTTCTAGGAATTTGGCCGATTCTCTTAGACGCTCCCCCTGACAACTTTCAGCAAACCTCAACTATCAGCAAAGCTAAACCATCCACATGTCTATTGGATCCCAACCCAACTCGACTGCTCAAAGATGTTATGTCCTTTATTGGTACGTCAATTTTGGATCAGATTATTCTATCTTTACAATCATCTTTACTATCAGGATATGAACCACAGGTATTTAAAGTTGCAGTCATTAAACCTTTGCTTAAAAAACCATCTCTTGATCCAGACATTTCGGCAAACTATAGACCAATATCCAACCTTCCATTTATCTCTAAAACACTCGAAAAAATAGTTGCTAGCCAGTTAGGAGGACACCTGCATAGAAATGATCTATTTGAGGTCTTTCAGTCAGGGTTTAGAACTCATCATAGCACAGAAACTGCACTGATTAGAGTCTCCAACGACCTCCTCATGGCCTCAGATGATGGATTAGTTTCTGTCCTTGTTCTGCTGGACCTCAGTGCTGCTTTGATACCATTGATCACGGCCTTTTGCTGCACAGATTAGAGCACACTGTTGGAATTAAAGGGACAGCATTAGGCTGGTTTAAGTCATATATATCTGACAGGTTCCAGTTCGTCCATGTTAATGACGTTTCTTCTACACGGACTAGGGTCTGCTATGGCGTCCCACAGGGTTCAGTTCTGGGACCAATCCTTTTCACTTTATACATGCTGCTCTTGGGAAAAATTATCCAGAGCCATGTCATAAACTTTCATTGCTACGCTGATGGTATGCAGCTGTACTTATCTATGAAACCAGAGGAAGCAAAACCTTTGGCTAAACTTCAAGGGTGTCTTAATGACAATAAGTCCTGGATGTCCTCTAACTTTCTGCTTCTAAACTCGGATAAAACAGAGGTTATTGTCTTTGGTCCCAAACACCTGAGGAATGGATTAACTGGGTTTAACTGGCTTCCAGCACAGCTGTGAAAAACCTTGGAGTCATTTTTGATCAGGATATGTCATTTAAGCAGCATATTAATCAGGTTTGTCAGACATTTTTCAGACTGCCTTTTTCATCTCTGAAATATCTCCAAGATCAGGAGCATCCTCTCCCAGGGTGATGCTGAAAACATTTCTGTTCAGTAAAGCCTACAGTTAGTCTAAACTATAGTGTGTAGGGGCTAATAGTTATAGCTACAGTTAGTTTAAACTATAATGTGTAGGGGCTAATAGTTATAGCTACAGTTAGTCTAAACTATAGTGTGTAGGGGCTAATAGTTATAGCTACAGTTAGTCTAAACTATAGTGTGTAGGGGCTAATAGTTATAGCTACAGTTAGTCTAAACTATAGTGTGTAGGGGCTAATAGTTTATAGCTACAGTTAGTCTAAACTATAGTGTGTAGGGGGCTAATAGTTATAGATACAGTTAGTCTAAACTATAGTGTGTAGGGGCTAATAGTTATAGCTACAGTTAGTCTAAACTATAGTGTGTAGGGGTTAATAGTTTTAGCTACAGTTAGTCTAAACTATAGTGTGTAGGGGCTAATAGTTATGGCTACAGTTAGTCTAAACTATAGTGTGTAGGGGCTAATAGTTATAGCTACAGTTAGTCTAAACTATAGTGTGTAGGGGCTAATAGTTATAGCTACAGTTAGTCTAAACTATAGTGTGTAGGGGCTAATAGTTATAGCTACAGTTAGTCTAAACTATAGTGTGTAGGGGCTAATAGTTATAGCAATAGCTGTAGTAGTTCAGACTAGAGTAGCTCGTCTTAATCACAGCTTCGTCATAGCTATGCTGCTATAGGCCTACGCTGCAGGGGGATGCCAACATGATCTGCTGAGTGGTGTCTCCACTGCTCCTCTCCTTTCCTTCCCTTTTCTCCTCCCTTCCTCCTCCTCCAGCTCATTCCATAGTTAATTGGCAGCACCTTGTTACTGTAACTGGGCTCCATTTTCTTTCCTGTAGTTTGTTGTGCTGTTTTCCTCCTTTTTTCTCTTTTTCTTTCTGTGTGTTTTCAGACCAGAGTTTCCTGAGTTTCATGCTGACCTGCAGTTCCCTCCTCTGTCCATCCCAGCGTTTACCTCCACCTGTGTGTGTAGGTGTGTTCAGGGTGTCGGCTGCCATGGTGACCGGTGATCTAGTCCTCTGACCATCTCACCTCAGTGCTGCTACCTGCATCTGTTTATGTTTATATGGTCATTATATTTAGTTATATATATTTGTGTCTCTCCTCTCTCTGTCCTCCTCTCTGTCCTCCATCCTCTCTTTGTCCTCCATCTTCTCTCTATCCTCCATCCTTTTCTCTGTCCTCCCTCCTCTCTCTGTCCTCCATCCTCTCTCTGTACTCCATCCTCTCTCTGTCCTCCATCCTCTCTGTGCTCCGTCCTCTCTCTGTCCTCCATCCTCTCTCTGTCCTGTCCCTCTTTTCTGTCTTTATCCAGCTGGTCTTCATCAGGAAGGTCTCTCCATATGATCCAGGTCCTGGTCCAGGTTTCTTCCTCTTAAAGTGGAGTTTTTTCTTGCTACTGTTTGGCTTAAAGTTTTTTTTTCCCTCTGTTATCAGAGGGCCATTATCCTTGTTTAGGATTTAATATTATAATTTTAGTTAATGATATTTGCTCGGGGGTCATGATCTGGTCTCTGTAGAGACCTGGAGACAACTGCCATTGTAACAGACGCTATAGAAATAAAACTGAATTGGAATCTGGGAAGTGAGGAGGAACGTTGTCCTGTCCTGGTCTGATCCAGGATTCTAGCTGCTCAACAGTCCTGGACCTTCACTGCTGGATTTCTCCAGATGTTTTCTGCTGGTCAAAGGTCTCTCTTGTGAAGTGCTGCTGCTGTGATGATCCAGTCTGTGGTTCAGCATCGTCCTGCTGATGGAAGGTCTTCTCTGACAGAGACGTTGTCTGGATGGAGCAGATGTTACTCTGGAACCTCTATGTTCTCTTCAGCATTGATGGAGCCTTTCCAGATGCTCCAGCTGCTCCATAGACTCTAATAAACCTCAGACCATCAGAGATGCAGCTGTTGAACTGTCGGCCTCCATGGTTGATCCATCTGACCTCAGAACATTTATCTTCAGTCCGTTTTAGTTGAGCTTTAGCCCAGAGAAGACTGTGATGTTTCTGGATTCTCCTATGGACTGTAGGTGGTCTTAAAACTCTGTGACATTTTACACTGAAAAACATTTTTCTGAAATTGTTCCATTATCTTTAGATGCAGTTTGTCTCAGATCAGGTCAAAATGAGCTGATATTTTCATGAAATGGTCAACTGTCTGATATTGTCATGGCCCAGGTCAGCCACGGCATATATGCTGTGTGTTTTGTCAAGTTGGCGTCTCTCCATGTCTGCAGTGCTTCCTGTTTTACTTTGAAGGTCTGTCTTGTCTTTGTGGTGTTCTGCTTTTCATCCTCCCCCTTGTCATCCTGATTGTTCACACCTGCCTCTGGTTTGTTCCTCTGTGTTTGGTCCTGTCACTCCCTTTCTGTTGGCGTCACCACCGTCTGCTCGTCTCCCTGACTCCTTGGAGAAGTTAAGTTTGGGTTTTTGTATTTTTGTATTTAATACAGACTAATTTTTTGTTTCTTGAAACTCCTGCACCTTGGGTCCTCCTTATGTTCTTCATGCTCTATTGGGAATAAAATATGGATTTATGAGATTCTGATTTTACAAAAATGTTATGTCTAGTCTATGTTTACAGTGTCCCAACTTTTTTGGAATTGTTGTATGATATTAAACAGAATGTAAACACATATATGACTCTACTCTTTGTGCTTTGAATACAAAGTAAATACCAGTATCGGTGCCACTGAACAGAACTTATCCTCTGAACAAAGACTCAGACGTTGGAGCAGACCAGATCACTGGACTGGAAGCTGGTCCTCGACTTGGTTCTGGCTGCTTTGTCCTGCCTGGACCCTTCAGACCTGAGGTGGCGCTCCTTGTTGTGGATAACCTGGATATACTGGTCGGTGCTGCTGTTCTGCTGGTCGCTACTGGAGGCCACAGAGGCCGAGTCGGACTCGGTCAGTGGCACCTCCAGCTTGGGTCTGGACTTGCGCTTTATGTAGGGCTCTGTGTGCCTGGTTCTGGATGTGGACTGGCCCGGTCTTCCTGGGGAATGGATGCAGTGGCGGGTTCGCACAACCAGCGGCTCAGCCGCTCTCACGCCGGACTGGGTTGGGGAAGGTAGGTCTGGATCTGCCCAGTTGGTTCCTCCCTTCTCGTCATCCTCGCACCTTGCTTCACATCTCACATGGACGATGGGGTCACTGTGGTCTCCAATGTAGAAGTGTGCATGCGGCTGGAGGTCAGACAGAGACCGGGGACGATGGGTCTTTCCTAGTGACGCCCTCCTTGTGTCCGGCGCCAGTCCATCCTTGTCACTGTCGGCGGCAGGTAGGTGCTGGGATGTGTGGGAGCGGTGAGGATGATGGTGAAGGACAGCGGCGCGGGAGGCATAGCGCCTGGTGCTGCGCGGGTACAGCTCAAGGATCTCTGCAGGCTCCCCCATCAAGTAATGGCGTGGAATCCGCGTGGTGGAGCGCAGCAGCTTCCTGCGTGGTTCATGCTCATTGACGATCACATAGCGGGTGGCGGGACCGCGGCAACCACTGCAGCTCTGAGCGGCAACCATCCCAGTGGCCTCCACAGGATGCAAGGCTCGAACAGTCTTCCTGTACAAGGGGTCAGAGTGGAAGCTGTCAGAACAGTACACCACCTGGTGGGAGGACCTGGACCTGCAGCCACTGCTGCAGCTGCTGACGAAGGGACGTGGCCTGTTACGAGAAAGAACAAGGATGTCAATCAGTGTATGTAGGACTTGTGATGGTCGCTGCAGTTTCAGAAGCATGGAGCAGAACACCGAAGCCAACAGATGAGACTGCATGGGAGGAGGTGCATCATGGAGAGCAGCGCTGCTGCCTGACGTCTTCCTAACAAGGCCTGTTTTTGAGACTTCTGCTCCAAAATGACACTGCTAATATAAAATAGGCATATATCACCAGCTACAAAGTGCATTTGAATAAATATGATATAAAAATAAATCAAGTATAGTTATTGGCAGGACAGAGTCAACTTAACTAAGAAATTGTTATGGGTTGCTGATACTACCAGCATCCCTTTGATTGATTGATTGATTGATTGATAGATTGATTCTGGCCTCTTTTCTAATGTTATGACGTGGAGGTGAAGGTGACTCCCCGAGTCTGATAATGCTCTGTTAGCTCAGAGGCTAAATAAGGGCTGCATGTGTACATTATAACATGCTTTGAGTTAACAACAACTGCTTGAACGATGTCCTGAAGTACCAGTGTTGTTAGTTGGCAACAGGTTAAACATGCAAACGAAGCAGTGTGCAGTACGTTAGCCCATGCAAGGACACAACTCACATGTATTCAGAGTAAAAAACCTCAGAGAGCATTGAGAAAAAAACTGCATGAATTAGATTCACTCCAACAGTAAATGGTACAAATTCATGTTCCTCTGCAGCAAGAGCTCTGGTGAGGATCAACAGGAACCATCAGATTTCTACAATCTTAGCTTCCTGTTAAATCCAAGATAGAGTTTAAATTTTTAAAGGCCTAGCTCCTTCAGATCTCAAAGGTCCACATTATCACAACAGAGACTTCAACTTCCTCGTGGTTCTAGGAGTTTTCAGAAGTCAAATGGGAGGCAGAGCGTTCGGTTATCAGGCTCCTCTCTGGTGGAACCAGCCCCCAGTTTGGGTTTGGACATTAAGCACCTTCTCTAATCTTCAAGATGAGGGTGGAACCAGCCCCCAGTTTGGGTTTGGACATTAAGCACCTTCTCTAATCTTCAAGATGAGGGTGGAACCAGCCCCCAGTTTGGGTTTGGACATTAAGCACCTTCTCTAATCTTCAAGATGAGGGTGGAACCAGCCCCCAGTTTGGATTAAAGAGGCAGGCGTCCTCTGCACCTCTAAGTTTAGGCTTAAAACTTTCCTTTTTGATAAAGCTCAGAGCTGGCTTGGGTGACCCTGAACCATCCTTTGTTATACTGCTAAAGACCCAGACTGCTAGGAGACATCCCATGATGCCCTTCTACAAACTCTTCTCTGAGATCTGACTCACATGGATTATTGATCAGATGTTCCTTTTGCCTAAATCTTCATTCATCAGATCATTTTTCAGATCAATAAGAGTTCATACAGCTCACATCACATCAAGCTGCCTTAAGTCATGGAAGCCTTGCAGACCTGCCAGATGTGTGATCCGGCCGGCGTTTGGGCAGTACGGTCACCGCCGGACTCCTGACAGATCCGGTTCCTGCGTTCAGGTCGGTCCTGGACGCCGACTGAGCGATGGTTCGTATGCTGTTTCCATGATGAACAGGAGACTGGAAGTTGGTGACGCTGCCGTTGCGTCTGGGGGAGGGGGTGTGGACGGACGCCTCCTGGCTGCTAACGTCGCTCTCTGGCTGATCCGGCGGTTTGTCCGCTGAAGCCTCCGGAGCTTGTAGCCTGGCTGTGAGAGGTTCAGACAGTGTTACATCTCAGCGCTCATAACAACCCAACACAGTCAGAGAGGCAACAGCACAGATACCTGCAGCCATCTGGAAGACCTTCTTCTTGTCCTCCGTACGCTCCTGAAAACAAACATCCTACCGTCAGTGTTGATGACATGATAACGTTTGTTCTGATGCACAAACCTTTCATTAAAAGAACAGTGGCAAGAAAAAGTGAATGAACCCTTGGAATTGCTGCAGAGCCGAGAACAGACATGTTTGAGGACAAGTGCCAAGAAACGAAGGCCCATTCAGCTAAATTACTCTTATAATATATAATATACATCTGTAATATTATATATATAATATTCACTCTGCAAGCAGAGTGAATAGAGCCCTCGCACCCATTGCCACCGCACCCAGATGCCCGCCACCTTCGGACAGGCATGGACTGGCCATCGGGCGTACCAGGCAATGCACAGTACACAATGCACAAACGACGCACATTTGTGGGCCGGCCCAGGTCTGTCATAAAAAAAAATGTATATAGTTTTTATTGACCGCGACGGTAACAGACTGGTAGTCGGCTCATAAAAATCTCCGAGAGGGGGGGGGGGGACGACGACGACACACACTCAACAAACTCAAGAAAGAGACACTGACAGCTAATCAGACAAGCGCTCCAGTGCTGCTCTGATGTGAACGCAGTATGAACGTTATTTTCTGCTGAAGGGAGGGGGTGGAGGCGGGGCGGGGCGGGGCCTTGCGAAGACACGAAGTGGCCCATTGGTTGATTTCCTTGACGGACATTGGGCTAGTCCAATGAAATTTCTCAGCTCTCGTTGGCCCGCCCCTCCCATCCCTCCTGACCAAATTTTGCTGTTTGGCCTGACCGGAGAGTGTGGTGGCTCGTGGATGAGTATGGAAATGGAGAAAAAAGCACAAAAGCGAAAGGGAGGAGCAGAAAAGCTCAGAGAACGGAGACAAAAAAAAAAATAAAAGTGGATGCAGCAAAATGTGCCAAAATCATGGAAATGTTTTCAACCACAAGCTCGGGGGCGGGAGCCGCGGGGCCGAGTGAACAGGTGGTTGTCGGAGAAGAAGCGGATGAGGAGAGGGAGAAGGAGGAGGAGGAGGATGAGGAGGAGGAGAGAGATGAGACCCAGCAGCAGGGCGAGATTGAGGTCAGAATAGCTATTTGGAGGTGATCACCTGTGTGTGTGTGTGGGTGTGCGTGTGTGTGTGTGTGGTTTAGTCTTTGTTGTCAAATAATGCTTTGAGTAGATTTGGTGTCCAATTTACAGTGTTAAGTGTGTTAAAATATTAGTGAAACATTGCTTTGCTGAAATGCATGATAAATAATTTATTTTAATTTTTGAAACTTCACTATGTGCACATAGTATACAACATGCAGCATGTGCTTCCGCATATCGTATAAATAACCGGCATTTTTGATCCCCGGCGTATGGTGGGCCCCCAGGGATCAAAAATGCCCGGTCCATTTTTTGGTCCCAGTCCAGCCCTGCCTTCAGATGCCAGTCGAGTCGTCTCTTCAAGGCCGGCCTCTATCCAATCTCTCCTGGATATTATGACTTCTTGAAGCTCCTCCCTCGACCCCTCCCCTTTCCAAACAACACCTGTGGCTCCAGACTGAACTGGGACAGGGGTCACTGGCTTACACACACACATACTCTACCCGCCCCCTGCCCAACCTCCTCCGCTGGCTCCGGCTGTTTCCACCCCCCCGCTAGACGGACTGATGCACTGCATGCCGGGATCTGGCAGCGCGCGCACGGACTGTTTGGCTGGACACCCCCCTCTCCCCACTCCCCACCCACCTCTCATGTATTAGTTTTAAGTTTGTCTTATTTTTTGTGCTGGTTTTTTTTGCTAATTATCAACTGTGAATCGACTGTAAGGGAATTTTGCTAATTAAGTAATTTTGCTAAGTAACTTTTTTTTTACCCCCCCACATGTGGTCTCATTTTCCTCTGATAAGAAGGTGCGACGCTACGTGGCAGCAGCCCCCAGACACCGTCGACCCATGTCTGAATATGTTTGTTTGTTTCTGTATGTTTTTCTTGGACGATGTACTGGAAAATTGAATTTCATTGTGATGACAATGATTAATAAAGTATTGATTGATTGATTGATTGAGAATAAAGACAACAGAGAAATTATTCCGTTCAGTTATAAAATGGAAAAGGATAAAAGTTTCTGTCCAGCTTGACTCCAGATGTATGAAAACAAAAGACATTTTCTGAATCTACTCAGAGCTGAGGTCTTAGCTGCCACATCGAGACTGGAACTAAAACAACCGTTTATCATCTCAAACAAATATAAAGAGTCAGAGATCTGATGTTCAGAGTAGATTTTGATAAGATTATAACTTCAGTCTTGGCAAGACCTACATATGAGGACAGATCAGTAGAAATGGGTAAATGGTTTTATTCTTATGAGTAGTTCGGCAGGGACGAAAACTAAACAGAGCAAAGATGTGATCTCCAGGAGGAGGTCCGGGTCTCTGAGGGAAGACAGGAGGATTAGATTGGGGATTTTCCAAGAGGTCTCAAAAAAAGTGCACTGACCAGTAAGTTGATGGTAAAAGCTGCTGGAGTGCCATTTCCATTTTAAACCTTAAGTGTCTAGAGCAGGCGTGGCGAACACGCATGTTTCCCATGTTTTGAGGCTCTTGACCTCACTTTGTTTCATTTTTACTTAACAACACTTTCAAATCAACAATAGCTTATCAAAAACAGATAATAAATAATAATGTAAAAATGTGTTTGTTGTACTAATTCTGACATGAAAACGTGACAGCCAGTCATCGGTGCGGGTTGGGATTAATGCCGGGAAATGTATTAGCATATTGCGATCTAGTGCAAGCTACCCTGGTCGTCAAAATGGCTAAATGCAAGGTTAAACGAAAATATGAAGATGAACACCAGACATTCTTGGAAGAATGGGAAGACGCCTACTTTTTTATTGAACGGAACTGTTTAATATGAAGCACCACATTATCGCATTTCAAGGCTTCAAATTTTCAACGGCGTTTTGGCACAGTTCATGCTAATATTGACAAAGACTTTCCCAAAGGTACTGAACTACACAAGCACAAAGTGAGCACTTCAAATAGCCAGGTAAAAAGACAAGCTCAAGTCTTTCTCCAGTTCAGCAAACATGCAGAAACTGTGACGCTGGCTTCCTACAGAGTGGCGTGGAATATTGCGCGTCATAAAAAACCATACAGTGAGGGTGATTTTGCGAAACACTGCTTGAAAGACGTGACCTTCAGCTCCAGATAATAGAAAACTAAAAGATGCCATCGCAGATCTTCAGCTGTCACATCACACTGTTGAGACCAGAATATCAGACATAAATAAAGCAATGGAATCTGATCTGCGCACAGATCTGGAAAAGTTGTGCATATTTTAGTGTTGCTTTAGACGAGTCATGCGACATACAGGACGAGCCACAGCTGGCAATATTTGCCCGAATGATTTCTGAAGACTGCACGCTTAAAGAAGAGCTTCTGGATATTGTGCCATTAAAAGACAGAACATTGACATGAAAAAAGCAATGATGGATGTATTCAAAGAATCCAGTTTGTCTCTGGATAAACTCACAGCTGTAGCCACAGATGGAGCACCATCAATGATTGGATCTGTGAATGGACTTGTGGGTCTTTGCAAGAGTGATGACAGATTTTCCGATTTTTGGAACTTCCACTGTATCATACATCGTGAACAACTCAATTTAGACCACGTCATGAAGCCCGTAGTAGAAATTGTGAACTTCATTCACACACACGGCAGTTCAAAAGTCTCCTTTCTGAACTTGATGCAGATCTGCCTGGTAATTTACCTCTGCGCTGCACGGTCAGATGGCTGTCCTGAGGAAAAGTGGTTTCCTCCTTTTGCCAACTTTTAGAACCCATAAAAATATTTTTGGGAGAAAAGAAAAAGGATTACTCTCAGCTCTCAGACCAAAGGTAGCTCCTGGACTTGGCGTTTTTGGTTGATGTGCTCTCACATCTGGATAAACTCAACCTGGATTTGCAGGGGAAATTAAAAATGCTCCCAGATCTGGCGCAGTGTGTTTTTGTGTTTGTCAACAAGCTGAAGCTTTTCAAAGAGCACATTAAGAAGAGCGATTTAACCCACTTTCCATCTCTGCGCAACATCCAGCATATGGTCGCTGTCAAAGTGGATGCAGTCAGGTACGCGCGACTGCTTGCGCAACTGTATGGGAACCAGCGGCGGAGCGTCAGGGGGGACTGGGGGGGCGGTACTCCCCCGGCCTGGGCCCTGGGGGGCCCGGTGAAAGACGAAGAAACAGGCTTTTCCCTAAGTGTCGGTAACACTTTGCACATCCGTGGATTCAACAATTTCTGCGCACAATGTGTCACGCTTCGTCTGAGGTTATATATAGGTTGCCCCAGCCAGAATAAATCATGGTTGGTCAAAAAATGTAAGACTGACTTTGGTCATGTAGTTTTATTCAACACAGTGAATTAAATGTTTTGCTGCATGGCTGGCTTCATGTTCACTCTCACAGTTAACTTTACAATGTGCAAAGTTACAAGATCTCCAAATGTATTTTGGGTAACATCGTCATCAACAGCCGTCCATCAGGTATAGGTTATACCTGATGGACGGCTATAGGTTGCCCCAGCCAGAATGAATCATGGTTGGTCAAAAAATGTAAGACTGACTTTGGTCATGTAGTTTTATTCAACACAGTGAATTAAATGTTGTGCTGCATGGCTGGCTTCATGTTCACTCTCACAGTTAACTTTACAATGTGCAAAGTTACAAGATCTCCAAATGTATTTTGGGTAACATCGTCATCAACAGCCGTCCATCAGCGTCATCATCAGTCACTTGTCAACAGAGTCAACGCGGTGGAGGCTGGTGAATCAAAGACTAATGTAATTATGAGTGGCAGAACATATAAACATAAAAGTGGAGCGACAAAATGCAAAGAAAGGGAAAAAAGAGTGCAGGAGAAAATGAAACTGTAAAGTTAAAAAATGCATCCTTAGCCTAACGGCTCTGAGGCCATGACTTTTTGCCTCTAAACCTGCTGAATTTTATCGTTGTCTTTATCAAGTCGCTGAGTTTGTGTCTAGACAAATCACAAGGTTTTATAAGGTTACGGGTTGCTGTAATTTTCCATTTCGATATAGAATTGTTTTAGATGAACTGCCCGCCTTTGGTCGGGGCCATTCTGAAAAATCCTGATTGCTGAGATGAGCTCTGTGATTTTGACTGCAGCCTTGGAGAAATAAACCTCCGCATTGCACCTCCGTCGTTTGTCAGTGCCATGCTCAACAGCTGAATAGCATCACCAGGGCACAGAAATTAATAATTCTTACGACTAAGAAGATTCCCAAATTCTTAGCTTTACAGTGGCATCCCTAGGTGGGCTCTTTTTGCTCTTTTTTGGGGGTTTTCTGCGCTTTGTCTGCTGGTCCTCCGCTGCGGTCCCTGGATCGGGGGAGGCGTAGCTCCTTTTGGCTGCAAGTTCCGTTAGCTTTGGGAATCCGGCCTCGTGAGGGGGCTCCGTGGCGGCTGATCGGGGACTTTGGCAGAAGTGCTCTGGTGAGTGTGTTTTTTTTCCTTTTTTTGTTCCCTGGCCTGCGACGGTGCAGTGTGGGGGTTGTGTGTTGGCTGTGTGTGTGCCCTGTCTGGCTGTGCTTGTGCGGTTCTGGCTCTGTGCCCGTGCGCCTGTCTGCCGCTTGCCTGTTTCTGGGTCAGTTGGGTCGCGAGCACATTAGTCTTCTGTTGCTTTTGGTGCCGGATCCGTTTGAGCGCCGGTGGTCCCTGGTGTTACTGGCCGTGCGGTTGGGCTGCCTGGTGTGCACCATGTTGGGTTGCACCCGTGTTTGGACAGAGGGGTGACCCTGCCTCCGACGCCGTTATCGTCTGGTCCCAGGTGTGATGTGCGAAGTTTGTTAGTGTGAATTAAAAGGGGGGACCTGGAGGTGGTATAGATCAATTGGACTGTTTAGGGGTCACCTAGGAGGCAGTGCCACGATTCGGGGACGACCGAATTTTGGGGCAGGACAGGATCCCTCAGCCGGGGACACGCGGGCTCGCGGACGAGTGTTGAACCGGAGTTTTTTCTGGTGGGAAACGGAGCGGCTGGGGGGGCATGGGACGGGCTAGTTCAGCGCGCGGAGTCAGGCTGATTCAAGGCAGAGAGGAAGAGAGGAGGCTGGTTATGAAAGTGCAGAAGGCGATGGCAAATCTCTTTGATGATATGAGATATGGTATGAAGGGTCTTTGCAGATGAGTGTGTGAACGTGGATTAAAGATTATATATAATATCCCTAAAGCGGGCTCGTTGTAGCTGTGCGTTCTCGATGGTCCGTGACGGCGTTTGCGCATGTGCGAAGCGCATTAACTCTTCGCTTGTATGTGTATGTACGGCATATACACATGAGAACTGTACGTCTGCTTCACCCTGGGATGTTTTTAGGAGTTAACAGTTAACTTTCTCGGAGGGCCGGAGCTGTGCAGGGGAGAGAGTGTCTTCCTGCGCGCTCCAGAGGCTGATAGCAGCTGTGCCTGAGCACGCTCACGTTGACTCCTCGCGCAGGTGAGTACAGCGTTGAACTGAGGTGAATTCCTGATCTATGTCTGCATAAATAACGCTGTCTCTCAGCCCCAACAGCGACAGCGGACGGCCGACATGCGAGATATGGGCTCTCTGATGTCCGTCTGCAATGTGGTGAGACATTATGCATTATGCAGCAGTGTTCGGCGGTCCGGCAGCGCGCTGGAAGGGTGGTAGACACCAGAGGGGCAGCGGAGTGATGTCATCTGGACTCTGCCCACTGAGGGGTGGTGCCAGGTGGCACGTAATGACTACACGTACTGGTACAGAGAACTACAAACACTGATAACACGTCATATCACATTTTTCCTCTGTCCTTGGCTCTTGGCAGTGAAGAACTGCTTAAAGTTTTTTGTCGACACTGAGTGTCTGGAAAAAGGTATTACACCTTAACGTCCAGTTATGTGAAACTTGCCTCAAATGATTTTCTTTATCTCTGATTCCTGCAGGAACACAGTTGGAGTTGGGGCCAAGCGGCTCAATCCACTGCACGTCACATTTGTCCCTCTGACCTGATGCTGCTTAGGAACAGAAATGGTCCCAGGGGGGGAAGACCAGTGAGAGGCTGACAACAGCATTTTTACTGGTCCACACACCGTAGTGGGTTGTCTGTGGCCCTGACTCAGGGTCGTGAACTGTTGTTCACTGCTTGTGATTGGTCTGATGTGCCTGCAGGAGGATGCAGATGTTTTAGTCGTCTCCGCCCACATGTGGCCCTCTCAAAGGGCTTTGACATCCTTAGCCTCAGAGGGGGTTTGGGATGTCACAATGGAGATGCAGCATCACAGGGACTCAGCGGAGCCCTGGGGGTTTGATCTGTGGACATGGCTGACCTCATGAAAAGTATTTACTCCAGTCCTGTTCATTCTGATTCTGTTTTTTCGTTTTGTTTTTATGTGTGATTCCATGTATTCCACGCCACATGATGTTAAAAGCAATGACAACATCTTTCTTACGTGATCAGAGACCTGATCCATTCCCCGAGATCAACTGGGGCGGTACACCCGCAGGTGCTACTGAAAACTTAATATTCTTTGCTTAAAGGTGGGGTGGGTGTTGTTTTTTTGCAACACTTTTTACAATATTGCCTGAAAACCTTTTCACATTTCCATTGCACCCACTGAAATAAAATGTTTGCAAAAAAAACTAAACATTTTGGTCCAGTCTAGAAGGTATAATCAGAGAAAAACTCTGACCAATCAAAAAAGTGATCATCACTATTTTGATTGGCTGCCTAATACGTCCATCAAATATCACCCCTCCCTCCCTCCCTCCCTATGGTTCATGCAGTCGTGAATCATGTGAAGGCGTGGTTTCGAGGGGTGAGCTGAAGAGGAGGAGGCGGAGCCTTTGGGAGGAGGGAGGGAGTGTATATTTTCAAAATCTCACTTGAGTTGGATTGCTGGAACCGTTTTTCAAACAACACCTACTCCACCTTTAAGACAGTTGTGTGGCCTTTTTTTCCCACTGGGTTTTTGGCCTAGTCTAGAGTAGATAGTCCTAGGGGGTCTTTTGCCATTCCCTTTATTGTCAGAATCTGATAACCTAAATTGTGAAAATCCAAAATTCATCATTTCATTAATCACTTAGCCAATTAATCAACTGATTCTAATCTGAGCTGCAAACCCGTATGCATAGCTGGGGATGGGTGTTTGGCCGCCTAGGGGGTCACTTCGAATAGAGTAGACTGCGCACCATTATTCCCTGTTTAGCTCGCAATTGTGGGCTGTGCCCTTTGGGGCAGGAACCGCGCGCTCTACTGCTGTGATCTAGATAAGCTTTCATGTATGTAAAGAAAATATGAGGTGCAAACACAAAAGCAGGGATTGTAAAGTTAAAAAATGCATCCTTAGTCCTAACGGCTCTGAGGCCATGACTTTTTGCCTCTAAACCTGCTTCATTTTATTGTTGTCTTTATCAAGTCACTGAGTTTGTGTCTAGACAGATCACAAGGTTTTACAAGGTTACGGGTTGCTGTAATTTTCCATTTCGATATAGAATTGTATTAGATGAACTCTTTGGTCAGGGCCATTCTGAATAATCCTGATTGCTGTGATGAGCTCTGTGATTTTGACTGCAGCCTTGGAGAAATAAACCTCCGTTTGCACCTCCGTCGTTTGTCAGTGCCATGCTCAACAGCTGAATAGATTGCATCACCAGGGCACAGAAATTAATAATTCTTATGACTAAGAAGATTCCCAAATTCTTAGCTTTACAGAAACTTAAAAAGCTGGACATGTATTTTGTTCGTCCCAATCCTGGAGATGAACCTGACATTGTTGTTCAGCGCGGTCATGGAGCCAGATTCACAGGTACAGTTTCTCACAATCATTGACACTGAAAACAATACGTGAATTAGTTGTAAACTGCTAATGTGGTTGTTATTGGGGTAGCCCGGCCACCTAACGTTATTGTTAGGGGCCAGAGGGGTATACTACGAAGCGAGATTAGAGGGTTAGCGAGGTATGTTGAGTCTAAAGCCAGGATTTCCGGTACCACGAAGGTGGCTCTCTTTCAACCTGGCTAGATCACCATGGTAACTTACTCTGCAATCTTAACCTGGTCCGGAGCAGGTTATGTGCAGAGTTTAGGCTCAAATCGGCTCTAAAAAGCGCCGCCCTTTCACTTTCACCCAATCCCGTTGACCTGAGCGCCAGGATTGTGCAATGGAGGGAGAATATTCAGACCGGACTGATCCGCTGGCTTCCCATGACCATATTCTCTATGAACGCTATAGATTTCCAGCTGAGGGAATACGTTACATTTGTAATCTGCTAGAGCCATATATTGGCAGCGCCACCAAACGCAGCCGTGCGCTCACAGTAGCGCAAACGGTGTGCGTTTCTTTGCCTCGGGAACCTACATGCATTCAGTTGGTGATGCAGAAAATCTGAGCCAGAATACTGGAATAAAGGTTGTACTTGCTCTTACTAAACTGCTGAATATGTTTGTAGTATTCCCTGGCCATCTGCCCACGCTTCAAATAAAAGAAGCGTTTTACTAAATCGTAGGTAACATAAATTAATGGTCCATTATATTGATAATCAGTGTGACGAGGAATTTCATGTGAAATGTTGTAATATAATTCATAGATTCCCCAGGGTGATAGGGTACCTATTAAAGTGGCCGGTGAACGTATATTGGTATCACAGATAATATTAAATCTTAAATTAATTTCACATAGATTTAGCAAAAAACTAAAGTGATTTTTATTTATCATCCATAATGGGACAGTCAGACCTACATAATGTTTAAATCTGCTGCATTAAGTTTAAAGTTTAAGCGCTCTAAAAGAGGGAGGGAGATTAATTAAGGTGTATTAAGTGGTGAAATAAATCTAATTTACTCGTGTGAACGCGCACAGAGCAGAAAAGCAGAAAGCCGCGGTTAACAAAGATAGTTGATAACCACCGTCGTGGTACCAGTTATCTCTGATCGCGAGTTTCAGGTTTGTTAAGCCAGCTCACCCAAAGAAAGCCTGGCTGTGTTGAACTTGCTTCGTAGTATACCCCTCAGGTAGCCTAATGTTTTTGTTGTTCTCATGGTTTGTTAGAGTTAATGTCAGGTTTTGTCGGGTTATGTCAGCAAGCACAAGATGATGAGCTCGTCGTGTAGCCTTTCAATAGTGGTGAGTACTTCTGCTATTTTATATTGAACGTGTGGGCCGCTGTGCCAATTTTACAAAATGTAAGCAATGTGTCAAAAATGTAGTAATGCTTGTAAGCCCCGCTGTTGCGGGCATACGTATGTTGTAAAACGATGTAATCACAAGCTTTATTGGGTTTAAAGGGCCCGGTCATGTGCCCCGCCCCTGGCCCGTCAGTGACGTGTTCCGCTACTGATGGGAACTTTACAGATTACGTTTCTCGTCGATCCGTTTAATGCAGAGACTGGCTGCTTAAAAATGCCTCTTGTCACTGATGAGGCAGCGTGTGAATTAGAGATAATTGAACTACACGAGGACGACAGGCTGAAATCTCTTGTGAAGGATAGAGCCGTTGTTTCTTGGAGAGCTGTCCCAACTGAAAAATACCCTGAAACACCTGAAGTCCAAACATCGATCCATTTTGACTGACACTCATGTGAAAGAACTACTGCGAGTGGCCACAACATAACCAGTATAAACCGGATCTTCAAACGGATCTTTACTGAAAACAAGAGATGCCAGAAGTCCCACTGAGTCAGTTATAACCCTCAAAAAAGGTAAGAAACATTGTGACACATGAACACTGGTGCATCCATTTTAAAATGATAATATCTGCTCTGTTCATATCTGAAAGAAAGTGAAACTCATCTGTAGCTTATCTGGTCTCTCTTGGTAGGTGCTGTGTTGACTCTGGCTGAATGTGGATGATGACCTCTTAGCTACTTAAAAGAAACTTAAGTAGCTACATTGGTGGTGCTGCAGGTTTAGGCCATAAATAAGTTATATGCGTTATATTTTGAATTGTGTTCTGTATTTGGCCTTCTGTTTCAAGGTCAGTGGCTCTTCGGCTTTCACATGAAAGAATTTTGGCTCTTTGACCTGGACTTGTTCGCCACCCCTGGTCTAGAGGGAGGTGGTGGTGGTGCAGAGTGCCCTTTTCTTCTGAACAGGACTTTCACTAGATCACAAATCTCTTTTCCTGGACCTCATTTCTCACAAGGGTGAAACTAATGAACTGGCAATGAGACGAGAGGAGGCTGGAGTTTAACTGGATGATACTACCTTGAGCACAAGTTCAGATGATGAGGGAATCAAGTCATGACCAGCTGCCACGCCCACCAGGTACAGGAACAGACAGGTTTACAGAAGCTCATCAAGCCTTCATTTTCAGAAGATGCAACGACTGTAAGACTTTTCTGTCTGATTAGTTACCTTTAATTCATAAGATACACTGTTGCCAGAGTTCAAGAACAAGAACCAGGAAACCTGAGCATGACTGCTGTTATGAGATCCTGACACTGGCCACCAGTTACCTGCAGATTAGAAGAACTAGTCTGGACGTCTGGTTTCATCAATGATCATGTTCCCTGAATCAGGGTCCAGGTGGAGGAGCAGTAGCCATCTAGACCTGCAGCCATCAAGGAAAAACTGAACTGTGGCTATAATCTGTTCAGTCTGAGTCCAACCATCCAGAGCTGGAGGTCAGAGAAGCCAGTCTAGTTAGTGGTAGGGTAGCGCCCCCTGCTGGTGCTGGTCTAGAGTTTCTGTCTGAGTTCTCAGATTTTTATCTGGTTTAGAGCTCAGTTCAGACAAAGTGGTCAAAGTGGGAGACTTTAACATCCACATGGATGTTGACAGTAACAGAATTAAATGAGTCTTTATTTCTATTTTAGAGTCGATGGATGAACCGACTCACTGCTTTAATCACCCTGGACCTGGACCAGGTCTAAGGTCTAGAACCTGATCATCTGGACCTGGACCAGGTCTATGGTCTAGAACCTGATCATCTGGATCTGGTCCTCAGCTACAGTCTAGAACCTGATCAACTGGATCTGGTCCAGGTCTACGGTCTAGAACCTGATCAACTGGATCTGGTCCTCAGCTATGTTCTAGAACCTGATTATCTGGATCTGGTCCTCAGCAACAGTCCAGAACCTGATCAACTGGATCTGGTCCTCAGCTATGTTCTAGAACCTGATTATCTGGATCTGGTCCTCAGCAACAGTCCAGAACCTGATCATCTGGATCTGGTCCTCAGCTACGGTCTAGAACCTGATCATCTGTTAGTGTCTCCTCTGAATTCTCTCTGATCACTATTTAATAATGTTACAATTTAATATTCTTGATGCTACAACAGAGAATGAAAAGTATCATTACAGCAGATGTTTATCTGATAATGCTGTAAATCAATTGAAGGAGGCCATCTCATCTCCTAATCCTAACTTCTAACCCTCTGCTCTCAGAGTGCAGGTTTACTTGTAGTTCCTAGAAGATCCAGAAGTAGATCTGGAGGACGGGCTTTCTGCTACCAGACACCTTTACTATGGAACCAGCTACCAGTTTGGGTTCAGGAGGCTGACACCACTTTCATCTTTAAAACTGAACTGAAAACATTTCTGTTCAGTAAAGCCTACAGTTAGTCTAAACTATAGTGTGTAGGGGCTAATACGTAGTTATAGCCATAGTTATAGGAGCTCAGACCAGAGTAGGCTCGTCTTAATCACAGCTTCATCATAGCTATGCTGCTATAGGCCTACGCTGCAGGGGGACACCAACATGATCTGTTCATGTTTTCAGTCCAGAGTTTTATATACTAACCTCCACCTGTCTATATAGATGTCATTCCAGCATTTACCTCCACATATCTATATAGACGTCATCCCAGTATTGACCTCCACCTGTCTATATAGACGTCACCCCAGCGTTGACCTCTATATAGACGTCATCCCAGCGTTGTCCTCCACCTGTCTATATAGGTGTCTCTGGGATACCCACTAACATGCTGACCCGCAGTCTGATCCTCTGACCACCTCAGTGTTGCTGCCTACATCTGTTTATATAGTCATCTCTGTAGTTCATGTAGTAACAATGAACCAGTCAGAATAGAAGAACATGGAATTATTAGTTCTCCAGTTAGTGAATAATTGCTTTTAATATATTTTGTCTTATGCAGTATTGCCAGAATCTATGTGCTCCACCCTATCTCTGTCCTACAACCAATGAGACTAAGTCATGTGGTAATTGAACACAATACTTCCTTTCATATTGCAGAAAGTAGCTAAAATACCATTTCATACTTGTATTGATGTATTGATCAATACAACATGTATTGATGACGATTACATGTATCCATTTTTTATCAGTGCAATTGGATCATTCATCACTGAATTGATGCAAAATGGATATTTTTGCACAAAATCAAAAATTTTTTTCTCTTAAAATTGTGTCCTTTTTGGAATTATTTCAGCTGTGATGTCAGAGCTTAATCAAGCGTCAGTTGGACCGCGTCAGCAACACTTCTGAAATGTTCTAGTTCTACATGTATGATCGTCTCTGCAGTCTCTCATGGGCCAGAGAAGATGAAGGCCTGGATCCCACAGGCCTCGGGTTGGACACTCGCGTATTAGTGAGCGGGTTCACTTACTTTTGTCTGCAGCACTGTGAGAGATTAAATGATGGAGACTGAAACTGACCGTCTGTAGCTGCATTCTCAGCTGGTTGTTGGTGAATTTGAGCGACCTGGCGATGGCTTGCAGGTAGTATATGAGCATGCTGGAACACACCGGGACATTCACACGTCAACAACCCCATCAGGCGTGATGACCTGAACATACGTGTATGTGTGTGCATGTGAGCAGCCTCACAACAGCAGCAGCAGAGCCGGCAGCACCACCACCGGACTGGTGACGTAACTCATCACCTTACTGAACCACAGGGGGAAGTCGCTTTCTACGGTCTCTGAGATGATGTCATAGATCTTCTCCTGGCCGCTGGAAGCAGCAGGTCACATGGCATGTTAGTGAACTTTGCCTGGTCATGGCAGTAAATGTATTATGTTAATCAAGTTAAAGTTAGTAAACTGAGGTCAGGGGTCAGAGGTCACCTGAAGGGTCCACAGTGCTGGGATGGTTTGTATCTGACGATGGCGAAGATAGTGGGTAACATGCACAGGAAGAGCATGAAGAGCAGCATGGCCAGGTAGAAGTTGTTTGATCTGGAACAGAAGAGCAGAGACAGTGTGCAGGTGTGCTCACAACTGTTTTCACACCTGGATTTGGTGAAATCTTTTGGATAATTAGGTGTACGCTCTTTTTACTGATGACAGACCAGTGGCAGCATCTCCACCTCAGAGCCATGAATATAGACCCACCACAGCTTTGTCATTCTGATTTCAAAGATAACATGGCTTACTGCCGTCACTCAGCTGAGGCTCGCACAGCTCCCCTGGTCCTGGTCTCAGCTCCCTTGGTCCCGGTTTCAGCTCTCCTGCTTCTGGTCTTGTTGAGAAATTGTTCTCTAATTGAACTGTGAACTGTTGGTTAAATGTTGCTGGAAAACAATGTGCTTGTTTCGGGAAGAGATGTTATCTTAGAGCAGGGGTGTCAAACTCAAGTCCTCGAGGGCCGCTGTCCTGCATATCTTAGATGTTTCTCTGCTTCAGTGCACCTGATTCAAATGAATGGGTCGGTAACAGACCTGAGCAGACGTGGATGACAAGCCTATGGTGATCCATTCATTGGAATCAGGTGTGCTGAAGCAGGAAAATATCTAAGATGTGTAGGACAGTGGCCCTCGAGGACTGGAGTTTGACACCCTTGTCTTAGAGTGTTTGGGAAAAGCGAGGTCTTCAGCCAAATATGGTTGGAAGAGCACGTACACCAGTATGTGTCTGGCCAGAAGAGAATGGGCAATATCAAAGTTATGTAATTTGTTGTTTTCATGAGTGTATATATTTGGTTGAGCCCAAATAAAGTCGTCTTCACATTTCCAAAGCTGGTTGAGTCTTTTTCGAACCACAACATAATTGGCGAGCCAGCCAGGAGTCTAAATATGATACTGATGTAGGGGTAGTACAAACAGCCAACCCTATTGAAGTAAGAGTCAATCCAAATGTGAGGCTTCCAAGGCGAGCGCAATATCCTTCAAATCCAGAAGGGGAGCAGGGTATAAGCCAAACAATAGAAGGGTTGTTAAGAGCTGGAGTACTAATTGAGACGGACAGCTACTGTAACACACCTATACTGCCTGTTAGGAAGGCAGACAGTTCTAAGTTCCGACTAGTGCATGACTTGAGTGCAGTAAACAACATTGTAGAAGAGCCATGCAGAAGTACCCGATCCTCATACATTACTGACTAATGTACCAGCAGAAGCTAAGTTTTTCACTGTGATCAATTTGTGTTCAGCTTTCCTCAGTGTTCCACTGCATGAAGATTCACAACATTTGTTTGCATTCACATATAGAGGAAAACAATACTGTTACACATGAATGCCACAAGGGTTTAAGCACAGCCCTCATGTGTTTAATCAGGTGTTAAAACAAGATCTTGATGGGTTAGAACTTAATAGCGCCGTGCTACAGTACATAGACGATCTGTTGGTGTGTTCACCATCCCTAGATGACTGCCATAGGGATTCAATTAAGTTGCTCCGAGACTAGCTGAAGGGGGACATAAGGCCTCCCAGAAAAAGTTGCAATATTGTAAGCCTCGGGTTGAATACCTGGGAAGATTTTTGTCACATGGAACAATTTCTGTAGCTCCTTTGCAGTTGGAGGGAGTGAGCAAAGCACCACACCTTAGTTTTACTAAGGCTGTCCCGATACTATATTTTCACTTCCGATACGATACCGATATTTCAGCCTTGAATATCAGCTGATACCAATATCAATCCGATATCCGCATGCTACGGATGAAACATGCTTTTATTATTCATTCTCTAGTGTGGAGTGTTAAAAAAGGCAGCATCAAGTGATGTTACTCAAACAGACAATAATAGTCAACAACAGTAGTATTGGAGAACAAATGATTTATTATTAACAATAAAAAAAAAACTGCAAAATAGAAAAAATAAATGAAAAAATAAATCAGGAGGCCCTGAACATCTGTGGCAATACATTTTTAACTTCTTCATGCATCTGAAGTGTAGTTTTGTCGAGAGTGTAGTGGCAGCTAGGGCTAACATAGCGTAGCAAGGGGTAACATAGCGTAGCTCGAGGTGCTAAATTTGGTGCTAAGCGTTTCAACCCGTCATGACTTACCACTGACGGGCTGGTAATCGAGCACAACAACCTTTTCTGTTATTGCTGATGCCTTTTGCCATGGAGGGAGTTTTTCACACTGAGACAGTGCTTCAGTCAGTGTTGGTTGTTTGAGGGAGGTAGAGATTAGAGTTTTCTTCGTCTTTTTGAAAACTGTCATGCTGTTGTTTATGGTTCTTTTTGAAATGCGTGATGAAGTTGGTTGTATTTAACTTCTCTGGTTCTGCGCCACAGCGGGAAACTTGTGCACGACAAACATTCCGCTCAGTGACGGCATCTTTGTTGGTCTTTAGGGTGCAGCCACACAGCCGACATTAGTTCTTCCTGGGGCACAGACGCTGTGACTGTTGTGGTCACCTGAGTGCTACCTGCTAGAGCCGAGCACTCGAAACATGACCGAGGGAAGAAATGAGCAGTGCAGGAGGTCTGTGTGATGATTTTGATCGAAAGATGAACAAAGAATAAATCGACCTTTGACCTCAGAGAGAGGTTGTAGTGTGGAGTACCTGGAAGCTCTGAAGACCTGCTGATGGGGAACATTACAGGTGAGGACAGCCCAGCTCCTCAGGTACATCAGACCAATCAGCTTCAGCACGTTGAAGGCAGGAAGACAAGGAGAGAAAAAGGCTCCCATCCTGATCCAACACAAACACAAGACGCTCTGGTCACTCAGAGCTTCATCTCCTCATGTTTACAGCTGATTGTGAGATGAGCTGAATGAAGATAGCAGGGCCACCTGCACAGGTGGACCAGCTGCACAGGTGGACCACAGAAGTCCATGCCGACATTTATTTCATCACGCATTTATGCATGCTCCTCAGGCTGCTCTCAATAAAAGCTTTTTTAAACTGATGAAATGCCTCTAATTGTATTTCATTATAACATAGAAACACATGACAGAAACATATAAAAACTCTGAAGCAGCAGATTTTGTGAAAATGTAATATTTCTGTCATTCTCAAAGCTTTTGGTCATGACTGTAGATCAGTAAAGTTACTGAACATGGACATTTTCATTTTAAAGTTCTCCCAGACGGAGGATTCAACAGAAACAAGGATATTTTTAACAACTGACAAGTTGAACTCCCCGTTAAAAATTTCTGCTGTTACCTCAGAAATTACCTGTTTTAATGTTCTGATTGTGGCTCAGGATTTTGTTGACAGACTTTTTTTATTTTTCATAAAAACAGGATGACATTAATGCCCTGGCAGTGGCAATGAGATTTATTCAATTTTACATTTTTAAGATGAGATTTACACTAAATGTGTGTTACTGAAAAGTGCTAATGTTAAAAGTGTTTAAACAAATGTTATGGCACTTTAGTTCAAATGGCAGCAGAACATTTCAATAAAAGTGCATTTTATACTACTTTTAAATTCATTACTTGATTTTGTGTATATGCGATTAATTGCAATTAATGAGGAAAATCATGTGATTAATCATTATTTAAATTTTAATCTTTGCCCAGCTCTAATCCTATAATCACAACATTTAGCCTTAAAATCATGAATGTCACTAAATTGTGACTTTTTAACTTAAACATTCAATTAAATCCCTGAAACTACAAATCTGTTGTAAAATCACAACTTTATCATCCTGTATTTTTTTAATGTTGTACCTTAAATCCATCATGACACTAAATAAATCTAAAATGCCAATTTCTGTCCAAATGTCTTTTTCACAAAATCACTATTTTTTTACATCAAATAATGACATTTCGTCAAAGAATTATGAATTTCACAAAATTGTGACTTTTTGATGACACACTTTTTGGTGTTTTCTCTAAGTATATCTTAACACGTCACAGTTTTCAGTTCTCTATCTGTATCGAATGTTTTACTTCAGGAGGATCATAAAGACATGATGAGTTGATTCGATCAGCCTCAAGACTTAATTAGAGTCAGGAATCAGCTGGAAACACAACTAACACTTTTAAAACAGGATGAGGTCCTGCTTTAAAAACAACCAGTTAGCAGGTTAAAGACATTTAAAACATTTATCCAAATCCCAACAGGTGTCTTCTGTGGTTCTTGGACCACCAGCTGACTAACCTTTAGGGCTCGATCTTCCGAGCCCTAAAGGTTAAAAAAAAAAATTAAAAAAAATCTTCCGCCAAACCTCCTAAAGCCACTATTAAGAGATAAGGGATAGCAGGAGGGGCGTTCCCCCATAAAAAATGCAATCTTCCACCTCCCTAAACCCACAATCTTACCTGCGCTAACCACTATATAATGCATATATTATGCATGGGAGTGGTTAGGGCGTTCCACCTGTTTCACCAATCAGTGCGTCAGTAGCCATTGCCTTTAAGAGCAGGTTGGGCTACCCGCTATTAGCAATCTTCCGCTTCTCTAAAGCCACTACCTGCTAACTGCTATGGAGCGTCTTTTTACCCAGATCGGCGCAGCTCTCATGGGCAGCTCGTCTGGGACTCTGCTGTAGAGCTTCCTCCTCTTCCTTCCTCCTCCTCCTCTGCACTGATATATACATAACTAGCTCTAACCAATGTGGAGCAAATGATTTACTCATTTTCTTAATACTCCAAGAAGTTTCAACAAACTGCTCTGAAAAAAATAGAGCCAGTGAGCTTCCAGGAAAGCATTTCTTAACTAGAAAAGCACTCGGAGAGCGCAGACCTCCACCAAGCACAAGAGTTCTCCCATATAGAGATTTACAGATTGCGATAAAATCTGCATTCTGGATCAGATCCGGATCAGCCTTTGAAATTTGATAGAAGTTTCCATTGTCAATCCCTGAGTGAAATTTCATGAGATTTGGGCAATAATTAACGGAGATATTGAGAAACAAAATTTCCTGCCCCATTGACTGCAATGTTATGGAAAATTTGAACGTGATCCAGAATCCAGGATTTCTTCCGGATCACAGCCAAAATGAAATCAGTTCTTCCTTTTCACATTTCTGACAACTCCTGAAAATGTCATCAAAATCCATCCATAACTTTTTGAGTTATCTTGAACACAGACAGACAGAGAGATAAACGCTGGCAAAAACAACCTCCTTGGCGGAGGTAAAAATATTCTTACACAGACAATTCCTCTCGGCTACCTGAAAGTCCCAGATAGTTCTTCAACTATCCTTCCGGTAAACACGCTCAGGCAGAGCCGTGGGAACATATTCTCAGCAGGGGGCGCCGGGAGCAGCTGATGTGCTTTTTAAAATACTGCAGAACGGATCATTGGATGAGCATTGAACCAGAGAAACAGGTATGATTACATCTACCTTCCACCACTGAGAACATCTCAGGTGTTTCGAGTGCAAGGAGAGAGTCGGAGGGATACGAGGACAGTACAAGAAACTCCACAACAGAAGTTCTGTGATCTCCTGGTTTCCTCCACAGCAAACATCTGGATGAGATCACAGCTGTACAGACTGACGTGTCTGGCCGTGACTATTCCCACATTCACCACAACTGCTGACCTCTGACCTCAAGAGAATAAAAACGTCTGACAGTAATACGGTGATGCGTAATCCAGAGGTAGAGCCGTTTGTTCACGTCCACATGTGACCAGGTGGATGCACATTGATGCCATTTGGACGCGCTCTTTTAGGGCCAATTCCAATTCCTCTCTTAACCCTCAATCTCAACCCTCACCCTTAACCCTCAATTTTTGGCCCTCAATCTTAACCCTCGAAAGTAAGTGTAAGGGCTATCTTGTGACTTAGAAATGGGACACCCCTCGAGTGCAGTTACGTCATCAGACTGAAATGTATCAGAGCCCGTGTTGTCTCTGTATTTCCTGAAATGACACAGGGATAACATTGAAAAGAGCGCTGTATATTCTCTAAATAATATTAGCAAATAACACAATAGAGGATACATTATTCAGTCCATCGTCGCTACACAACAAGGTATACAAGTAACGTGAAGCCGCCTGGGACCGCCGACGGGACCCGTACCGCTGACGGGACCGGGACCGCTGACGGGACCGTTACGGCGGAACGGGACCATCGACGAGTACAAGTAACGTGAAGCCGACCTGGACCGCTGACGGGACCGCTGACGGGACCGAGACTGCCACGGACGGCGGACCGGTCCCGTCGGCGGTCCGGGTCGACTTCACGTTACTTTGTTGTGTAGCGACGGAGGACTGAATAATGTACCGGGACTACCGACGAGTACAACGTGAAGCCGACGGGACCGCCGGTCCGGCAGCAAACATCGTAAAGTAAAAAAATAAATGTTACGCAACAACGATGTTAATCCATGAAAAAAAATCTCAAACAAACACAATAAAATGGTTTTGTAACATTTATATCTTTAAGATATACGAAGATACTTACGTTTGTAGCTAGCTTCTGGATAGCCCTTACTTCCAAGGGTGGTGTCGGAAAATCTCAATTTTGAGGGCGATACAGCCCTCAAACTCGTCCCTCAACTTGATGTCCCTTAGAATTGGGACACCACTTGCCCTTAGCGGGAGCGCGCATTTTTGAGATTGAGGGTTGAGATTGAGGGTTAAGGGAGGAATTGGAATTCACCCTTACTCCAACATGCGGGTTGCGCTTTCCGCAAACTCGGTATCTTGCGATCTCGGGTAGCGGGTTTAGGATAGCGGGTAGCATGTGGTCAGACCACCAGACACGCCCATTGCCACACCTACAATGTGAATAAGGGAGTCAGCAAAGTGGGTAGCAGCTTTAGGGAAGCAGAAGATTGCATAGCAGTTAGCGGAGGTTCCTAAATCTGCAGTTTGCGGGTAGCGGCAAACGGGAGGTGTTAGTCTCCTGACACCATCACAGTCTGTGGAGTCTGAGCTTTAAACTTCCAACAGCTGTTGTTGGTTGTGTTTAGCAGCTGGCTGCTGATGACACTTTTCTGTGGTATTCTTGTCTTCTGATGATGTCATCACTACATAGCTCGGTGTTGACAGTGTTTACGTGGAAATGGTCTCATTCATTGGCTGCAGGTGTACGTCGTTCAATAAGTCATGTGATGAAAGGTGAGCTCCAGGAGAGCTTCCTCATACTCACCAGATCATTCCCTGGTTGTAGATCAGATGCAGGACGTTCTCAGCTATTTTGAATTCTCCATATTCAGGCTGGAGAAGAACACAGACAAAGTTTTAAATGTGTTACTAGAAGACCCAGAGAAGGCCCATTTATACCTATTAAACCCACAGCAGGGCCAGTTGGCCCAAAGACCCCCTGTAGACACTCATTTTGTTATGGTGTGTCCCTGTTGGTGGGACACAGCAGGAGGGGACATGTTGAGCCACAAACAAACTTCTGTTTTTGGCAGAGGGAGGGGGGTGGGGGGCAGTGTGTGTGTGTGTGTGGGGGGGGGGGGGGGGGGGGCACGCCTTACAGCTGTGAAGTCATGTGGGCTGCTAGTGTCTAAAATCCTGAGTTCTTACTTCAAACCTGGCAGTCAGGAACTGGTTCATCCCAATTCAATTCAATTCAATTCAATTCAATTCAATTCAATTCAATTCAATTTTATTTATATAGCGTCTGTTACAATGACAATTGTCTCTAGGCGCTTTACAGAGACCCAGAGCATGACCCCCGAGCAAATATCATCAACTAAGATTATACAATTAAATCCAATCAATGATAATGGCAGGTAAAAAACTCCCACGTAGGGAGAAAAAAAAACCTTTATACCAAACAGTGGCAAGGAAAAACTCCACTTTAAGAGGAAGAAACCTTGAGCAGGACCTGGCTCATATGGGGGGACCTTCCTGCCGAAGGCCAGCCGGGTAGAGAAAGAAAAAGAGGGGAGACAGGACAGAGAGAGGATGTAGGACAGAGAGAAGATGGAGGACAGAAAGAGGATGTAGGACAGAGAAAGGAGAGCACAGAAAAAGTAAAAAATAATAATAAAGAAGTAGTGGAATTGTTGTAGGGTGAATGCAAGCGAGCTATGGAGGGCCCTTGGGCGTGTGGTCAGCGTAATGAGCCATGATAGGCTCTTGAGTATCAGTAATGTGCGGGTGGGGTGTAGGTGAGGTGTGTGAGAGAAGGGGGAGGAGGGGGAGGAGGAAGGGGTTTGGGTTTAAGAAAAGAGAAGGGTAGGATTTCAAGCAAAAGGATGCAATATATAAACATAAACAGATGGAGGCAGCAGCACTGGGATGAGATGGCCAGAGGACCAGGTCGCCGATCACCACGCCAGTCGGTACCCAAACACAAGTGGAGGAGAACCCCGGGATGGACAGTGGATGGAACTGCAAGTCAGCATGAAACCCAGGAAACTCTGGCCTGCAAATACACAAAGAGAAAAGGGGGCAGAAACAGCACAACAAACACAGGAAAGCAAAGAAAATGGAGCACAGTTTCAGTAGCAGGGTGCTCCCAAATAATTATAAATGAGCTGGAGGAGGAGGAAGGGAGGAAGAAAGGGAAGAAAAGGGAGAAGAGCAGTGGAGACACCACTCAGCAGATCATGTTGGTGTCTCCCCTGTAGCGTAGGCCTATAGCAGCATAACTATGACGAAGCTGTGATTAAGACGAGCTACTCTAGTCTTACTACTACAACTATAGTTATAACTATTAGCCCCTACACACTATAGTTAAGACTAATTGTAGGCTTTACTGAACAGAAATGTTTTCAATTTAGTTTTAAAGATGGAGATAGTATCAGCCTCCTTAACCCAAACTGGTAGCTGGTTCCATAAAAAAGGTGCCTGGTAGCAGAAGGCCCGTCCTCCAAACCTACTTTTAGATATTCTAGGAACGACGAGTAATCCTGCACTCTGAGAGCGGAGAGCTCTATTAGGAGCATAACGAGCTATCAAGTCTTGTAAATAGCGCGGAGCTAGGCCATTAAGGGCCTTATATGCGAGAAGCAGAATTTTAAACTCAATTCTAAATTTCACGGGAAGCCAATGGAGGGAGGCTAACACGGGAGAGATGTGATCTCGCTTGCGGATTCCTGTCAGCACCCTCGCTGCTGCGTTCTGGATCAATTGAAGGCTATTTAGCGAGCTTTTCGGACATCCTGCTAACAGCGCATTACAGTAATCCAGTCTAGAGCTAACAAACGCGTGGATTAATTTTTCGGCATCACCCTGGGAGAGGATGCTCCTAATTTTGGCAATATTTCGGAGATGAAAAAAGGCAGTCTTGCAAACCTGATTAATATGCTGCTTAAATGACATATCCTGATCAAAAATAACTCCAAGGTTTTTCGCAACTGTGCTGGAAGCCAGCGTAAATCCAGTCAATCCATTCCTCAGGTGTTTGGGACCAAAGACCTGTTTTATCCGAGTTTAGAAGCAAAAAGTTAGAGGGCATCCAGGACTTAATATCATTAGGACACCCTTGAAGTTTAGCCAAAGGTTTTGTTTCCTCTGGTTTCATAGATAAGTACAGCTGCGTATCATCAGCGTAGCAATGAAAGTTTATGCCATGGCTCTGGATAATTTTTCCCAAGGGCAGCATGTATAAAGTGAAAAGGATTGGTCCCAGAACTGAACCCTGTGGGACGCCATAGCAGACCCTAGTCCGTGTAGAAGAAACGTCATTAACATGGACGAACTGGAACCTGTCAGATAGGTATGACTTAAACCAGCCTAATGCTGTCCCTTTAATTCCAACAGTGTGCTCTAATCTGTACAGCAAAAGGCCGTGATCAACAGTATCAAAAGCAGCACTGAGGTCCAGCAGAACAAGGACAGAAACTAATCCATTGTCTGAGGCCATGAGGAGGTCGTTGGAGACTCTAATCAGTGCAGTTTCTGTGCTATGATGAGTTCTAAACCCTGACTGAAAGACCTCAAATAGATCATTTCTATGCAGGTGTTCTCCTAACTGGCTAGCAACTATTTTTTCCAGAATTTTAGAGATAAATGGAAGGTTGGATATTGGTCTATAGTTTGCCAAGATGTCCGGGTCAAGGGATGGTTTCTTGAGCAAAGGTTTAATGACTGCAACTTTAAAAACCTGTGGCACATATCCTAATTGTAGAGATAGGTTAATCTGATCCAAAATTGATATACCAATAGAGGATATAACATCCTTGAACAGTCGAGTTGGGATGGGATCCAACAGACATGTAGATGGTTTAGCTTTACTGATAGTTGAGGTCAACTCAGAGAGGCCCACAGGAGAAAAACAGTCCAGAGTCAAATCAGAAACGGAAGAGATCAACGAAACTGCAGGGATGTCCACAGCCGCCGACAGTTGGGCCTGGCCGATCTCATCTCTAATTTTGATTATTTTCCCATTGAAAAAGCTCATAAAGTCTTCACTACTGAGAGTAGCAGGAATGCATGGACCAACAGAGTTGTGACTCTTTGTCAGCCTGGCTACAGTGCTGAAGAGAAACGTGGGTTATGTTTGTTCTCTTCTATTAGCGAAGAATAATAAGATGTTCTAGCTCTGCGTAGGGCTCTTTTGTAGACTATTAAACTATCTCTCCAGGCACGATGGGAGTCCGCAGATTTACAGGAGTACCACCTCCTTTCCATTTTACGTGCATTCTGCTTCAGCATGCGAATATGTGAATTATACCAGGGAGCTGAGTTCCTAAGATAAGAAACCCTCTTCCTCAGAGGAGCGACCGCATCCAAGGCGGAATGTAACATATCGGCAGTATTGTTAACAAGGTGATCAAAGTCTGCCGGAGTAATATTCAGGTCGTTGCCCTCAGCTATTCTATCATATTCCTCCATAGGGAGATGAGAGAGAATGACCTCCTTAAAATTATTCACAGCATCTTCAGAAAGACATCTGCTGTAATGACACGTTTCATTTCCTATTTTAATGCCACAAATGCTGAACTCGAATGTAACTAAAAAGTGGTCCGAGAGAAGAGAATTCAGCGGCGACACTAACAAGTGATGAGTATCTATACCATAGGTGAGAACCAGATCCAGGATATGATTAAAGCAGTGAGTCGGTTCTTTCACTTTTTGTGAGACGCCAAATGACTCTAAAAGAGATGTAAAGGCTAATTTAAAGCTGTCACTGTCAACATCCATGTGGATGTTAAAGTCACCCACTATGATGACTTTGTCTGAGCTGAGCACTAAACCAGCTAAAAAATCAGAGAACTCAGACAAAAACTCCAAATAAGCACCAGCAGGTGGCCGGTACACCACTACCAACAAGACTGGCTTTTCTGACCTCCAATTTGGAAAAGTTAGACTAAGCGTGAGGCTTTCGAATGTATTATAATTACATTTGGGTTTTGTTTTTACTTGCAGGCTGGAGTTGTAGACAGCTGCTACTCCTCCACCGCGACCCGTACTCCGGGGAATATGATAATTATTATAACCTGGTGGCGTAGCCTCATTTAAGCTCACATACTCTCCCTCTTGTAGCCATGTTTCTGATAAGCAGAAGACATCGCAACGAGTCTCAGTAATAAGATCATTGATTAACAGAGACTTAGAGCCAAGAGATCTCACATTCAGTAGTCCACATCTAATTACAAGTTCTCTTGGCTCCACGTGTCTGACAGTTTTTATTTTTATCAAATTATTTTGGTTAACGCCTCTATCACAGCGCGCTAAGTAGACTTTTGGAGGACGGGGAATTGACACCAATTCTATGTTTTTTGTTTTTATTTTTGTTTTTGTTTGGTACCATGTTAGCATTAGCAGCTATAAAGTTAATTTCTCTGTCTTTAGTGGATGGGGACGGTCCTCGAGAAGCAGCAGAGAAGCGTGTAAGACTGCAGCTCTGCATCCTGGCCTCCACCCTGGATTGTCAGGGGGAGCGTCTAAGAAAATCGGCCAGATTACTAGAAATAAGAGCTGCACCATCCCAGGTGGGATGAATGCCGTCTCTTCTAATCAGACCAGGCTTTCCCCAAAAATCCGGCCAGTTGTCAATAAAGGCCACGTTGTTTTCTGGACACCACCACGACAACCAGCGACGGAGCGATGACATGCGGCTAAACATATCATCACTGGTCAAATTAGGAAGGGGACCAGAGAAAACTACGGAGTCCGACATGCTCTTTGCAACATTACACACCGACTCAATGTTAAGTTTAGTGACCTCCGACTGGCGTAGCCGGGTGTCATTAGTGCCGACATGTATAATAACTTTACTGTACTTACGATTACTCTTTGCCAGCAGCTTCAGATTTGCCTCGATGTCGCCCGCTCTGGCTCCCGGGATACACCTGACTATGGTCGTAGCTGTCGGCCTCACATACCGGACTATAGAGTCGCCAATCAGCAGGGTGGGTTTCTCAGCGGGTGTGTCGCTGAGTGGGGAAAAACGATTCGATACGTGAAGCGAGTGATGGTGATCCACGCGCCTTTGCTTTGGGCTACGCTTCCTTCGAACCGTCACCCAGCCGCCCTGACTGACCGGCTGCTCGGGTGCTGCAGGGGAACTGCTAGTTGCAGCTACACTAGGCCGCTCCGCCGCTACATTAGCCTGGCTGCCTATCACCTCTGACGGACTATGATCTAATTGGCGGACACGCGCCTCTAGCTCACTGAGCCAAAGACAGAAGAGTGAAGCTGGACAACATAACTGGTTCAGAGATGGATAAATACCTCAGTTCTGTGGTGTCTGAACCTCAACTCCAAGGAACAAAGATGCAGAGACTCAACATTCATCAGGGTTAGGGTTATTTGGAAATAGTCCTGAATGGAGTAAACCCTTGAGACTCGGATGGAGAAGGCATAAACCTTCAGCCGGATTCAGACTCTGACCTGTCTGACACATCTTCAGGGTAGATTTAATTTCATATTGTTTCCTATTTTACATTTCATTTCAGGAAGGTAAGGTGGAAATATAGCCCCATGTGAATAGTTTTGGGCCTTGTTGCATCAGACAGCCTCCATTTTGTTTTTCTTTCTTTTCTTGTTTTGTTTGAGTCTACTTCTCTTGAGTTGTCTGTACGTTAGCCAACCTCTTTGAAATGTACTAGAACTATTATTATTATTAGCTTTTACGCATGCATTTGTGATATCATTTGACTTTCCCTTTGCTCATAATTTGAATTTGTTCACTCTACAGATGAGGAGACTGGTCCTCAACCAGAAAAAAGAGCTCTGCTGGGGGCTGATCTGACTGACCTGATGGGGGCGGGTCCACATTTAACCCCTCCTTCACCATACGACGCAGATGAAGAGCTAACGGCTAAGGCCAGGAGGTCTGTCTGGAGTTGTGTTCAGAGCTTCCTGTGTTTCATCTCTCTGGACATGCTTGGTGTCATTCGAGACTGTTCAACATGCAAAGCAAACGGAGCGTGTGATTGGTTCATGGCCCTCTCTGAGCTAACGGGATTTATTTCTGTCGTCATCATGCGGGGCCTCATCAGGGCGCCATCACTGCATGACTGCTGGTCAAAAACCCTGGGAAGCCGAAAGATCAATCGAAAATATGTCCCGAGGATGTTTCCAAAATATCATGGGACACCTGCGCTTCGATGACAGGGACACCTGCGCTTCGTTGACAGGGACACCTGCGCTTCGATGACAGGGACACCTGCGCTTTGACGACAGGGACACCTGCGCTCTGATGACACCTGCGCTTCAATGACAGGAACACCTGCTCTTTGATGACATGGACACCTGCGCTTTGATGACAGGCACACCTGCGCTTTGATGACACCTGCGCCTTGATGACAAGGACACCTGCGCTTCGATGACAGGGACACCTGCGCTTCGATGACAGGGACACCTGCGCTTCGATGACAGGGACACCTGCGCTTTGATGACAGAGACACCTGCGCTTTGACGACAGGGACACCTGTGCTTTGATGACAGGGACACCTGCGCTTTGACGACAGGGACACCTGCGCTCTGATGACACCTGCGCTTCGATGACAGGAACACCTGCTCTTTGATGACATGGACACCTGCGCTTTGATGACAGGCACACCTGCGCTTTGATGACACCTGCGCTTTGATGACAGGGACACCTGCGCTTCGATGACAGGGACACCTGCGCTTTGATGACAGAGACACCTGCGCTTTGACGACAGGGACACCTGCGCTTTGATGACAGGCACACCTGCGCTTTGATGACACCTGCGCTTTGATGACAGGAACACCTGCGCTTTGATGACAGGGACACCTGCGCTTCGATGACAGGCACACCTGCGCTTTGATGACACCTGCGCTTTGATGACAGGGACACCTGCGCTTTGATGACAGGGACACCTGGGCTTTGATAACAGGGACATTTGCGCTTTGATGACAGGGACACCTGCGCTTTGACGACAGGGACACCTGCGCTTTGACGACAGGGACACCTGCGCTTTGACGACAGGGACACCTGCGCTTTGATGACAGGGACACCTGCGCTTCGATGACAGGGACACCTGCGCTTCGATGACAGGGACACCTGCGCTTTGATGACACCTGCACTTTGATGACAGGGACACCTGCGCTTTGATGACAGGGACACCTGCGTTTGATGACATGGACACCTGCGCTTCGATGACAGGGACACCTGCACTATGATGACAGGGACAACTGCGCTTTGATGACACCTGCGCTTTGATGACATGGACACCTGCACTCCGATGACAGGGACACCTGCGCTTCGATGACATGGACACCTGCGCTTCAATGACAGGGACACCTGCGCTTCAACGACAGGGACACATGCACTTTGATGACACCTGCGCTTTGATGACAGGGACACCTGCACTTTGATGACGGGACACCTGCGCTTTGACGACAGGGACACCTGCGCTTCGATGACAGGGACACCTGCGCTTTGATGACAGGGACACCTGCGCTTCGATGACAGGGTCACCTGCGCTTTGATGACAGGGACACCTGCGCTTTGATGACAGGGACACCCGCGCTTCGATGACAGGGACACCTGCGCTTTGATGACAGGGACACCTGCGCTACCTGCGCTTTGACGACAGGGACACCTGTGCTTTGAAGACAGGGACACCTGCGCTTTGATGACACCTGCGCTTCGATGACAGGGACACCTGCGCTTTGATGACATGGACACCTGTGCTTCGATGACAGGGACACCTGTGCTGCGATGACAGGGACACTTGTGCTTTGATGACAGGGACACCTGCGCTTTGATGACAGGGACACCTGCACCTTGACGACAGGGACACCTGCGCTTTGATGACAGGGACACCTGCACTTCGATGACGGTGACACCTGCGCATTGATGACAGGGACACCTGCGCTTTGATGACAGTGACACCTGCGCTTCGATGACAGGGACACCTGTGCTTTGATGACAGGGACACCTGTGCTTCGATGACAGGGACACCTGTGCTGCGATGACAGGGACACTTGCACTTTGATGACAGGGACACCTGTGCTTTGATGACAGGGACACCTGCACCTTGACGACAGGGACACCTGCGCTTTGATGACAGGGACACCTGCACCTTGACGACAGGGACACCTCCGCTTTGATGACAGGGACACCTGCACTTCGATGACAGTGACACCTGCGCTTTGATGACAGGGACATCTGCGCTTTGACAACAGGGACACCTGCGCTTTGATGACAGGGACACCTGCGCTTTGATGAGAGGGACACCTGTGCTTTGATGACAGGGACACCTGCGCTTTGATGAGAGGGACACCTGCACTTTGACGACAGGGACACCTGCGCTTTGATCACAGCTGCGCTTTGATGACAGGGACACCTGCGCTTTGATGACAGGGACACCTGCGCTTTGATGACATGGACAACTGCGTTTTGATGACACCTGAGCTTTGATGACATGGACACCTGCGCTTTGATGACACCTGCGCTTCGAATACAGGGACACCTGCACTTTGATGACATGGACACCTGCACTTCGATGACAGGGACACCTGCGCTTCGAAGACAGGGACACCTGCGCTTTGATGACATCTGCGCTTTGATGACAGGGACACCTGCGCTTTGATGACAGGGACACCTGTGCTTTGACGACAGGGACACCTTCGCTTCGATGACAGGGACACCTGCGCTTTGATGACAGGGACACCTGCACTTTGATGACAGGGACACCTGCACTTCGATGACAGTGACACCTGCGCTTTGATGACAGGGACACCTGCGCTTTGATGACAGGCACACCTGCGCTTTGATGACACCTGCGCTTTGATGACAAGGACACCTGCGCTTCGATGACAGGGACACCTGCGCTTCGATGACAGGGACACCTGCGCTTCGATGACAGGGACACCTGCGCTTTGATGACAGAGACACCTGCGCTTTGACGACAGGGACACCTGTGCTTTGATGACAGGGACACCTGCGCTTTGACGACAGGGACACCTGCGCTCTGATGACACCTGCGCTTCGATGACAGGAACACCTGCTCTTTGATGACATGGACACCTGCGCTTTGATGACAGGCACACCTGCGCTTTGATGACACCTGCGCTTTGATGACAGGGACACCTGCGCTTCGATGACAGGGACACCTGCGCTTTGATGACAGAGACACCTGCGCTTTGACGACAGGGACACCTGCGCTTTGATGACAGGGACACCTGCGCTTCGATGACAGGCACACCTGCGCTTTGATGACACCTGCGCTTTGATGACAGGGACACCTGCGCTTTGATGACAGGGACACCTGGGCTTTGATAACAGGGACATTTGCGCTTTGATGACAGGGACCCCTGCGCTTTGACGACAGGGACAACCTGCGCTTTGACGACAGGGACACCTGCGCTTTGACGACAGGGACACCTGCGCTTTGATGACAGGGACACCTGCGCTTCGATGACAGGGACACCTGCGCTTCGATGACAGGGACACCTGCGCTTTGATGACACCTGCACTTTGATGACAGGGACACCTGCGCTTTGATGACAGGGACACCTGCGTTTGATGACATGGACACCTGCGCTTCGATGACAGGGACACCTGCACTATGATGACAGGGACAACTGCGCTTTGATGACACCTGCGCTTTGATGACATGGACACCTGCGCTCCGATGACAGGGACACCTGCGCTTCGATGACATGGACACCTGCGCTTCAATGACAGGGACACCTGCGCTTCAACGACAGGGACACATGCACTTTGATGACACCTGCGCTTTGATGACAGGGACACCTGCACTTTGATGACGGGACACCTGCGCTTTGACGACAGGGACACCTGCGCTTCGATGACAGGGACACCTGCGCTTTGATGACAGGGACACCTGCGCTTCGATGACAGGGTCACCTGCGCTTTGATGACAGGGACACCTGCGCTTTGATGACAGGGACACCCGCGCTTCGATGACAGGGACACCTGCGCTTTGATGACAGGGACACCTGCGCTACCTGCGCTTTGACGACAGGGACACCTGTGCTTTGAAGACAGGGACACCTGCGCTTTGATGACACCTGCGCTTCGATGACAGGGACACCTGCGCTTTGATGACATGGACACCTGTGCTTCGATGACAGGGACACCTGTGCTGCGATGACAGGGACACTTGTGCTTTGATGACAGGGACACCTGCGCTTTGATGACAGGGACACCTGCACCTTGACGACAGGGACACCTGCGCTTTGATGACAGGGACACCTGCACTTCGATGACGGTGACACCTGCGCATTGATGACATGGACACCTGCGCTTTGATGACAGTGACACCTGCGCTTCGATGACAGGGACACCTGTGCTTTGATGACAGGGACACCTGTGCTTCGATGACAGGGACACCTGTGCTGCGATGACAGGGACACTTGCACTTTGATGACAGGGACACCTGTGCTTTGATGACAGGGACACCTGCACCTTGACGACAGGGACACCTGCGCTTTGATGACAGGGACACCTGCACCTTGACGACAGGGACACCTCCGCTTTGATGACAGGGACACCTGCACTTCGATGACAGTGACACCTGCGCTTTGATGACAGGGACACCTGCGCTTTGACAACAGGGACACCTGCGCTTTGATGACAGGGACACCTGCGCTTTGATGAGAGGGACACCTGTGCTTTGATGACAGGGACACCTGCGCTTTGATGAGAGGGACACCTGCACTTTGACGACAGGGACACCTGCGCTTTGATCACAGCTGCGCTTTGATGACAGGGACACCTGCGCTTTGATGACAGGGACACCTGCGCTTTGATGACATGGACAACTGCGTTTTGATGACACCTGAGCTTTGATGACATGGACACCTGCGCTTTGATGACACCTGCGCTTCGAATACAGGGACACCTGCACTTTGATGACATGGACACCTGCACTTCGATGACAGGGACACCTGCGCTTCGAAGACAGGGACACCTGCGCTTTGATGACATCTGCGCTTTGATGACAGGGACACCTGCGCTTTGATGACAGGGACACCTGTGCTTTGACGACAGGGACACCTTCGCTTCGATGACAGGGACACCTGCGCTTTGATGACAGGGACACCTGCACTTTGATGACAGGGACACCTGCACTTCGATGACAGTGACACCTGCGCTTTGATGACAGGGACACCTGCGCTTTGACGACAGGGACACCTGCGCTTTGATGACACTTGCACTTCAATGACAGGTACACCTGCGCTTTTATGACAGGGACACCTGCGCTTTGATGACATGGACACCTGCGCTTTGATGACACCTGAGCTTCGAATACAGGGACACCTGCACTTTGATGACATGGACACCTGCACTTCGATGACAGGGACACCTGCGCTTCGAAGACAGGGACACCTGCGCTTTGATGACATCTGCGCTTTATGACAGGGACACCTGCGCTTTGATGACAGGGACACCTGTGCTTTGACCACAGGGACACCTTCGCTTTCAATGACGGACACCTGCGCTTTGAAGACAGGGACACCTGCGCTTTGATGACAGGGACACCTGCACTTCGATGACAGTGACACCTGCGCTTTGATGACAGGGACACCTGCGCTTTGACGACAGGGACACCTGCGCTTTGATGACACTTGCGCTTCAATGACAGGGACACCTGCGCTTTGATGACAGGGACACCTGCGCTTTGATGACATGGACAACTGCGTTTTGATGACACCTGCGCTTTGATGACATGGACACCTGCACTTTGATGACACCTGCGCTTCAAATACAGGGACACCTGCACTTTGATGACATGGACACCTGCACTTCGATGACAGAGACACCTGCGCTTCGAAGACAGGGACACCTGCGCTTTGATGACATCTGCGCTTTGATGACAGGGACACCTGCGCTTTGATGACAGGGACACCTTCGCTTTGATGACAGGGACACCTGCGCTTTGATGACAGGGACACCTGCACTTCGATGACAGTGACACCTGCGCTTTGATGACAGGGACACCTGCGCTTTGACGACAGGGACACCTGCGCTTTGATGACACTTGCGCTTCAATGACAGGTACACCTGCGCTTTTATGACAGGGACACCTGCGCTTTGATGACATGGACACCTGCGCTTTGATGACACCTGCGCTTCCAATACAGGGACACCTGCACTTTGATGACATGGACACCTGCACTTCGATGACAGGGACACCTGCGCTTCGAAGACAGGGACACCTGCGCTTTGATGACATCTGCGCTTTATGACAGGGACACCTGCGCTTTGATGACAGGGACACCTGTGCTTTGACGACAGGGACACCTTCGCTTTCAATGACGGACACCTGCGCTTTGATGACAGGGACACCTGCGCTTTAATGACAGGGACACCTGCACTTCGATGACAGTGACACCTGCGCTTTGATGACAGGGACACCTGCGCTTTGATGACAGGGACACCTGCGCTTTGATGACACTTGCGCTTCAATGACAGGGACACCTGCGCTTTGATGACAGGGACACCTGCGCTTTGATGACATGGACAACTGCGTTTTGATGACACCTGAGCTTTGATGACATGGACACCTGCGCTTTGATGACACCTGCGCTTCAAATACAGGGACACCTGCACTTTGATGACATGGACACCTGCACTTTGATGACAGGGACACCTGCGCTTCGAAGACAGGGACACCTGCGCTTTGATGACATCTGCGCTTTGATGACAGGGACATGACAGGGACACCTGCGCTTTGATGACAGGGACACCTGTGCTTTGACGACAGGGACACCTTCACTTTCAATGACGGACACCTGCGCTTTGACAGGGACACCTGCGCTTTGATGACAGGGACACCTGCACTTCGATGACAGTGACACCTGCGCTTTGATGACAGGGACACCTGCGCTTTGACGACAGGGACACCTGCGCTTTGATGACACTTGCGCTTCAATGACAGGGACACCTGCGCTTTGATGACAGGGACACCTGCGCTTTGATGACATGGACAACTGCGTTTTGATGACACCTGAGCTTTGATGACATGGACACCTGCGCTTTGATGACACCTGCGCTTCAAATACAGGGACACCTGCACTTTGATGACATAAACACCTACACTTCGATGACAGGGACACCTGCGCTTTGAAGACAGGGACACCTGCGCTTTGATGACATCTGCGCTTTGATGACAGGGACACCTGCGCTTTGATGACATGGACACCTGTGCTTTGACGACAGGGACACCTTCGCTTTCAATGACGGACACCTGCACTTTGATGACAGGGACACCTGCGCTTTGATGACAGGGACACCTGCACTTCGATGACAGTGACACCTGCGCTTTGATGACAGGGACACCTGCGCTTTGACGACAGGGACACCTGCGCTTTGATGACACTTGCGCTTCAATGACAGGTACACCGGCGCTTCGATGACAGGGACACTGCGCTTGATGACATGGACACCTGCGCTTTGATGACACCTGCGCTTTGATGACATGGACACGTGCGCTTTGATGAGAGGGACACCTGCCCTTCGACGACAGGGACACATGCGCTTTGATGACAGGGACACCTACGCTTCGACGACAGGGACACCTGCGCTTTGATGACAGGGACACCTGCACTTCGATGACAGGGACACCTGCGCTTCGATGACAGGGACACCTGCGCTTTGATGACAGGGACACCTGCGCTTTGATGACATGGACACCTGCACTTCGATGACAGGGACACCTGCGCTTCGAAGACAGGGACACCTGCGCTTTGATGACATCTGCGCTTTATGACAGGGACACCTGCGCTTTGATGACAGGGACACCTGTGCTTTGACGACAGGGACACCTTCGCTTCCAATGACGGACACCTGCGCTTTGAAGACAGGGACACCTGCGCTTTGATGACAGGGACACCTGCACTTCGATGACAGTGACACCTGCGCTTTGATGACAGGGACACCTGCGCTTTGACGACAGGGACAACCTGCGCTTTGATGACACTTGCGCTTCAATGACAGGGACACCTGCGCTTTGATGACAGGGACACCTGCGCTTTGATGACATGGACAACCTGCGTTTTGATGACACCTGCGCTTTGATGACATGGACACCTGCGCTTTGATGACACCTGCGCTTCAAATACAGGGACACCTGCACTTTGATGACATGGACACCTGCACTTCGAAGACAGGGACACCTGCGCTTTGCTGACATCTGCGCTTTGATGACAGGGACACCTGCGCTTTGATGACAGGGACACCTGTGCTTTGATGAAAGGGACACCTGTGCTTTGACGATAGGGACACCTTCGCTTCGATGACAGGGACACCTGCGCTTTGATGACAGTGACACCTGCGCTTTGATGACAGGGACACCTGCGCTTTGACGACAGGGACACCTGCGCTTTGATGACAGGGACACCTGCACTTTGAAGACAGGGACACCTGCGCTTTGATGACAGGGACACCTGCGCTTTGACGACAGGGACACCTGCGCTTTGATGACACTTGCGCTTCAATTACAGGTACACCTGCGCTTTTATGACAGGGACACCTGCGCTTTGATGACATGGACACCTGCGCTTTGATGACACCTGCGCTTCCAATACAGGGGCACCTGCACTTTGATGACATGGACACCTGCACTTCGATGACAGGGACACCTGCGCTTCGAAGACAGGGACACCTGCGCTTTGATGACAGGGACACCTGTGCTTTGACGACAGGGACACCTTCGCTTTCAATGACGGACACCTGCGCTTTGGTGACAGGGACACCTGCGCTTTGACGACAGGGACACCTGCACTTCGATGACAGTGACACCTGCGCTTTGATGACAGGGACACCTGCGCTTTGACGACAGGGACACCTGCGCTTTGATGACACTTGCGCTTCAATGACAGGGACACCTGCGCTTTGATGACAGGGACACCTGCGCTTTGACGACAGGGACACCTGCGCTTTGATGACACTTGCGCTTTAATGACAGGTACACCTGCGCTTTTATGACAGGGACACCTGCGCTTTGATGACATGGACACCTGCGCTGTGATGACACCTGCACTTCCAATACAGGGACACCTGCACTTTGATGACAGGGACACCTGCGCTTTGATGACACTTGCGCTTCAATGACAGGGACACCTGCGCTTTGATGACAGGGACACCTGCGCTTTGATGACATGGACAACTGCGTTTTGATGACACCTGAGCTTTGATGACATGGACACCTGCGCTTTGATGACACCTGCGCTTCAAATACAGGGACACCTGCACTTTGATGACATGGACACCTGCACTTTGATGACAGGGACACCTGCGCTTCGAAGACAGGGACACCTGCGCTTTGATGACATCTGCGCTTTGATGACAGGGACACCTGCGCTTTGATGACAGGGACACCTGTGCTTTGACGACAGGGACACCTTCACTTTCAATGACGGACACCTGCGCTTTGATGACAGGGACACCTGCGCTTTGATGACAGGGACACCTGCACTTCGATGACAGTGACACCTGCGCTTTGATGACAGGGACACCTGCGCTTTGACGACAGGGACACCTGCGCTTTGATGACACTTGCGCTTCAATGACAGGGACACCTGCGCTTTGATGACAGGGACACCTGCGCTTTGATGACATGGACAACTGCGTTTTGATGACACCTGAGCTTTGATGACATGGACACCTGCGCTTTGATGACACCTGCGCTTCAAATACAGGGACACCTGCACTTTGATGACATAAACACCTGCACTTCGATGACAGGGACACCTGCGCTTTGAAGACAGGGACACCTGCGCTTTGATGACATCTGCGCTTTGATGACAGGGACACCTGCGCTTTGATGACATGGACACCTGTGCTTTGACGACAGGGACACCTTCGCTTTCAATGACGGACACCTGCGCTTTGATGACAGGGACACCTGCGCTTTGATGACAGGGACACCTGCACTTCGATGACAGTGACACCTGCGCTTTGACGACAGGGACACCTGCGCTTTGATGACACTCGGCTTCAATGACAGGTACACCGGCGCTTCGATGACAGGGACACTGCGCTTGATGACATGGACACCTGCGCTTTGATGACACCTGCGCTTTGATGACATGGACACCTGCGCTTTGATGAGAGGGACACCTGCCCTTCGACGACAGGGACACATGCGCTTTGATGACAGGGACACCTACGCTTCGACGACAGGGACACCTGCGCTTTGATGACAGGGACACCTGCACTTCGATGACAGGGACACCTGCGCTTCGATGACAGGGACACCTGCGCTTTGATGACAGGGACACCTGCGCTTTGATGACATGGACACCTGCACTTCGATGACAGGGACACCTGCGCTTCGAAGACAGGGACACCTGCGCTTTGATGACATCTGCGCTTTATGACAGGGACACCTGCGCTTTGATGACAGGGACACCTGTGCTTTGACGACAGGGACACCTTCGCTTTCAATGACGGACACCTGCGCTTTGAAGACAGGGACACCTGCGCTTTGATGACAGGGACACCTGCACTTCGATGACAGTGACACCTGCGCTTTGATGACAGGGACACCTGCGCTTTGACGACAGGGACACCTGCGCTTTGATGACACTTGCGCTTCAATGACAGGGACACCTGCGCTTTGATGACAGGGACACCTGCGCTTTGATGACATGGACAACTGCGTTTTGATGACACCTGCGCTTTGATGACATGGACACCTGCGCTTTGATGACACCTGCGCTTCAAATACAGGGACACCTGCACTTTGATGACATGGACACCTGCACTTCGAAGACAGGGACACCTGCGCTTTGATGACATCTGCGCTTTGATGACAGGGACACCTGCGCTTTGATGACAGGGACACCTGTGCTTTGATGAAAGGGACACCTGTGCTTTGATGACAGGGACACCTGCGCTTTGACGACAGGGACACCTGCGCTTTGATGACACTTGCGCTTCAATGACAGGTACACCTGCGCTTTTATGACAGGGACACCTGCGCTTTGATGACATGGACACCTGCGCTTTGATGACACCTGCGCTTCCAATACAGGGACACCTGCACTTTGATGACATGGACACCTGCACTTCGATGACAGGGACACCTGCGCTTCGAAGACAGGGACACCTGCGCTTTGATGACATCTGCGCTTTATGACAGGGACACCTGCGCTTTGATGACAGGGACACCTGTGCTTTGACGACAGGGACACCTTCGCTTTGATGACAGGGACACCTGCGCTTTGATGACAGGGACACCTGCGCTTTGATGACAGGGACACCTGCACTTCGATGACAGTGACACCTGCGCTTTGATGACAGGGACACCTGCGCTTTGACGACAGGGACACCTGCGCTTTGATGACACTTGCGCTTCAATGACAGGGACACCTGCGCTTTGATGACAGGGACACCTGCGCTTTGATGACATGGACAACTGCGTTTTGATGACACCTGAGCTTTGATGACATGGACACCTGCGCTTTGATGACACCTGCGCTTCAAATACAGGGACACCTGCACTTTGATGACATGGACACCTGCACTTTGATGACAGGGACACCTGCGCTTCGAAGACAGGGACACCTGCGCTTTGATGACATCTGCGCTTTGATGACAGGGACACCTGCACTTTGATGACAGGGACACCTGTGCTTTGACGACAGGGACACCTTCACTTTCAATGACGGACACCTGCGCTTTGATGACAGGGACACCTGCGCTTTGAAGACAGGGACACCTGCGCTTTGATGACATCTGCGCTTTGATGACAGGGACACCTGCGCTTTGATGACATGGACACCTGTGCTTTGACGACAGGGACACCTTCGCTTTCAATGACGGACACCTGCGCTTTGATGACAGGGACACCTGCGCTTTGATGACAGGGACACCTGCACTTCGATGACAGTGACACCTGCGCTTTGATGACAGGGACACCTGCGCTTTGATGACAGGGACACCTTCACTTTGAATGACGGACACCTGCGCTTTGATGACAGGGACACCTGCGCTTTGATGACAGGGACACCTGCACTTCGTTGACAGTGACACCTACGCTTTGATGACAGGGACACCTGCGCTTTGATCACAGCTGCGCTTTGATGACAGGGACACCTGCGCTTTGATGACAGGGACACCTGCGCTTTGATGACATGGACAACTGCGTTTTGATGACACCTGCGCTTTGATGACATGGACACCTGCGCTTTGATGACACCTGCGCTTCAAATACAGGGACACCTGCACTTTGATGACATGGACACCTGCACTTCGATGACAGGGACACCTGCGCTTTGAAGACAGGGACACCTGCGCTTTGATGACATCTGCGCTTTGATGACAGGGACACCTGCGCTTTGATGACAGGGACACCTGCGCTTTGATGACATGGACACCTGTGCTTTGACGACAGGGACACCTTCGCTTTCAATGACGGACACCTGCGCTTTGATGACAGGGACACCTGCGCTTTGATGACAGGGACACCTGCACTTCGATGACAGTGACACCTGCGCTTTGATGACAGGGACACCTGCGCTTTGATGACAGGGACACCTGCGCTTTGACGACAGGGACACCTGCGCTTTGATGACACTTGCGCTTCAATGACAGGTACACCGGCGCTTCGATGACAGGGACACTGCGCTTGATGACATGGACACCTGCGCTTTGATGACACCTGCGCTTTGATGACATGGACACCTGCGCTTTGATGAGAGGGACACCTGCCCTTCGACGACAGGGACACATGCGCTTTGATGACAGGGACACCTGCGCTTCGATGACAGGGACACCTGCGCTTTGATGACAGGGACACCTGCACTTCGATGACAGGGACACCTGCGCTTCGATGACAGGGACACCTGCGCTTTGATGACAGGGACACCTGCGCTTTGATGACAGGGACACCTGCACTTCGATGACAGGGACACATGCGCTTTGATGACAGGGACACCTGCGCTTCGACGACAGGGACACCTGCGCTTTGATGACAGGGACACCTGCGCTTTGATGACAGGGACACTGCGCTTGATGACATGGACACCTGCGCTTTGATGAAACCTGCGCTTTGATGACATGGACACCTGCGCTTTGATGACACCTGACCTGCGCTTCGATGAGAGGGACACCTGCGCTTTGATGAGAGGGACACCTGCCCTTCGACGACAGGGACACATGCGCTTTGATGACAGGGACACCTGCGCTTTGATGACATGGACACCTGCGCTGCGCTTTGATGACAGGGACACCTGCACTTCGATGACAGGGACATCTGCGCTTCGATGACAGGGACACCTGCGCTTTGATGACAGGGACACCTGCGCTTTGATGACAGGGACACCTGCACTTCGATGACAGTGACACCTGCGCTTTGATGACAGGGACACCTGCGCTTTGACGACAGGGACACCTGCGCTTTGATGACAGGGACACCTGCGCTTCGATGACAGGGACACCTGCGCTTCGATGACAGGGACACCTGCGCTTTGATGACAGAGACACCTGCACTTCAATGACAGGTACACCGGCGCTTCGATGACAGGGACACTGCGCTTGATGACATGGACACCTGCGCTTTGATGACACCTGCGCTTTGATGACATGGACACCTGCGCTTTGATGAGAGGGACACCTGCCCTTCGACGACAGGGACACATGCGCTTTGATGACAGGGACACCTGCGCTTCGACGACAGGGACACCTGCGCTTTGATGTCAGGGACACTGCGCTTGATGACATGGACACCGGCGCTTTGATGACACCTGCGCTTTGATGACATGGACACCTGCACTTTGATGACACCTGCGCTTCGATGAGAGGGACACCTGCGCTTTGATGAGAGGGACACCTGCCCTTCGACGACAGGGACACATGCGCTTTGATGACAGGGACACCTGCGCTTTGATGACATGGACACCTGCGCTTTGATGACAGGGACACCTGCACTTTGATGACAGGGACACCTGTGCTTCGATGACAGGGACACCTGCGCTTCGATGACAGGGACACCTGCACTTTGATGACAGGGACACCTGCGCTTCCATGACAGGGACACCTGCACTTCGATGACAGGGACACCTGCGCTTTGATGACAGGGACACCTGCGCTTCGATGACAGGGACACCTGCGCTTCGATGACAGGGACACCTGCGCTTCGATGACAGGGACACCTGCGCTTCGATGACAGGGACACCTGCGCTTCGACGACAGGGACACCTGCGCTTTGATGACAGGGACACCTGCGCTTTGATGACAGGGACACTGCGCTTGATGACATGGACACCTGCGCTTTGATGACACCTGCGCTTTGATGACATGGACACCTGCGCTTTGATGACACCTGCGCTTTGATGAGAGGGACACCTGCGCTTTGATGAGAGGGACACCTGCCCTTCGACGACAGGGACACATGCGCTTTGATGACAGGGACACCTGCGCTTTGATGACAGGGACACCTGCACTTCGATGACAGGGACACCTGCGCTTCGATGACAGGGACACCTGCGCTTTGATGACAGGGACACCTGCACTTCGATGACAGTGACACCTGCGCTTTGATGACAGGGACACCTGCGCTTTGACGACAGGGACACCTGCGCTTTGATGACACTTGCGCTTCAATGACAGGTACACCGGCGCTTCGATGACAGGGACACTGCGCTTGATGACATGGACACCTGCGCTTTGATGACACCTGCGCTTTGATGACATGGACACCTGCGCTTTGATGAGAGGGACACCTGCCCTTCGACGACAGGGACACATGCGCTTTGATGACAGGGACACCTGCGCTTCGATGACAGGGACACCTGCGCTTTGATGACAGGGACACCTGCACTTCGATGACAGGGACACCTGCGCTTCGATGACAGGGACACCTGCGCTTTGATGACAGGGACACCTGCGCTTTGATGACAGGGACACCTGCACTTCGATGACAGGGACACATGCGCTTTGATGACAGGGACACCTGCGCTTCGACGACAGGGACACCTGCGCTTTGATGACAGGGACACCTGCGCTTTGATGACAGGGACACTGCGCTTGATGACATGGACACCTGCGCTTTGATGACACCTGCGCTTTGATGACATGGACACCTGCGCTTTGATGACACCTGCGCTTCGATGAGAGGGACACCTGCGCTTTGATGAGAGGGACACCTGCCCTTCGACGACAGGGACACATGCGCTTTGATGACAGGGACACCTGCGCTTTGATGATATGGACACCTGCGCTTTGATGACAGGGACACCTGCACTTCGATGACAGGGACATCTGCGCTTCGATGACAGGGACACCTGCGCTTTGATGACAGGGACACCTGCGCTTTGATGACAGGGACACCTGCACTTCGATGACAGTGACACCTGCGCTTTGATGACAGGGACACCTGCGCTTTGACGACAGGGACACCTGCGCTTTGATGACAGGGACACCTGCGCTTCGATGACAGGGACACCTGCGCTTTGATGACAGGGACACCTGCGCTTTGATGACAGGGACACCTGCACTTCAATGACAGGTACACCGGCGCTTCGATGACAGGGACACTGCGCTTGATGACATGGACACCTGCGCTTTGATGACACCTGCGCTTTGATGACATGGACACCTGCGCTTTGATGAGAGGGACACCTGCCCTTCGACGACAGGGACACATGCGCTTTGATGACAGGGACACCTGCGCTTCGACGACAGGGACACCTGCGCTTTGATGACAGGGACACTGCGCTTGATGACATGGACACCTGCGCTTTGATGACACCTGCGCTTTGATGACATGGACACCTGCACTTTGATGACACCTGCGCTTCGATGAGAGGGACACCTGCGCTTTGATGAGAGGGACACCTGCCCTTCGACGACAGGGACACATGCGCTTTGATGACAGGGACACCTGCGCTTTGATGACATGGACACCTGCGCTTCGATGACAGGGACACCTGCACTTTGATGACAGGGACACCTGTGCTTCGATGACAGGGACACCTGCACTTCGATGACAGGGACACCTGCACTTTGATGACAGGGACACCTGCGCTTCCATGACAGGGACACCTGCACTTCGATGACAGGGACACCTGCGCTTTGATGACAGGGACACCTGCGCTTCGATGACATGGACACCTGCGCTTCGATGACAGGGACACCTGCGCTTCGATGACAGGGACACCTGCGCTTCGATGACAGGGACACCTGCGCTTGACGACAGGGACACCTGCGCTTTGATGACAGGGACACCTGCGCTTTGATGACAGGGACACTGCGCTTGATGACATGGACACCTGCGCTTTGATGACACCTGCGCTTTGATGACATGGACACCTGCGCTTTGATGACACCTGCGCTTTGATGAGAGGGACACCTGCGCTTTGATGAGAGGGACACCTGCCCTTCGACGACAGGGACACATGCGCTTTGATGACAGGGACACCTGCGCTTTGATGACATGGACACCTGCGCTTTGATGACAGGGACACCTGCACTTCGATGACAGGGACACCTGCGCTTTGATGACAGGGACACCTGCGCTTTGATGACAGGGACACCTGCACTTCGATGACAGTGACACCTGCGCTTTGATGACAGGGACACCTGCGCTTTGATGACAGGGACACCTGCGCTTTGATGACAGGGACACCTGCGCTTTGACGACAGGGACACCTGCGCTTCGATGACAGGGACACCTGCACTTTGATGACAGGGACACCTGCGCTTCCATGACAGGGACACCTGCACTTCGATGACAGGGACACCTGCGCTTTGATGACAGGGACACCTGCGCTTCGATGACATGGACACCTGCGCTTCGATGACAGGGACACCTGCGCTTCGATGACAGGGACACCTGCGCTTCGATGACAGGGACACCTGCGCTTCGACGACAGGGACACCTGCGCTTTGATGACAGGGACACCTGCGCTTTGATGACAGGGACACTGCGCTTGATGACAGGGACACCTGCGCTTTGATGACACCTGCGCTTTGATGACATGGACACCTGCGCTTTGATGACACCTGCGCTTCGATGAGAGGGACACCTGCGCTTTGATGAGAGGGACACCTGCCCTTCGACGACAGGGACACATGCGCTTTGATGACAGGGACACCTGCGCTTTGATGACATGGACACCTGCGCTTTGATGACAGGGACACCTGCACTTCGATGACAGGGACACCTGCGCTTCGATGACAGGGACACCTGCGCTTTGATGACAGGGACACCTGCACTTCAATGACAGTGACACCTGCGCTTTGATGACAGGGACACCTGCGCTTCGATGACAGGGACACCTGCTCTTTGATGACAGGGACACCTGCGCTTTGATGACAGGGACACCTGCACTTCAATGACAGGTACACCGGCGCTTGGATGACAGGGACACTGCGCTTGATGACATGGACACCTGCGCTTTGATGACACCTGCGCTTTGATGACATGGACACCTGCGCTTTGATGAGAGGGACACCTGCCCTTCGACGACAGGGACACATGCGCTTTGATGACAGGGACACCTGCGCTTCGACGACAGGGACACCTGCGCTTTGATGACAGGGACACTGCGCTTGATGACATGGACACCTGCGCTTTGATGACACCTGCGCTTTGATGACATGGACACCTGCACTTTGATGACACCTGCGCTTCGATGAGAGGGACACCTGCGCTTTGATGAGAGGGACACCTGCCCTTCGACGACAGGGACACATGCGCTTTGATGACAGGGACACCTGCGCTTTGATGACATGGACACCTGCGCTTTGATGACAGGGGCACCTGCACTTTGATGACAGGGACACCTGTGCTTCGATGACAGGGACACCTGCGCTTCGATGACAGGGACACCTGCACTTTGATGATAGGGACACCTGCGCTTCCATGACAGGGACACCTGCACTTCGATGACAGGGACACCTGCCCTTTGATGACAGGGACACCTGCGCTTCGATGACATGGACACCTGCGCTTCGATGACAGGGACACCTGCGCTTCGATGACAGGGACACCTGCGCTTCGATGACATGGACACCTGCAGCGAGCACCGACTGATAAGTTTGCTGCAGTTTCTAACGTATAGAGATCGTTTGTCACCAGCTGCATCACACCTACCAACTGGTCGACACGTCACCATTGATGAACAGCGTTTCCCTTCCCAGACCCGCTGCTTTTTCCTGCAGTATATTGCAACAAAACCTGAAAAGTTTGGGATCAAATTTTGGGTGACGTGTGACTGAAATCCAAATACATCTGCAACCTCCCCCCATATCTTGGCAAGGACTCCGGTCGGCCTGGTGGGGAGAGACTGGGACTGAGACTGTAGTTATGATGCTGATGGAACCATTCCTGGACAAGGGCAGAAATGTTACCACGGACTATTTCTTTACATCGCTGTCACTTGAGCAACGACTACTTCGCCGGAAAACCACCCTCCTTGTCACAATCAACAAGATTCGCTGAGAACTTCCACAATCAACTAGACAGACGGACCGCAATGACTTCACCACTCAGGTGTTTTTTTAGCCACTGGTGCCACGCTGATGGTGTATGTGCCCAAACGGAAGAAGACTGTCTATATTCCCAGCATGCACAGCGTGATTCAGACTCAGAATAAGAAGCCAAACGCCGTCACACTTTACAATACTACAAAGCGCGGCGTGGATGTCATGGACCAGATTGTGCGGGAGTTCACCGTCCGTACAGGAACACGGTGCCGGTCGGTTGCAGTGTTCTATAACATGATTGATATGGCAGCACTGAATGCACCCGTGCTGTATCCCATCACGCACCAGGAGGCAGCAGAGATGGGTCGACTTCCAACTGGAGCTTGCAAGAGAGTTGGCTAGCAACCACGTGGGTACCAAGAAGGCACAAAAAGAGCAGTTACTTCGGCAACAACCCTCCACACCGAGCCCCGGGAAAAGAGCCAAGAGTCAAGTTAAAAATCAATGTAAGGACAATCATGCCACTGTGTTGACTGCTACAGATACACATGGAAAGTGCAGAAGAGAGATGCCATGGCAGTGCCAGGATTGTGTTTGATTGCTCAAATGTACTCACTCACTGCCACACTGTATCTGGATAATGCATAGTTTTTTTTAATTATTTGTAAATATTTTTTGTACAATTTTTTATCAATAAATCCTAGCAACAAAGAAAAAAACTCATGTGTTGATCCCTTCTTTCCTGTTGATCCTTCCCACAGCATACAGCACATTTTCCAGTTTATGTCTTTATTGCTACGTGCAGTGAGGTATTTATCCATCTCAGAACAAAAGGAATGACCTTTTTTACGAGAGCAAGCTACATGAAAATGTGATAAATTGTCAATCAAACAGTGCTTTGTGGGTCAACGACCCCTAAACACGCCAGTCTGGTTGCAGTTACAGGAGTCATTTGAGGCCTCATTTCCATAACAAAATGAGTGATTTGGGTGTTAGCTAAAACCCTTCGGGCCAACTGGCCCCGCTGTGGGTCTTCTAGTGTTAAACCAGCATATTTGGAAACAGACCAACAACTCTTTAAGGTCAAGGTTTAGTCGAGGACCAGACATGTCACATGACGGCTCTTTTGAGATTTTCTTTGACCTCAAAGTTCATATCTCAAGTATGTGTTTGGTTTCAGTCACATATAACTGATTCAACTGGATCCATGAAACTTTAAATGTTAATCCAGTTGGAGTGATCTGGATCCATTAACACTGGAACATTTCCAGTCCTAACTGGTCGTAGCAGCAGGAGGAAGCAGCTACTCACAAATTTGCTCTCTAAATCCCAGCAGCAGCAGTCGCTCAGGTACCGAACCACCAGACCCCTGATGAAGTCGATGAGCAGGATGCTGGCCACCGTGAAGATCATGTCGATGATGGACAGCTTCAGCATCTCCTGGAAACACAGAAACACCCACCAGTGCATCATGGATGAGAGGACACCGTCGTCAACGATCATTTCATCAGTATATTCAGTTTCCAGCCAGTGGAGGGAGGCTAACACAGGAGAGACGTGATCTCTCTGCTGATTCCTGTCAATCACTGCTGCATTTTGGATCATCTGGAGGCTGTTCAGAGAATTACTGTGAACATCCTAATAATAATACATAACAACTGGATAATATTTCCAGGGGCAGCATGTATAGAGTGAAGAGGATGGATCCTAACACTGAACCCTGTGGGATGCCAAAACTGACACTGACAGTATATCAACGTTGATTCAACCATTATCTAAATGGTAATATATCTAAATGCTTTATATATATATATATATATATATATATATATATATATATATATATATATATATATATATATATATATATATATAATATATATATATATATATACATATATATTTATATCAATGTTGATATAGTGTCAGTGAATGGTTGAAACCTCAACGTTGAAGAAGGGTAGAATTCCGTTGTGCTTTCTGTACAATTTCAATGCCAAGTTTCAACGTAGAATCAATATCACTGCTGACACTCTTTCAACGTTGATTCAACCATATTTTGCTATCTGGGTGGTCTGTCTCTCAGCTGTCTAGGAGCCTCACTCTGCACAGTCTTCTGAATTTTAATATTTTTCTACATGGATCTGGTCAGCTGGTCTCTCAATGCAATTGATCAAATTTTCTTGGGGAGAAGAGAAGGTAAAGTAGACCCCTGTGCCCCGACAGAACTTTAGCAGCTGGGTTTGTCATGGATTCATGGGTAAATGGAAGATAACATGTTTGGCTCCTTTGTTCATTGAGGATGAAGAAGATATTTACTTATCTGGATTCATGATCACAGGATTTCTGCTGTTTGGAGCTGGATGTGGTCCTGAAATGAACCCAGACTGGATGTGGTTCTGAAATGAACCCAGACTGGTTGTGGTCCTGAAATGAACCCAGACTGGTTGTGGTCCTGAAATGAACCCAGACTGGATGTGGTCCTGAAATGAACCCAGACTGGTTGTGGTCCTGAAATGAACCCAGACTGGATGTGGTTCTGAAATGAACCCAGACTGGATGTGGTTCTGAAATGAACCCAGACTGGATGTGGTCCTGAAATGAACCCAGACTGGATGTGGTCCTGAAATGAACTCAGACTGGATGGGGTTCTGAAATGAACTCAGATGGGTGAGGTCCTGAAATGAACCCAGACTGGATGTGGTCCTGAAATGAACCCAGACTGGATGTGGTTCTGAAATGAACCCAGACTGGATGTGGTTCTGAAATGAACTCAGACTGGATGTGGTCCTGAAATGAACCCAGACTGGATGTGGTTCTGAAATGAACTCAGACTGGATGTGGTCCTGAAATGAACCCAGACTGGTTGTGGTCCTGAAATTAACCCAGACTGGATGTGGTTCTGAAATGAACCCAGACTGGATGTGGTCCTGAAATTAACCCAGACTGGATGTGGTTCTGAAATGAACCCAGACTGGATGGTCCTGAAATGAACCCAGACTGGATGTGGTCCTGAAATGAACCCAGACTGGATGTGGTCCTGAAATGAACCCAGACTGGATGTGGTCCTGAAATGAACACAGAGTGGATGTGGTTCTGAAATGAACCCAGTCTGGATGTGGTCCTGAAATGAACTCAGACTGGATGTGGTCCTGAAATGAACCCAGACTGGATGTGGTCCTGAAATGAACACAGAGTGGATGTGGTTCTGAAATGAACCCAGTCTGGATGTGGTCCTGAAATGAACTCAGACTGGATGTGGTCCTGAAATGAACACAGACTGGATGTGGTTCTGAAATGAACCCAGTCTGGATGTGGTCCTGAAATGAACTCAGACTGGATGTGGTCCTGAAATGAACACAGACTGGATGTGGTTCTGAAATGAACACAGACTGGATGTGGTTCTGAAATGAACCCAGACTGGATTTCTGGATGTCTCTGCACCAGAACGCTCTCAAGGCCGTGCAACATCTCATCACAAAGACTGGGTGAACTTTGTTTGGGAATGTCTGGACCAGAACAACAGGAATATTTCAACTACGCGCATGCAAACACTCACATGAAATACGTACCCCCCCCCCCCCCACCACCACCACCGTTCTGCACCCGAGCACGGTGGACTGTGGTGGAGGCACAACACACCTGGAGGCTGCGAGCTTTCACTGGGACGCTAGATGCACAGACGCACAGATAATTAGCCAGTTTTGTGATGTATCTTACCACCTTTATGCGGATGATATCCAGTTATACTGCTCTTTTACAGAACGAGAGACACACAAACTGTCCTCTTTAACCAGCTGCTTAACTTCCATCAAACAGTGGTTAAGTCTTAACTCTCTCCAACTAAATGCAGACAAGACAGAGACTTTAGTTATTGCTCCGGAAAATCAGATCGCCCGTATCAAGATCCTTATGGGTACCCTAGGCTCGTCCACCCAGTCGAGCCTGCGGAACCTGGGTGTGGTCTTCGACTCAGCCATGTCTCTTGAGCATCACACTAAAAACCTGATCAGGAACTGCTATTTTCAACTGAGGAATATCTCCAAGCTGAGATCACTGGTGTCAAAAGTGGAACTTGAGATGATTATTCATGCTTTTATTTCATCCCGCTTGGATTATTGTAACAGCCTTTTTACATGTCTCAGCCAGAAAGAAATTCACCGCCTCCAGTCAGTCCAAAATTCTGCTGCAAGACTTTTAACCCGCACCACTAAAAGGGCTCACATCACACCGGTTTTAGCAGAACTACACTGGCTCCCAGTTTATTTTAGAATTAATTTTAAAATTTTAGTTCTTACCTTCAGAGCTCTAAATGGCCAAGCCCCTACATACATCACCGAGCTGCTAAAACGGTACTGTCCTACTCGTTCCCTCAGATCCGACAACCAATTCCTGCTGGTCATCCCCCACACTCGCTTGAAGACCAGGGGGGATCGAGCCTTTCAAGCAGTGGCCCCCAGACTATGGAACTCGTTGCCACTATCCCTTCGCACTTCAAGCTCTGTTGAGGCTTTTAAAAAGCAGCTGAAAACCCTGTTATTCAGGCAGGCTTTTAGTTAGGTGTGGGGTTTTATGGTTTCATGTTTTTATGTTTATTTGTTTTCTATATGTTTTTATGCTGATTATGAAATTGTATTTTATGTATGCTAATATTTTTACTGTGAAGCACTTTGTGAATTCTTTCTGTGAAAAGTGCTATACAAATAAACTTTACTTACTTACTTACTTACTATGCCCCCCATTCACCACCCCCCCCCCCCCCCCCCCCCCCCCCCCCCCCCCCCCCAATGTCTAGTTTGAGTTTGTCTGTGCTTATTGTGCTCAGGTGTTTTATTTTATATATAGATACTTTTTTTACCCTCTTTTGTCTCCCTGTGTGACCTCTTTTCCTGATCTAATGAAAGGTAGCTGCTGCTACCTGCTGCTGCCTGCTGCTACCTGCTGCTGCCTGCTGCTACCTGCTGTTACCTGCTGCTGCCTGCTGCTACCTGCTGCTGCCTGCTGCTGCCTGCTGCTACCTGCTGATACCTGCTGCTGCCTGCTGCTACCTCCTGCTGCCTGCTGCTACCTGCTGCTACCTGCTACTACCTGCTGCTGCCTGCTGCTACCTCCTGCTACCAGCTGCTACCTGCTGCTACGTGCTGCTACCTGCTGCTGCCTGCTGCTACATGCTACTGCCACCTGCTGCCGCCTGCTGCTACCTGCTGCTACCCGCTACCTGCTACCATGCTGCTGCCACCTGCTGCTGCCTGCTGCTACCTGCTGCTGCTACCTGCTGCTACCTGCTGCTGCCTGCTGCTACCTGCTGTCCACCCATGTCCAGCTATGTTTGTCTGTTCTCTTGGACGATGGACTGGAATGTAATTTCGCTGTGCTGGGACGCTGGTTCAATGACAATAATGTTATCTTGACTCTTGAATCTTTATTTGGGGTGACCCCTCCTCTGAACCGTCACCCACCCACCCTGATTTCATGGCTTCAAATAAACCAATGAGAAGTTGAAACCTGCCCGACGTAGGTCTCCCAGCACTGGTCCTGCTGAGATCGGGCGTTCTTCTCAAACGGAGCCGTCTGATTGTAGAAGGTCCCGGAGCCACTCCTGCTGCTGCTGCTGCTGCTGAATGTTACCGTGGTGATGGTTGCTACGGTGCTGTTGTGATGCTCAGAGATCTCCGACATCAGGGTCGAGAGACTGTCCATCTCAGGCTGAGAAATGGTGGCCAGGAAGGAGCTGGAGTCCGTCCAGTTACCTGGATTCACCTGGAGCTGGAAGACAAGCCTCGCTGAGACTGAAACTGAGGAGCGACACTAAACGCTGCTGAAAACCAGTTTGTGACGACTCAGAAAAGAAAAAAAACAAAGACGGCAGCTTCAGGACTCACAGCAGAGCTCATGCTGTTGACCTTGTCAAGGAGGGCGATGATGAGGCTGTAGAGGTTTCCCAGGTACAGAACCAGAACTCTGAGAACACAGGAACATCAGTCAGTCTGGACCAACCAAAGACCGTTGGAAGAGCAGTGGACACACCCCCTGTGATGTCACCAACCGGCTCCTGAAGATTCAGACTACCCTAACAGCCCCCCCCCCCCCCCCCCCCCCCCCCCCCCCCCCCCCCCCGGTGGAGCTAAACAACATCAAAATCACAACATTTCAAAAATATCTTAACTTTTGGATGTTTAAAGGTAGTTTTTGTCATTAAATCTCAAATTTCACAAGAAATGTCTTTTTCAAATTACAACTTTTTCACATTAATTACCAATTTTTCGTCCAAAAATTTTGACTTTCACAAGATTGAAACGTTTTGGCAAATAATGACTTTTTGTTCTAAAATCACAAAATGTTGTTATTGTTAATTCTGGAAGTTATCGTAATATCACAACTTTGTCATAAAAAGAAACTTTTTCTCATCTCAAATTTCAAAAAAGTTTTTAAACATCTAATAAAAAAACTAAAAAATTTTGTTGTAGAATTGACTGCAAAACTTTTCCTTTGAATGGTATTTAGGTGGTTCTGAGCGCCACCTGGACTCGGTCGGGGCCAACGTTTGTTACTGTTATGAGGCTGGATGCTGTTGGTCTGCAGGTTTCTCTGAAATGGCGTTTGTCGGATGAACTGTCCCGCGGTCAGCGTCAGGTGGAGGTCAGGTGGAGGTCAAGTGGAGGGGTGGCCGAGTACCTGGCCAGCTGGAACCGCAGTGACGTTCTTGGGTGGTACATCTCCAGCTGAGCTACCAGCTCAAAGGCAGACGGAGCGATCATGGTGATGAGAGACACCACCACGCTCACCTGTGGGAACACACTTGTCACATTATGACCCCGCCTCCAGGATTACTGATTACACTCAGTTTTTATTTTGATTGGTGCAGTGGATGGAGTCGGTTGCTCTCCAACCAGGAAGTCGTGGATGATTGTAGATTAATTGAGGGGCTGCTGAGTGAGAACCTGGTGGCCTGAAGGACCCATGTTGGTCTGGACCTTCTGAAACCATGGTAACCATGGTAACAGATGGTGCATCCTGTCAAACAGCCATCAGAGTAACACGTCTCCTCAGTCTTAGGTTTAAGGGTTAGGGGGTCCGGGTTAGGGTTAGGGGGTTAGGGGGTTAGGGTTAGGGTTAGGGTTAGGAGTTAGGAGTTAAGGTTAGGAGTTAGGAGTTAGGGTTAGGAGTTAGGATTTAGGGGTTAGGGGTTAGGAGTTAGGGTTAGGGTTAGGGTTAGGGGATAGGAGTTAGGAGTTAGGTTTAGGGTGACAGTTGTGTCAAGAGGAATGGACCAACATTTTGAAAACTATGGAGAGAAGCTTCTGGATGGAAACCAGAACAATTGACCTCATACAGTTTAAAAACAACGATACCAGATACTGAAGAGATGGATGGAAACTTCTGACTCTAAAGAAAACATCAACAGTTCTTTTCTTTTTATTCTGGCATTTAGCAAATAGAAATTGTGATCCTGAAACAGTTAAAGTTCTGTCTGCTTTAACGTCACACAGTTAAAAGAAGGGTTTGTGTCTGTTTATACAGCGAATATAATCCTCTGGTCAACAGCCTGAATGTCCAGTCATGTGATGGTCTGTGTGCGTCGCTCGTCTACCTCGTTTTTTTCCCACAGCGTCAGCTCCGGCTTCTCCTGCTCCAGTTTCTGGGATCGGTCCACCACGAAGTAGATGATGTAGATGCTGCCAGCGAGGGACAGCAGCACCAGGATGTTGGCCAGGATCCGCAGGCTGATGAGGACGGCGCTGGAATCACAGACTATAATATTAGTAATATAGTGTAAATGTGAATGGAAAGTCAGCTCATATCTAGATAAACCAAAGCCTCTCCAGCTCTGCTGCCGAATCAGTCCTTGATCAAACTACCGTATTGACCCGAATATAGGACGATATTTTAATCTAGAAGTCATATTCTTAAAAACGGGGGTCGTTTTATAATGGAGGACTGGACTTTCTGTTGTCATTACACATCTGTGCCACTAGATGGAGCTGCACTGAAGTAACCAGCTAGAGAACAGCAGGACAGTGAACACATGGAGCAGATCTGATGGAACATGGAGGAATGACGCCAAAGTTTTGTTGCAGTCCAGAATTTTCTTTTTCCAGACTGAATTGTTAATATTGCTACCTGAGTTGCTACCTGAACTGTAAAGTTCACTGATTTTTATCGTCTCCATATCTGTTTTAGCTTTTCTGCTTGTTTACCTGCTAATTATCTTCCGGCTCCACAGCAAACAGTAACAGACTTTTCAAAATAAAAGCATGTGAGCAACGTGCGTTAACACGCAATAAAATAAATGTCGGTGTTAATAAATTAATGAGTTAATGCGAAAATAACACGTTAACTTGCCCAGCCCTGAAAAATACTCAAGACTGTGACGCTCCTCTGTCCTCCAGCATAGACATGATGGAGTGATGAAGTGATGGAGTGATGGAGGACTCGTGATGGACAGGAGGACAGATGGACTTTGACGATGACAGTTTGACATAAAATTACTTTTTTAAATCACAAAATTATCAACTAGTATTAAAAAAGTTAGTTGAAAAAAATCACAAACTACCCCAAACCACAGATTTCTATCTTAATGTCACAACTTTTTATGATAAAATATCAACTTTTGCAAAACTGCAACTTTATTTTACATCAAATGAAAATTTTTATTATCAAGATTTTTTTAATGTAAAATTGCATTTTAACAAAATTGATGAGAACCAGTAGATGGCCTGGGTGCTGGTCTGGGTACTGATCTCAGTAGTGGTCTGGGTACTGGTCTCAGTACTGGTCTGGGTACTGGTCTTGACAAGACCTGATGCTCCTAATAGAGCTCTCTGCTCTCAGAGTGCAGGATTACTCATCCTTCCTAGAATATCTAAAAGTAGGTTTGGAGGATGGGCCTTCTGGTACCAGACACCTTTATTCTGGAACCAGCTACCAGTTCGGGTTCAGGAGGCTGACACCACCTCCATCTTTAAAACTAAACTGAAAACATTTCTGTTCAGTAAAGCCTACAGTTAGTCTAAACTATAGTGTGTAGAGGCTAATAGTTATAGCTACAGTTAGTCTAAACTATAGTGTGTAGGGGCTAATAGTTATAGCTACAGTTAGTCTAAACTATAGTGTGTAGGGGCTAATAGTTATAGCTACAGTTAGTCTAAACTATAGTGTGTAGGGGCTAATAGTTATAGCTACAGTTAGTCTAAACTATAGTGTGTAGGGGCTAATAGTTATAGCCATAGTTGTAGTAGCTCAGACTAGAGTAGCTCGTCTTAATCACAGCTTCGTCATAGCTATGCTGCTATAGGCCTACGCTGCAGGGGGACGCCAACATGATCTGCTGAGTGGTGTCTCCACTGCTCTTCTCCCCTTCCTTCCCTTTCCTCCTCCCTTCCTCCTCTTCCAGCTCATTCCATAGTTAATTAGGAGCACCTTGTTACTGTAACTGGGCTCCATTTTCTTTCCTGTAGTTTGTTCTGCTGTTTTCCCTCCTTTTTTCTCTTTTCTTTCTGTATGTTTTCAGACCAGAGTTTACTGAGTTACATGCTGACTTGCAGTTCCCTCCTCTGTCCATCCCAGCGTTTACCTCCACCTGTGTGTGTAGGTGTTTTCAGGGTGTCGGTTGCCGTGGTGACCAGTGATCTAGTCCTCTGACCATCTCACCTCAGTGCTGCTACCTGCATCTACTTATGGAGTCATTTCATTCAGTCATTTGTGTCTCCATGGTGAAATATTGCTGCTGGGGACCTGCAACAGTGACTCGAGGTGTCCAGAACATTTGGAGGGACATTTTTATTCCCTAAGCAGGGAGGGTGATGAGTTCTCTGTTAGCATTAGCTCTAATGCTAACAGAGAACTCATCACTCTCCCTGCCGCTAAATCATATTATTACTTTTACTAAACGGTGGTTAAACCAATCATCAACTAAACAAAGCTAACTTACCTTGGAGTAAATGTAGGTGTGTTTTGTAACTTTCCTCACGTTCAGTTGTGGATGGACACACAACTGAACCACAGCCTGCATTCTCCAGCATTTGTTTTATGTGGGAAAGGGAATAAAAATGTCCCCCAAATGTTCTGGACACCTCAAGTCACTGTTGCAGGTCCCCAGTAGCAATATTCCACCATGGAGTTATTATAGTATAATATTAACACTGATGATACACATTAGAAAAATAGTGAATTAACACAGTCCTGAACGCAGGAGCAGGAAGTTTGTCTGACCTAGCAACAGTAACTAGGGAGGGGGCGGTGCTTACCGATGGGTCAATTGACATTGTAACCAACACTATACAAATACAATTGAATTGCATTGGTCTGTGTACTGGTCTGGATACTGATCTGGGTACAGGTCTGGGTACGGGTCTGAGTATGAGTCTGGAAAGTTGTCTGGATACTGGTCTGGGTACTGGTCTCAGTGGTGTCCTGGGTACTGGTCTGGAAACTGGTCTGGGTACTGTTCTGGTTTGGATACTGGTCTGGGTACTGGTCTCAGTACTGGTCTGGATACTGGTCTGGGTACTGTTCTGGGAACTGGTCTCAGTAGTGGTCATGGCAGTGGTCTGGATAGTGTTCTTGGTACTTGGTTACTGGTCTGGTACTGGTCTGGGTACCAGTGTGGTCAGTGGTCTGGACACTGGTCTGGTCAGTGGTGTGAAGAGCATTCTGGGTACTGGTCTGGATAGTGGTCTGAGTACTCGTGTGGGTACTGCTCTGGGTACTAGTCTCAGTAGTGGTCATGGCAGTGGTCTGGATAGTGTTCTTGGTACTTGGTTACTGGTCTGGTACTGGTCTGGGTACCAGTGTGGTCAGTGGTCTGGACACTGGTCTGGTCAGTGGTGTGAAGAGCATTCTGGGTACTGGTCTGGATAGTGGTCTGAGTACTCGTGTGGGTACTGCTCTGGGTACTAGTCTCAGTAGTGGTCATGGCAGTGGTCTGGATAGTGTTCTTGGTAATTGGTTACTGGTCTGGTCAGTGATCTGGGTACTGGTCTGGTCAGTTGTCCGGATAGTGTCCTGGGTTCTGGTCTGGGTACTGGTCTGGGCAGTGTTCTGGATACTAGTCTGGTTACTGGTCTGGATACTGGTCTGGGTACTGGTCTGGATAGTGTTCTGGGCACTGGTATGGGCACTGGTCTGGTCAGTGGTCCGGAAAGTGTTTTGGGTACTGGTCTGGACAGTGTTCTGGATACTGGTCTGGATAGTGTTCTGGGCACTGGTATGGGCACTTTTTTTGGGTACTGGTCTAGATTCTAGTCTGGGTACTGGTCTGGATAGTGTTCTGGATAGTGGTCTGGGCACTGGTCTGGGTACTGGTCTGGGTACTAGTCTCAGTAGTGGTCATGGCAGTGGTCTGGATAGTGTTCTTGGTACTTGGTTACTGGTCTGGTCAGTGATCTGGGTACTGGTCTGGTCAGTTGTCCGGATAGTGTCCTGGGTTCTGGTCTGGGTACTGGTCTGGGCAGTGTTCTGGATACTAGTCTGGTTACTGGTCTGGATACTGGTCTGGGTACTGGTCTGGGTAGTGTTCTGGGCACTGGTATGGGCACTGGTCTGGTCAGTGGTCCGGAAAGTGTTTTGGGTACTGGTCTGGACAGTGTTCTGGATACTGGTCTGGATACTGGTCTGGATAGTGTTCTGGGCACTGGTATGGGCACTTTTTTTGGGTACTGGTCTAGATTCTAGTCTGGGTACTGGTCTGGATAGTGTTCTGGATAGTGGTCTGGGCACTGGTCTGGGTACTGGTCTGGGTAATGGTCTGGTTATCGGTCTATTTAGCTGCCTGGTTATCAGACTTGTTACTGGTCTGGTCAGAAGTCTGGTTAGTGTTCTGGTTAGCAGTCTGGTTACTGGTCTGGTCAGAAGTCTGGTCAGCAGTCTGGTAATGGTCTGGTTTGGAGTCTGGTTATTGGTCTAGTCAGCAGTTTGGTTAGCAGCCTGGTTACTGGTCTGGTCAGAAGTCTGGTTAGTGGTCTGTTAGTTGTCTGGTTATTGGTCTTAGATAGTGGTATGGTTGGGGGTCTGGTTAGCGATCTGGGCACTGATCTGGGTACTGGTCTGGCCAGTGGTCTGGTCAGTTGTCTGGGTACTGCTCTAGTCAGAAGTCTGGTTAGTGGTCTGGTTAAACGGTCTGGATAGTGGTCTGGGCACTGGTCTGGTTACTGGTCTGGTCAGAAGTCTGGTTAGTGGTCTTGTTAGTGGTCTGGGTAGTGGTCTGGTTAGTTGTCTGATTATTGGACTAGTTAGTGGTGTGGTTGGGGGTCTGGTTAGCAGTCTGGTTAGCGGTCTGAGCACTGGTCTGGGTACTGGTCTTGGTACTGGTCTGGGTACTGATCTTGATAGTGGTTTGGTCAATGGTCTGGTTATTGACCTAGTTAGCTGTCTGGTTATCAGACTTGTTACTGGTCTGGTCAGAAGTCTGGTTAGTGGTCTGGTTAGCAGTCTGGTTACTGGTCTGGTCAGAAGTCTGGTCAGCAGTCTTGTAATGGTCTGGTCTGGAGTCTGGTTATTGGTCTAGTCAGTGGTTTGGTTAGCAGTCTGGTTCCTGGTCTGGTCAGAAGTCTAGTTAATGGTCTTGTTAGTGGTCTGGGTGGTGGTGTGGTTAATTGTCTGATTATTGGACTAGTTAGTGGTATGGTTGGGGGTCTGGTTAGAAGTCTGGTTAGCAGTCTGGTTAGCGGTCTGGGCACTGGTCTGGGTACTGGTCTTGGTACTGGTCTGGGTACTGATCTGGATAGTGGTCTGTTCAATGGTCTGGTTATTGGTCTATTTAGCTGTCTGGTTATCAGACTTGTTACTGGTCTGGTCAGAAGTCTGGTTAGTGGTCTGGTTAGCAGTCTGGTTACTGGTCTGGTCAGAAGTCTGGTCAGCAGTCTGGTAATGGTCTGGTCTGGAGTCTGGTTATTGGTCTAGTCAGCGGTTTGGTTAGCATTCTGGTTCCTGGTCTGGTCAGAAGTCTAGTTAATGGTCTTGTTATTGGTCTGGGTGGTGGTCTGGTTAATTGTCTGATTATCGGACTAGTTAGTGGTATGGTTGGTGGTCTGGTTAGCAGTCTGGTTAGCGGTCTGGGCACTGGTCTGGGTACTGATCTTGGTACTGGTCTGGGTACTGGTTCTGGTCAATGGTCTGGTCAGTAGTCTGGGTACTGATCTGGTCACTGGTCTGGTCTGAAGTCTGGTTATTGTTCTAGTTAGTGGTCTGGTCAGTCAACTTGGCTCCATTGTCCTCCATGTTAAAATGTCAAATCTTACAGTAGAACTGAACAGGATGTGGTCTTTTGATTGATGGCCGGCATAGCCAATGGCTTGCTGTCATTTCATTAGCTATGTAGCACAGTATTGATTGGACATCTAAACTGTGAATAGACCTAACAGAGCAGAATGATTCTGATTTTACAGCTCACATTTATTGTTGTGTTATTAACTGATCTAAGAAAACACAGTGACATCTTCTGGGTTAATCTGGAAGGATTTAGAGCATAAAGTTTCTTCTTTTATCTCCAGTTGAAGGCTGCATACATGTTACAATGAGACAACTTTTTGCTATAAAAAGCTTTTTGTCAAAAAATCTCAAATTTTGCTCAAATTTACGACTTTATGTTCATCTTGAATTTTTGAAGATTTCTTTCTCTCTATTTTTGGGATTTCCTATTTTTCAACTCTTGATATTTTTTCGTCTAATTTAGCAATTTTTCATTTTTCTGGAATTTGGCATTTTTCGACTTATATACACATATAACACTAAAACATATAATGTAATATTGTTGTAAAATAATATTATAGCCTTCTGTCAAATAATATCAACTTTTAGAAAGTTTCAACTTTTTGACATATAACTTGGTCTTTATGTTATTTAACTGCAGAATTTATATGATAATATTATAGTTGAACTTTCTTGAGTAGGGAAGTTGAGGAGAGTTTCTCGGTGGTAAGAAGCAGCTTAATTAAAACCAGAAAGCAGTTTTCTTGAATGAATGCACATAAAACCTTAAAAGCACTGAGGAGGACACTGACACGAGACACTTACAGACTGGTGTCCTTCTTCTTCTGCTGCTCCTCAACAATGGCTTCCTGTACAGAAATACATGAATCACTGTGTCCTAATATTCTGTTCTGGAGATCAGGTACATTATACGCATGCATCTGACCCTGATGTTGTTGACGATGGCAGCTCCTTTACTCTCTGCAGCTTCTGGGTTTCCGATCAGGTAATCCCAGGCGCAGAAGACTCTCCAGCAGAACGTGAAGTTCTCGTCAGAGGCGCTGGCCAGACTCAGACGGGAGTTTTTGGCCATCCTGAAAGACATCTTAAAAGCTGTCATCACAGCGACATTCCAGCCAGCCTGCATACCCTCTAAACCGGGGGTCTCTGACTCCAGTCCTCGAGGGCGCCTGTCCTTCATGTCTTAGGTGTTTACCTGCTTCAGCGCACCTGAAATGAACGGATCATCATCAGTTTGTCATTAAAGTCCTTACAAGTCTGTTAATGACCCGTTCATGTGAATCAGGTGCTCTGAAGCAGGGAAACACTAGTGTTCTTGTCCAGGGGCGAGTTGTATGGAGGAAACAGCACACGTGGTTTATTTACAAAAAACACAAAATTCAAACTAAAATCCAAATGCAGGATGACGGGGCAGCGAGGCAAGAACGTGGAAGGAAAAAGGGCAGAGACATCCAGGGAGGAGAACAAAGGAACCAGCAAACAGAAAGGGAAAGACAGGAGTTAAATACACAGAGGAACAAACGAGAGGCAGGTGGGTACAGGTACACAACAGGAAGACAAGACAGACCTTCAAAATAAAATAGGAAACATGGTAGACTAAAGACAGGGGAGACGAGACCACTAAACACCGAAGGAAACAAAGAAAAACTAATGGCTGCCACGGCCGAGCAGACCATGACAGTTCTGCTGTGATCGGAACATTAACTGCCTTCATTACATTTTATTTTCTTAAATGCACCAATCAACAGGCACAGAGGACTCTCCAGCAATGGCAGCTGAAGCAGTGATCATTGGACCAACCAGGAGCTCACACCTTCTTCTGTGTGCCTGTCCTGCTTCATTTATGCTCTTATGTTTGGGATGAAAAAGTATTGTTCAAGTATTGGTATGGAAACATTTCAAATGATGCCCAGGACCAACTGCTCAGTGGAAAAGCAAAAAGTAGTATAATAGAATATTAAACAGAAGCCATAAATAGTAGCAACTTTACTTTCGCAGCAGAATGATGAAACTGTAGGCGAAGACAGCCATCCCAACGAGGAAGTAGGCGAGAGGCAGTCGGTACCCGGCACTCCCAATCTTCCTGACCCGGCCATAGTACCCATAAAACAAGACGGAGTACTGCAGGTAGCCCTGCAGGACAACACAAGGACATCAGAGTGAAGAAATACTGCCCACCAGCTCAGCACATTATTGTATCTGTAAACTGTATCTGTGGTCAAGGAGACAGTTGTCTTTAAATAATGGACCATTGTCTCTACATAATGTTCTATTGATCAAACAGTTAAAAGAGTAAGAAGCTTGCCCCAAGAGACCAGATGGTGTCCAAGTCCTGGGCGGAGGCCAGATGCTCCCTGGGGATAGTTTTACTTCTGGTGGTTCCAAACGGAGCTCCAGCCAGCAGCTAAAGAGATCAAACCACAGATCATGGAGTCAGATCAGCAGACGCCAGCTCTGAGTCCATCCAACTTATCCTCCAATCACGGGTTTAGGGTTTAGGGTAGCCTAACCCTAACCCAATACCCTAGATCGCAAGATACTGAGTTTGCGGAAAGCGTAACCTGCATGTCGGCGTGTAAAAGAGCGCGTCCAAATGGCATCAATGTGCGTCCACCTGGTCACATGTGGACGTGCACAAACGGCTCTACCTCTGGATTACGCATCACCGTCTTCCTGTCAGACGTTTTTATTCTCTGAGGTCAGAGGTCAGCAGTTGTGGTGGATGTGGGAATAGTCACGCTATCCCTTAATAGTGGCTTTAGGAGGTTTGGCGGAAGATTGGGCCCTTATAATCTATAGCTGAGGAACGCAAGGCAGTCTTTTTTCTCAGACATAATCTCTAGAGACAGGAACAATGCTCGAGCTTCGTTTTCCACAGTTGAGAGTTTAACAAACCCTCCTACATCAGTAGCACCTGAACTTCATTCCACCATTACATGGAATGAATTTGCTTCCTTCTTTTGTAAGAAAAAACATCAGACAGGCAGTCGGTACCTTAACGCCAGGTTCTAGACCTGTGCTTTTTCCATTTAGAAACCACTCAAACACCCTGACACAGTTTAATTCAATCAATGGCAAAAACCTGGAAGACGTTCTACACCAACAGAACTCTTCCTGCTGCTGTCAGGATGTTTTTACAGACTTTTTCAAAAAGGTTTCAAATGTCATGGCATCAGATCTGCTACAGATCTCTTATAAAAAGAACAATCAAGAAAAGACACAAATCAATAAATACAGGCCAATTTCAAATCTTCCCTTTTTAAGTAAAATCATTGAAAAAGCCATATATATCAACAGCTGAATTATTTTTCTAACAGTGAACAGCTGCTTTAGCATCTTCCAGTCAGGTTTTAGATCCAATCACAGCACTGAGACTGCTTTAGTCAAAGTGTTAAATAACATCTGCTTAAATACAGATAATTTTAGAACTTCATATTTGGTTTATTAGACCTCAGTGCTGCATTTGACACAGTTGACCATGACATCCTACTGGATCAACTGGAAAACTGGGTTGGAGTGTGAGGCACAGTTCTTGACTAGTTTGCATCCTACTTAAAGGACAGGGATTACTTTGTGTCAACAATTTTAAATCCGAGAGACTAAAATAACATCTGGGGTTCCTCAAGGCTCTATCCTTGGGCCTCTTCTATTTAACATCTACAAGCTTTCACTGGCTCAGATTATGGAAACCAGCAACATAAGTTACCATAACTGTGCAGATGACACCCAGCTCTACATCTCAATGTCCCCAGGTGACCATGGCCCCATACAAGCTCTGGGTAAATGCATGGATCAGATCACAGAATGGACATGTCAGAACTGTCTCCAGATAAACAGGAAAAAAACTGAGGTAGTCATGTTTGGACCAAAGGAGAAATCTCTAAAAAATCAACATGCAGCTCCAGGTACCTCAGTTAAAAACCTCAGACCAGGCTAGAAATCTGGGCAGCATCATGGATTCTGAGCTGAATTTCAAAAACCACATTAAGACAGTTACGAAGTCATCTTATTACCATCTCAAGAATATTTCTAGGATTAAAGGATTAATGTCACAACAAGATCTTGAAAAACTTGTTCATGCATTTATCTTTAGCTGAGTTGATGACTGTAACAGTATCCTGACTGGTCTGCCTAAAAAGTCCAGCAGACAGCTGCAGCTGATCCAGAATGCTGCTGCCCGAGTCCTCACTGAGACCAGGAGGGTGGACCAAATCAGTCCTGTTCTGAGGTCTTTGCCCTGGCTCCCTGTCCTTCAAAGAATAGACTTTAAGATAGTCCTGTTAATCTATAAAGCACTGGATAGTTTAGACCCAAAGTACATCAGAGACCTTTTAGTCTAGTATGAACCATTCAGACCACTCAGGTCTTCTTGTGCAGGTCTGCTCTGTGTCCCAGAACCAGAACTAAACATGGAGAGTCAGCTTTTAGCTTCTATGCTCTGCAGATCTGGAACAAACATCAGGTCTGCTGACAGTCTAAGTTCCTTTAAACCAAGGTTAATGACTCACTTTTCACTGCTGTTCACTGCTGCCTTTGACCTTTGACCCTGGCGGTCTGATCTGAACCGCAGTTAGAGTCCCAGGAACCTCTTTGACCCTGGTGGTCTGATCTGAACTGCAGTTGGAGTCCCAGGAACCTCTTTGACCCTGGTGGTCTGATCTGAACCTGAGTTGGAGTCCCAGGAACCTCTTTGACCCTGGTGGTCTGATCTGAACCGGAGTTGGAGTCCCAGGAACCTCTTTGACCCTGGTGGTCTGATCTGAACCGGAGTTGGAGTCCCAGGAACCTCTTTGACCCTGGTGGTCTGATCTGAACCGGAGTTAGAGTCCCAGGAACCTCTTTGACCCTGGTGGTCTGATCTGAACCAGAGTTAGAGTCCCAGGAACCTCTTTGACCCTGGTGGTCCGATCTGAACTGGAGTTAGAGTTCCAGGGACCTCTTTGACCCTGGTGGTCCGATCTGAACCGGAGTAAGGGTCCCAGGGACCTCTTTGAACCTGGTGGTCCAATCTGAACTGGAGTTAGGGTCCCAGGGACCTCTTTGAACCTTGTGGTCCGATCTGAACCGGAGTTAGGGTCCCAGGGACCTCTTTGAACCTGGTGGTCCGATCTGAACCAGAGTTAGGGTCCAAGGCACCTCTTTGACCCTGGTGGTCTGATCTGAACCGGAGTTAGAGTCCCAGGAACCTCTTTGACCCTGGTGGTCTGATCTGAACTGGAGTTAGAGTCCCAGGAACCTCTTTGACCTTGGTGGTCTGATCTGAACCGCAGTTAGGGTCCCAGGAACCTCTTTGACCATGGTGGTCTGATCTGAACTGGAGTTAGGGTCCCAGGGACCTCTTTGAACCTGGTGGTCCGATCTGAATCGGAGTTAGAGTCCCAGGAACCTCTTTGAGCTCCGTAGAGCTCTGGTTCTGTTTTTTATCATTTTTAATATTTTCTCCTTAAAATGTCTTGATTTTGTTTCATTTTACATAGTCATACAGCCGCCTGCCACTAGTCGGGGCTACAGAGCCGTCAGTCAGCAGCCCCCCAATGCTCGAGTAGACTGGAGTTTTAAAACGGCACGGTGGGAAGATGGCCACTCGCTAAACCAGCGTGGTTTGGCGGTACTTTAATCTAGAAAATGAAAACAAGGTAGTATGTAGACTGTGTCAGAAACAACTGGCATACAATCACTCGACTGGAGCAATGCGCAACCACATTCAACTCAAGCATTTGGATGTTAATCTGCACGAGACGACGGCTGCTGATGCTAGCGGTGTTAGCCACACTCAGGCCCATTTGACATTGTTTACCCGGAGACGTGTTCTCCCGTCCAGTCTGAGAAATCCGACATGGTTGTTGAACATTGTGATTAAAGGCTTTAAGAAATCTTGTCAACACACAATATTTTTTGGGACAATGTTTCAAATTCTGTTTCAATGTTTCAATAAATTGTGCTAAATTTTCACTGTTTTCTGAGGGTTCTCCTTTTTGTTTAGACAAGTCGACTAGTCTTCATTAAAATTTTCGTTTCGTCAACAGGGAAATTAGTTGCCAGGAACATCCCTTATATATATATACATATATATATATATATATATAGATATATATATATATATATATATATATATATATATATATATATATATATATATATATATATATATATATATATATATATATATATCTATATATATATATATATATATATATATATATATATATATATATATATATATATATCCACTAACTCTCTCATAGGATTTTAATTCGCTGATAATCAACATGATGAATTTTAGTTTGTGCCATAATGCTTTACATGAACTCCACTGTAGAACTGTGGGCGACGTGATGAAAAAGAGAATAATTTATCCATAGCGTTCAGGTGTAGAAAAGACAATCCCATAAAGGAAATGAGAGTCTGTGTGAGAGGCTGGCTGTGGATGAGGTGGACTGACCCCACAAATAATTCAGAGCACAGCACAAACACAGACATAAAATCTGACAGCACATCCCGGGTGTTTGATGGCCGATGATCAGACCTGCTGAGCAGAGGGGAGATAAAGACGGGACTTGAGACGAGACAATGGAAGCTGGTTTCCAGCTGAGCGTGGAAGCGAGAGAAGACGAGTAATAAGAAGGAGGAAGGGTGAGATTAGTCTGTAGGAATGGTGGCGTGACTGATGGCCTGCTGGAGCGTGAACGCCAGCGACCTGTGAACGCCAGCGACCTGCTCTCTGCTGCAGCAGCTACTGCTGGAGAAAGGATCCGCCAAACAGTAGCAATCAAAAAATAAAAATTAAAAAAAGAAATATTTCATATGCTTTTAGCAGCCAAAGGTCAGAACGCTAACGTCCATATACTTGCTGACATCAGTAACTAGTACTAACTAGTTTTTTATCTCACTGCCAAAAACAACGCCTGTCTTTGATTCTGATACCTGAACAATACTTTATATGGTATCAGTGTAATAAGAGGTCTACTCTTATTACGCAGAATACAATATAATGTTATAACATATAATATAAAAATCAGAAATTTTGATGACAGATGCTAATACAAAGAATGCATGATTCAAATGAGGATTTCACACTTTCAGAAATGTTCAGGGTCAAACATGTGGAGGTGAATCTGTTTAATCCATCCATCCGTTAACTTCCAGACCTCACTGTCTCCTGCTGGATGACATGAAGGTGTTCCCAGGTCAGCCTGGGTCTGGTTGGACACGTCTAGGAGGCGTCTAGGAGACATCCTAACCAGATAAACCACCTCAACTGGCTCACCTGAATGTCTGAACTATTCACTTGGATATTTACCTTTTAAATGGAGTCAGACCTGTCAGGTACATGCATCTGTGGGACGATACATATATAAGACAATCAAGGTTGGAGACTCACTGACCTCTGGGAGGACAACAAAGGCTCCCGTCATGATGGTGAGGACGATGTTGATCCCAAATAACCAGCGAAGGAAGATGAAGTAGGAGGCCACGCCTGATCCAAAGTGACCTCAACAAGAGAAAGACACAACTGACAGTGATGGACTGGAACACTGAAATCAGCTTTAACTGTCCAGATATGAACAAAATTCCAAATGAACTATTCATAGCAGCCTTACTGGTCAAAGGCTTTCAAATTTAGTACCTCTGAGCAGCCATTTTCAACTGTCAGCCAACTAGCACTTCATCTCAGCATTAAATAAGTTCACCAAACTTAAAATTTTCACCTCAACTGATTCGTCATGTATTGTTGTGCATGTGTCATCTCGACAGAAACAAAATTAAGTATAACATCCTTTGCAGCTGCTTCCTGTTCAGGGAGGCCTCAGCACACAGGTGGGATTTGAACCCTGACCAGGTAACAGCACCACCACCAGATCACCAGAGAGGAAATAATGACATGATAAGGCCTGTAAAGTCCCACCCAGAGAGTTTATGCTGCTACATCCTGATGACTCACTTTCTATCTTCTTGATCCTCACTTCCCAGGGAACGAAGATAACAGCGACATTGTAGAGCAGCCGAGAGAGCTTCTTCAGCAGCTGAAATACAAGAAATAAACACAACATTCTGGTTGGAAGCAAAAGAAACTATTTGATCATGCAGTAAGATATTTTACTGGTTTCCAGTTTAGGTCTTGTAAGTTTTGAAGGGTGTCAAACAAGTTAAAAAAGCCGAATCTGCAGCACACTAACAAGTAAAAGACACTCAAATTTAACAAATCATTTTAAATTCAAAGTGTTTGAAAATAAATGCGGACCAGGAACATGAAAATAATCTCAAACATCAATATTAATATTCTTGTTTTTTTCCTCTTTTCCCTAAATCTGTCTGCAAATGTATGAACAGTTAGCACAATCATATAATCATAAATAAATAAATCATATAATATAAAATATAAATGTGATAACGCAGAAGATGTTAGTTTTCTGATCAAGAATCAAGAATTTTTGTAGTAAAATGCAGAATTTCACAACATAACAATCTTTTTGTTGGGAAAAAAGCTAACTTTTCTCATAAAATTTCAAAATTTCAAATTTTTGAAAATTATGAATCTGAGGTCAAATTAAGACTTTCAATCGCACAATTGGGAATTTCCTACAACCGCAACATTAACTCTTGTAATATCAACATTTTTTTGTAAAAATCATGAATTGTTGCAAAACTGCTACATTTTGCCTTAAAATTAAAATCAGTTTTTTTGTAGTAAAATCAAGAGTTTTGAAAGAGCACAACTTGGTCATAAAAAGCAATTTTTTTGTCAAAAAGTCTCAAAAGTCTTAAGCAGATCTAAATGTACTCAGGTCTAGATGTGATCAGGTCTACATGTAAACAGGTCTAGATGTGGTCAGGTCTAGATGTGATCATGTCTTGATGTGTTCAGGTCTGGATGTGATCAGGTCTAGATGTGATCAGGTCTACATGTGGTCAGGTCTACATGTGATTAGGTCTAGATGTAATCAGGTCTCAATGTGGTCAGGTCTAGATGTAGTCAGGTCTGGATGTGATAAGGTCTAGATGTTATAAGGTCTGGATATACTCAGTCTGGGTGTGATCAGGTCTGGTTGTGGTCAGGTCTAGATGTGGTCAGATCTGGATATGGTCAGGTCTGGATGTAATCAGGTCTAGATGTGTCAGGTCTAGATGTAATCGGTTCTGGATGTGATCAGGTCTACATGTGATCAGGTCTAGATGTGGTCAGGTCTAGATGTTGTCAGGTCTGGATGTGGTCAGGTTTAGATGGAGTCAGGTCTGGATGTGGTCAGATCTACATGTAGTCAGGTTTGGATTTGATCAGGTCTAGATGTGATCAAGTCTAGATGTGATCAGGTCTAGATGTGATTAGATCTGGATTAAATCAGGTCTAGATGTGGTCAGGTCTAGATGTAGTCAGGTCTGGTTGTGGTCAGGTCAAGATGAAGTCAGGTCTGGATGTTATCAAATCTAGATATGATCAGGTCCATTGTGGTCAAGTCTAGATGTGATCAGCTCTAGATATGGTAAAGTCTAGATGTGATCAGGTCTGGATCGGATCAGGGTTAGATGTAGTATGGTCTGGATGTTGTCAGATCAAGATGTAGTCAGCTCTAAATGTGATTAGGTCTGGATGTGGTAAGGTCTGGATGTAATCAGGTCTAGATGTGATTAAATCTAGGTGTAATCAGGTCTAAATGTGATCAGATCTGGATGTGGTCATGTCTACATATAATCAGATGTAGTCATGTCTAGATCCCGTCAGGTCTAGATGTCATCTAGTGTGGATATAGTCAGGTCTAGATGTGGTCTGGTCTACATGTGATCAGGTCTAGATTTGGTCAGGTCTGGATGTGACATAGTCTAGATGTGATCAGGTCTACATATGATCCGGTCTAGATGTGATCATATCTGGATGTAGTCAGGTCAGGATGTGATCGGGTATAAATGTGATTAAGTCTAGATGGGGTCAGGTCTATATGTGGTTAGGTCTGGATGTGGTCAGCTCTAGATGTGATTAGGTCTGGATGTGGTCAGGTCCAGATAGAATGTTTATTGGTCAGGTCTAGATGTATTTAGGTCGGATGTAATCTGGTCTCAATATGGTCAGGTCTAGATTTGGTCAGGTCTGGATATGGTCAGGTCAGATGGACCCAGGTCTGGATGTGGTCAGATCTACATGTAGTCAGGTCTGGATTTGATCAGCTCTAGATGTGATCAAGTCTAGATATGATCAGGTCTAGATGTGATTAGGTCTGGATGTAATCTGGCCTCAATATGGTCAGGTCTAGATGTGGTCAGGTCTAGTTGTGATTAAGTCTAGATGGGGTCAGGTCTATATGTGGTTAGGTCTGGATGTGGTCAGGTCCTGATGGGGTTAGGTCTATATGTGATTAGGTCTGGATGTAATCTGGTCTTAATATGGTCAAGTCTAGATGTGGTCAGGTCTGGATATGGTCAGGTCTAGTTGTGATCAAGTCTAGATGTGATCAGGTCTAGATGTGATTAAGTCTGGATGTAATCTGGTCTCAATGTGGTCAGTTCTAGATGTAATCAGGTCTAGACATAGTCAGGTCTGGATGTGGTCAAATCTAAATGTCATCAGGTCTGGATGCAATCAGGTCTAGATGTGATCAAGTCTAGATGTGGTCAAGTCTAAATGTAATCAGGTCTGGATCTGATCAGGGTTAGATGTAGTATGGTCTGGATGTGATCAGGTCTGGATTTGATCATGTCTCAATGTTATCAAGTATAGATGTGATCAGGTCTAGATGTGATCAAATCTAGATGTGATCAGGTCTAGATGTGACTTGGTCTGGATGTAATCGTGTCTCAATGTGGTCAGATCTAAATGAAGTGAGTTTGGGATGTGATCATGTCTAGATATGATCAGGTCTAGATCTGATCAAGGTTAGATGTAGTCAGGTCTGGATGTGTCAGGTCTAGATGTAGATGTACTCAGGATTAGATGTAATCAGGTCTAGATGTCATCAGGTCTAGATGTCATCAGGTCTAGATGTAGTCAGGTCTAGATGTGGTAGTCAGGTCTAGATGTGATCAGGTCTAGATGTAGTAAGCTCTAGATACGGTCAGGTCTCCATGTGATCAGGTCTAGATGTGGTAGTCAGGTCTAGATTGGATAAGGTCTAGATGTAGTCAGGACTACATGTGATTAGGTCTAGATGTGGTAGTCAGGTCTAGATTGGATCAGGTCTAGATGTAGTCAGGTCTAGATGTGATAGTCAAGTCTAGATATAGTCAGGTCTAGATGTCTAGATATGATCAGGTCTAGATTGGATCAGGTCTAGATGTAGTCAGGTCTAGATGTAGTCAGGTCTAGATGTGGTAGTCAAGTCTAGATGTAGTCAGGTCTAGATGTCTAGATATGATCAGGTCTAGATTGGATCAGGTCTAGATGTAGTCAGGTCTACATGTGATCTGGTCTAGATGTAGTCAGGTCTAGATGAGGTCAGGTCTAGATGTATTCTAGCGTAGATGTGATCAGAGCCAGATGTAGTCATGTCTACATGTGATCAGGTCTAGATGTGGTAGTCAGGTCTAGATGTGATCAGGTCTAGATTGGATCAGGTATAGATGTTATCAGGTCTAGATGTAGTCAGGTCTACATGTGATCAGGTCTAGATGTGGTAGTCAGGTCTAGATGTGATCAGGTCTAGATGAGGTAGTCAGGTCTAGATGTGATCAGGTCTAGATTGGATCAGGTCTAGATGTAGATAGGTCTAGATGTAGTCGGGTCTACATGTGATCAGGTCTAGATGTGGTAGTCAGGTCTAGATGTGTTCAGGTCTAGATGTGGTAGTCAGGTCTAGATGTAATCAGGTCTAGATTGGATCAGGTCTAGATGTAGTTAGGTCTAGATGTAGTCACGTCTACATGTGATCAGGTCTAGATGTGGTAGTGAGGTCTAGATGTAGTAGTCAGGTCTAGATGGCATCATGTCTAGATGTAGTCATGTCTAGATGTAGTCAGGTCTACATGTGATCAGGTCTAGATGTGGTAGTCAGGTCTAGATGTGATCAGGTCGAGATTGGATCAGGTCTAGATGTAGTTGGGTCTAGATATGATCAGGACTAGATGTAGTCTTGTGTAGACATAGTCAGGTCTAGATGTAGTCAGATCAACATGTGATCAGGTCTAGATGTGGTATTCAGGTCTAGATGCGATCAGGTCTAGATTGGATCAGGTCTAGATGTGATCAGGTCTAGATTTGATCAGGTCTAGATGTAGTCAGGTCTATGTGTGATCAGGTCTAGATGTGTTCTAGTGTAGATGTAGTCAGGTCTAGATGTAGTCAGGTCTACATGTGATCAGGTCTAGATGTGGTAGTCAGGTCTAGATTGGATCAGGTCTAGATGTAGTCAGGTCTATGTGTGATCAGGTCTAGATGTGTTCTAGTGTAGATGTAGTCAGGTCTAGATGTAGTCAGGTCTACATTTGATCAAGTCTAGATGTGGTAGTCAGGGCTAGATGTATTATAGTGTAGATGTACTCAGGTCTAGATGCAGTCAGGTCTAGATTGAACCAGGTCTAGATGTAGTCAGGTCTACGTGTGATCAGGTCTAGATGTAGTCAGGTCTAGATGCGGTAAGGTCTACATGTGATCAGGTCTAGATGCAGTAGTCAGGTCTAGATGTGGTCAGGTCTAGACTGGATCAGGTCTGGATGTGATAAGGTCTACATGTGATCAGGTCTAGATGCGGTCAGGTCTAGATTGGATCAGGTCTAGATGTAGTCAGGTCTAGATGGGGTCAGGTCTACATGTGATCAGGTCTAGATGTGGTATTCAGGTCTAGATGCGATCAGGTCTAGATTGGATCAGGTCTAGATTGGATCAGGTCTAGATGTGATCAGGTCTAGATTTGATCAGGTCTAGATGTAGTCAGGTCTATGTGTGATCAGGTCTAGATGTGTTCTAGTGTAGATGTAGTCAGGTCTAGATGTAGTCAGGTCTACATGTGATCAGGTCTAGATGTGGTAGTCAGGTCTAGATTGGATCAGGTCTAGATGTAGTCAGGTCTATGTGTGATCAGGTCTAGATGTGTTCTAGTGTAGATGTAGTCAGGTCTAGATGTAGTCAGGTCTACATTTGATCAAGTCTAGATGTGGTAGTCAGGGCTAGATGTATTATAGTGTAGATGTACTCAGGTCTAGATGCAGTCAGGTCTAGATTGAATCAGGTCTAGATGTAGTCAGGTCTACGTGTGATCAGGTCTAGATGTAGTCAGGTCTAGATGCGGTAAGGTCTACATGTGATCAGGTCTAGATGCAGTAGTCAGGTCTAGATGTGGTCAGGTCTAGACTGGATCAGGTCTGGATGTGATAAGGTCTACATGTGATCAGGTCTAGATGCGGTCAGGTCTACATGTGATCAGGTCTAGATGTAGTCAGGTCTAGATGGGGTCAGGTCTACATGTGATCAGGTCTAGATGCAGTAGTCAGGTCTAGATGTGGTCAGGTCTAGACTGGATCAGGTCTGGATGTGATAAGGTCTAGATGTTATAAGGTCTGGATATACTCAGGTCTGGGTGTGATCAGGTCTAGATGTAATCAGGTCTAGATGGGGTCAGGCCTACATGTGATCAGGTCTAGATGTGGTAGTCAGGTCTAGATGTGGTCAGGTCTAGACTGGATCAGGTCTAGATGAAGTTGGGTCTGTATGTGGTGCTGAAACTGATCTGAATTGAGGGTTAGTAACAGTTAATTCATGGTTTATCAAGGATTGAGATGTTACTTTTTCACTCAGGGGCAGGTTGACTTTGATTGCTTCTTCCCCTTCATAAATCATTTTTCTTTTTTTGTATTTATTCAAGTCATCTTTGATATCAAAATCAGTTTGATGATCTTAAATATGTGAGTGTGATGACATGGCAAAACCAGAATACTTTTCTAGAAGCAGTGTAAACAGCAGCATGTTGGTTCAGGTTTCACATCTTTATGGTTTCACAGTCAAATCAGAGATAAGATGTTAATAAAGCCTTCTGGAGCAATGAGACTGGTTTTTAATTAACTGCTCACTAAAATGCTGTAAATTACTGAGCATCTGACTGCTCACTAACAGTCAAATTATTCAAATGGGGCAAAGCAGCCTGAACATTTTAATTAAGCTGAGCCGTAACGACCGGCAGTAAATTCAGTCATTTTGCTGTGCTGGTGCGACGAATCCTGCTTCTTCCTGTCCATCCGTCCGTTAGTCGTCACTGTAAACGCACATATGAACCACGGATTAAGTTTGTGTGTTTCCAGCCTAAAACTGGATGTCAGCACCCCGTACAGAGATTACCCAGCATGCTTTATGATTCTGGCTCCAATTATGAGGCTGCTGCAGTGCAGTGGACCAGCAGAGAAGCTCCGTCAGCATTTCAGCAGCGACAGTAAACCTGTGGAGGAACGAATGCTGGAGCCCACAGGAGGTTTTATGAAACGAGTCTGTTCCAGGCAAAAACAACCTCAAACCACAAATACAATATTATTATTTATTTAACAAACACAAAGCTAGAAAGACTGGCCCTTGAAGCTTCCAGAGGATTTAACAGGTGCTACTAATGCCAAGAAGGAAAAACATCAGCAATGTCTCAGAGCAGAACTGGGGATCATTTACAATATTCACCTTTATATCAATATCAACTTGTTCTAAAGTTGAGAACTTTTGTTGGAAAATTTCTAATTTTGCAGAAACTGACCTTTTTGTTGCAAAAACATGACATGTCATAAAATCTCAAATTTTGCAAGATTGTGACTTTTTGACATAAAATTGCAACTTTGTAACAAAAATGCAATTAAAAAAATTTTTTTAGTGTGGCTTTTCAACATAAAATCACAAGTTTTTATGTAAAATTAATACTGTCCTAAAATTTACAAAATTTGCAAATCATGAAATCTGCAAAACTGTGACTTTTTGACAAATCTTCCGGCCTTTTTCTTGTAAAATTGTCAAACTGCCACATGAAAAGTGTTTGGTTTGGTAATAAAGAAACAGTTCGTTTTGAGGTGAATTTATTTATTTTTATTTAAACTGCCCAGTCATATCAAAGACCTGCACTGGTTTGAGGGGTGGAGCTTGTGGGATCAGATGACAAGAAATAGGTTTGGCTGACTGAGGCAGGAGCAGCAAGTCGGAGGAAGGACCGAAACATCATCAGAACTCTGGACTGGATCAAATTTTTGTTGTCAGATTGTGACTTACAAAATCACCACCAACATGTTGGAAGCTTTTGAAGGAAATTAAACTTTCACAAAATTGGAACTTTTTGACCAAAGACTTTTTTCCCCCCATAAAACCTCGAAAAAAATCTGGACTTTTTAACATGAAATTGAGAGGGGTAATGATTTGGGGTTGTTTTGCTTGTCAAATGTTTAAAGTGAGTCCATCTGTCTGTCAGCTAGATCTCCTGGAACTGGATCATGTGACAAGATCCCAGTGAACCCCAGTAGAGCTGTCATGTGACCTCCACTATAACACCTGATCGTTATTCTTCCATCCACTGGAACGAAGGGGAACAGTTTTGTGGTTGGTGCGTACGTACATCAGCTCCTGCGGTCTGGTAGCCTCTGGTCCTGGTCAGTCGGCCTTCATACTTCAGAACAATCTCTCTGGCCTGCCTTTGAAAAGACAGAAAAAGAACCGTCATGATGTCCTGCTGTCTCTCATTTATTTTCAGGCTCTCATCCAGGACCAGATTGCAGGTCTTCCATTAGTGCACACCTGTCAAACTCAAATCTGGACTATCACTTCATTCATCTGACCCCGTGAGACCGTCCACAGACAATCAGATACCTGGACCCAGAACGATTCTGTTGAAGGGTCCGTTTGATTCAGTATTGACATTAAAACTGGAACAACTGAGTTGAGATGCTGAGCAGCTACTTTACCATGAAAAGTAGAAAGATCCGATAACCTCAAGATTTTACATTGAAAATGTGTAACTTTTGGCCGACCCTGGTAGTGGACAGGCGGCCCACGTACAAGGCTACGGTCCTGCAGCGGTCACGGGTTCAACTCCCAGCTCGCTTCCATTTGCTGCATGTCTTCCCCGTTGTCTCTCTGTCCTCATTTCCTGTCTCTATAAATAATAGGCAACCAGTGCCACAAAAAAATGTTTTAAAGAAAATTTGGAATTTTTACATCAAAATACACAAATCTAAAAAGTCATAATTTTACAGTTTTGTTACAAACACAAATTATTAAAATAATTATTTTAGAGAAAGAAGTTGCAAAACAAAAGTTTGCAATTTATGACAGTCGTAATTCTGTGCTTAAAAAGTCAAGAATTTGTCAAATTTGCAACTTTGCAAAAGAAGTTGCAAAAAATCTTTTTAGAACAAGCGTTTTAGTACAAAAAGTCTAAATCTGACAAAATTCCCAATTTTACGACAAAAGTGTGTTTTGTTTATTTTTTGTGAAACTATTTTTTCGAGAACAATTTGGTATTTTGGTATTTCACAACAGTCAAAATCTTTTCCATTTCATAGCAAAAATTCATGATTTTAGGGGGAAAATGCAATTATACAAAGTTTGCAATTTTTGGAAAAAATCTGAAAATAATTCCCAAGACTGGAGATTTTGTGATATATGTGATTTGAGGAGAAAAAGTTGTGATTGCACAAAAGTGTTCAGTAGAGGAACTGCAGCCTCTAGTGGTCGATAGAGAGACCGCAGCCTCTAGTGGTCAGTAGAGGAACTGCAGCCTCTAGTGGTCAATATAGGAAATGCAGCCTCTAGTGGTCAGTATAGGGACTGCAGTCTCTAGTGGTCGGTAGAAGAACTGCAGCCTCTGATGGTCAGTAGAGGAACTGCAGCCTCTAGTTGTCAGTAGAGGAACTGCAGCCTCTAGTGGTTTGTAGAGGGACTGCAGTCTCTGGTGGTCGGTAGAGGGACTGCAGTCTCTGGTGGTCGGTAGAAGAACTGCAGCCTCTGATGGTCAGTAGAGGAACTGCAGCCTCTAGTTGTCAGTAGAGGAACTGCAGCCTCTAGGGGTCTGTAGAGGGACTGCAGTCTCTGGTGGTCAGTAGAGAGACTGCAGCCTCTAGTGGTCAGTAGAGGGACTGCAGTCTCTGGTGGTCGGTAGAGGGACTGCAGCATCTGATGGTCAGTAGAGGGACTGCAGCCTCTAGTGGTCAGTAGAAGGACTGCAGTCTCTGCTCGTCAATAGAGGGACTGCAGTCTCTGGTGGTCAGTAGAGGAACTGCAGCCTCTAGTGGTCAGTAGAGGAACTGCAGCCTCTGATGGTCAGTAGAGGAACTGCAGCCTCTAGTGGTCGGTAGAGGGACTGCAGCTTCTGATGGTCGATAGAGGGACTGCAGCCTCTGATGGTCAGTAGAGGAACTGCAGCCTCTAGTGGTCGGTAGAGGGATTGCAGTCTCTAGTGGTCAGTGTAGGAATTGCAGCCTCTAGTGGTCAGTAAAAGGACTGCTGTCTCTGGTGGTCGGTAAAGGGACTGTTGTCTCTGGTGGTCAGTAGAGGGACTGCTGTCTCTAATGGTCAGTAGAGGGATTGCAGTCTCTGGTGGTCTGTAGAGGGACTGCAGTCTCTGGTGGTCGGTAGAGGGACTGCAGCTTCTAATGGTTGGTAGAGGGACTGCTGTCTCTGGTGGTCTGTAGAGGGACTGCAGTCTCTGGTGGTCAGTAGAGGGACTGCTGTCTCTAGTGGTCGGTGAAGGGACTGCAGTCTCTGGTGGTCGGTAGAGGGACTGCTGTCTCTGGTTGTCAGTAGAGGGACTGCTGTCTCTGGTGGTCTGTAGAGGGACTGCAGTCTCTGGTGGTCGGTAGAGGGACTGCTGTCTCTGGTGGTCGGTAGAGGGACTGCAGTCTCTGGTGGTCAGTAGAGGGACTACAGCTTCTAATGGTCGGTAGAGGGACTGCTGTCTCTGGTGGTCGGTAGAGGGACTGCTGTCTCTGATGATCGGTAGAGGGACTGCTGTCTCTGGTGGTCAGTAGAGAGACTGCAGTCTCTGGTGGTTGGTAGAGGGACTGCTGTCTCTGGTGGTCGGGAGAGGGACTGCAGTCTCTAGTGGTCGGTAGAGGGACTGCAGTATCTGGTGGTTGGTAGAGGGACTGGTGTCTCTAGTGGTCGGTAGAGGGACTGCTGTCTCTGGTGGTCGGTAGAGGGACTGCTGTCTCTGGTGGTCAGTAGAGGGACTGGTGTCTCTAGTGGTCGGTAGAGGGACTGCAGTCTCTAGTGGTCGGTAGAGGGACTGGTGTCTCTAGTGGTCGGTAGAGGGACTGCAGTCTCTAGTGGTCGGTAGAGGGACTGCAGTATCTGGTGGTTGGTAAAGGGACTGGTGTCTCTAGTGGTCGGTAGAGGGACTGCTGTCTCTAGTGGCCGGTAGAGGGACTGCTGTCTCTGGTGGTCAGTAGAGGGACTGGTGTCTCTAGTGGTCGGTAGAGGGACTGCAGTCTCTAGTGGTCGGTAGAGGGACTGCAGTATCTGGTGGTTGGTAGAGGGACTGGTGTCTCTAGTGGTCGGTAGAGGGACTGCTGTCTCTAGTGGTCGGTAGAGGGACTGCAGTATCTGGTGGTTGGTAGAGGGACTGGTGTCTCTAGTGGTCGGTAGAGGGACTGCTGTCTCTGCTGGTCAGTAGAGGGACTGCAGTCTCCAGTGGTCGGTAGAGGGACTGCTGTCTCTGGTGGTCGGTAAAGGGACTGCAGTGTCTGGTGGTCGGTCGAGGGTCTTGGAGGAGCAGCAACTCTATCTTCTTATACTGACGGGAGAGTCCAACCTTCACCACATTGCCATGGTGGGGGGGTTGTTTGCACTAATGATCCCGGAGCTCTGTTGTTGGGGAAAGGTCCTCCTGGAAGGGTCTCCCACAATAAATTGGTCCCTGGGGACGGACCAGAATTATTCAAATACATCCACATGAAGAGTAACGAGGCTTAGGGTTAGGCCCAATGTCCCTCCAGAGATGTGGCATCAGGGTTAACCCTAACCCTAACCCAGACCAGCGGAAGTCTGTCTCAGGGGCTCATTTGATTCCCAGAGAAGAACCCAGAAGACTTCCTGACCAGATGAACCACCTCAGCTGGCTCCTCTTCATGTGGAGGTGCACTGACTCTACTCTTCCATCTTTATTGCTTCACCTAAAAAACTGTCCATCTTCCCTCCACAGGCTTGAGTTTGAGCCAGAAGGACGTCAAAGTTTTCCTGGTTGTTGAGTGTTTGGAAGTTTATCATTACTTCTTATGCGATGATGCATGTCTTTATGACAGCCTGTGTGTATTCAACATTATCTTCTTCCAAGCCTCCTGGAATGACTGAATTCCTGAAATACTACTTAAACTCCTCCCCCTGAAGCAGGACCTCACTCCAGACCTGGACCCTAATTTCTGACCAAGAACTGGTCTCAGATTGGAGGTCCTGATTCTCAATCCTGCTGCTTCCTGAGACCGGATCACCTCGGCCCTTCAGCTGCACCCAGAAATTCTAAAGCAGCCCTGGAACAAATATGACTTAGTATTGGTGACATGGACCGGACTCTGGCTCTGTTTGGACTGAATAACCCATAGCAACAGAGCCAGTACCTCATACTCTACCCCCTCCAGGATCCTAGCAAGGGTCCCAGATAGTTTGTAAATGATTTTATAACCCTTTAGAGATTGACATGTGGCAACTGTTCTTTTTCTACAAGACCATTGCTGATGTCTGTCCCTCTTAGCATTGTGTTAACATGCACCTGAAGCTGCCAAAATGACTTTTACAGTGATCTGCAAACCTGCTGATGTCTGTTTTTTACAAAAAAAACGGGGTTTAAAGGTGGAGTATTACCCTTTTCCCATGAATGTGGCTCTGAGAAAGGCTGCTGCTCATAAATAGATGATTTATAAACTTCTTCAAGGCCACCCCCCCCCCCCCCCCCACACACACACACACACACACACACACACACACACCTGCTTTGACAGAAATGGAGGAGGCCAAAGATAGAGAATGAATGTGATTGTAAATAAATGAGTTGAAGCCTCCCAGCGAGGGTTTCTCTGTGAGATCTGCTGAGGTTGTGCCTTGTGTAACAGGTTTTATGTGGGCGGTTTGTTATCGCTGCAGAGGTTTTACTGCCATCATCGGGATGGTTGCAAGTCTGCGTTTTTAAATCCAGGCTGAATGTCTGCACCCACAGCTGTTTACTTCACAGACCAGAGGACGTTCAGGTTCGTCCTCAGATCAGGGCTGTCAGTGGCACATTTCATTTCTCTGAATGTTAACTGGAATCTCAGTCCAGTAAAGTTTATTTAGTACCTGAATGGAAGGAGCTGATCCCAGATCTGCTTCCCTCAGTCCAGTAAAGTCCTGCAGCAGCCTGACTTTATTTAGTACCTGAATGGGAGGAGCTGATCCCAGATCTGCTTACGCTGCTTCAAAAGTTCATCTCATGTTTCTTTGTGTTCAGACTGATCATAGTGGGACAAAACCATGTGGACAACCTGAAGTACCCCCTTCTGTAAGAGCGCAGTATCAGCAGCAGGCGTGCAGACTTCTAGAAATGCTGGTGAGTGTTAACACAATGCCAAGAGGCAAAGACAGCAGCAGAGGATGGATCATAAAACTACTTCCAGACTATTTGGAGTTAAACATTCTACCATCAATTAGGTGGGTTAGGGGTTAGGGTTAGGGGTTAGGATTAGGGGTTAGGGTTAAGGGGTTAGGGTTAAGGGGTTAGGGTTAGAGGTTAGGGGTTAGGGGCTAGGGGTTAGGGTTAGGGTTGGGGTTGGGGTTAGGGGTTAGGGGTTGGGGTTAGGGTTAGGGTTAGGGTTAGGGTTTCAACTGAAACACTCTGTCAAGAATGGTGGTGGTGTACGATGATTTTCTGCCACAGGACCTGGACCTGGACCTTGCAGTAGACCGTGACCGTGTGGACACTTAGATGTCGCCAAGGCTGACCAGAGGACACCAGTTAGACCGCCAGCTCACTAGCTCCTACTTCTAAATGGACTAACCACACTGCTATCCAGAGACATCTGCAACAAGTTCCTCCAGAGCTGAAACAATAACTAGCAGATCTCCACGAGCATAAACCGGTTGTCTTGCCTGACCCCGAAGACCCAGCAGAGCCCGCAGACACAGCAGACCCAGCAGACCCAGCAGACCTCCACCGGTCTGCGTTTCAGCTCTGGCAGCTCTTGTTTGAGACGTCATTTCAGTCGTGATATCAGAAAGAAGGATGTTGGGAGATTTGATCAGATTTGATCAGAATTAAAGGAAGCTAACTTCAGTTCTTACCTACATGACGTCCTAGAAATAAATGAAAAAGAGACTTCAAAAACCATCTGGATGACATCTCAGGGTGAATGTGAATCGGTTGAACAAGAGACTTCCTCTGTTCAGCAAAATGAACAGAGAGCAGAGGGAGGACAGCAGGTTGCACACTGGAGCACATGAAAAATAGAAGATCTGCAGGATTCAACAGACCCAGAAAGTTCCAGAGTAAAACCACTCTGTTGTGGTGCTGATCAATGGATCAATACTGCAGAATATGGACCTTTTAAACATAATAGGAACAGAAATAAAACTGCACCGCAGGGAGAGATGAAAGTTTAAAGAGAAAACCAAACTCACACTTTCTTGGTTTGAACTTAGATCAATTTTTAGTTGTTTTTTTATTCATCTAAATTTAAGTTGGGTTAACTTTCTGATACATCCATCTGTCCTGGATAATGTACAAAATGTTTTGATATCGATCCCAAACCCAAAACCTTGTCCTCCATACAGACACCTGAGTGCTTTTTAAAATGCAGAGGTATTAAATTTACATTAGGAGACAGAAAAGGATACACTCAGTTTAATCACAGTAATTTATTTTATTATATTATCTTATGATTTGGATAAATGGTTTAAATGTCTTTAACTTGCTAACTGGTTATTCTCAAAGCAGGACCTCATACTTTTTTAAAAGTGCTATTTGTTGTTCCAGATGTTCTCAGTTGAAGAACGTTTACTCAGATGGAGAACGTCTCCTCAGATGGAGAACGTCTCTTCCAGATGGAGAACATGCCCTCTAAATGGAGAACATCTTCTCTAGATGGAGAATGTGTCCTCTAAATGGAAACGTGTCCTCCAGATGGAGAACATCTCCTCCAAATGGAGAACGTCTCCTCTGATGGTTAACGTCTCCCCAGATGGAGAACGTCTCCTCAGATGGAGAACGTCTTCTCTAGATGGACAACATCTCCTTAGATGGAGAACGTCTTCTCATATGAAGAACGTGTCCTCTATATGGAGAACGTGTCCTCCAGATGGAGAACATCTCCTCATATGGAGAACGTGTCCTCTAAATGGAGAACATGTCCTCCAGATGGAGAACATCTCCCCAAATGGAGAATGTCTTCTCTAAATGGAGAACGTCACCTCAGACGGAGAACATCTCCTCCAGATGGAGAACGTCTCCCTAGATAGAGAACGTCTCGTCCAGATGGTGAACATCTCCTCAGATGGAGAACGTCTCCTCTGATGGTGAACGTCTCCCCAGATGGAGAACGTCTCCTCAGATGGAGAACATCTTCTCTAGATGAACAACATCTCCTTAGATGGAGAACGTCTTCTCATATGGAGAACGTGTCCTCTATATGGAGAACATGTCCTCCAGATGGAGAACATCTCCTCATATGGAGAACGTGTCCTCTAAATGGAGAACATGTCCTCCAGATGGAGAACATCTCCCCAAATGGAGAATGTCTTCTCTAGATGGAGAACGTGTCCTCAGATGGAGAACATCTCTTCCAGATGGCGAACATCTTCTCTATATGGAGAACATCTCCCCAGATGGAGAACGTCACCTCAGACGGAGAACATCTCCTCCAGATGGAGAACGTCTCCCTAGATAGAGAACGTCTCGTCCAGATGGTGAACATCTCCTCAGATGGAGAATGTCTCCTCAGATAGAAAACGTCTCCTCTAGATGGAGAACGTCTCCTTCAGATGGAGAACGTCTCCTCAGATGGGGAACATCTCCCCAGATGAAGAACGTCTCCTCAGATGGAGAACATCTCCTCCAGATGGAGAACATCTCCTCCAGATAGAGAACGTCTCCTCAGATGGAGAACATCTCCTCCAGATGGAGAACATCTCCTCCAGATAGAGAACGTCTCCTCAGATGGAGAACATCTCCTCCAGATGGAAAACGTCTCCCTAGATGGGGAACATCTCGTCCAGATGGAAAACGTCTCCTCTAGATGGAGAACATTTCCTCCAGATGGAGAATGTCTCCTCTATATGAAGAACGTCTCCCCAGATGGAGAATGTCACCTCAGACGGAGAACATCTCCTCCAGATGGAGAACGTCTCCCCAGATGGAAAATGTCTTCTCTAGATGGAGAATGTGACCTAAAGATGGAGAACGTTTCCTCATATGGAGAACGTGTCCTCTAAATGGAGAACGTTTCCTCAGATGGAGAACGTCTCCTCAGATGGGGAATGTCTCCTCAGATAGAGAACATCTTCTCTAGATGGAGAACGTCTCCCCAGATGGAAAATGTCTTCTCTAGATGGAGAATGTGACCTAAAGATGGAGAATGTCTCCTCATATGGAGAACGTGTCCTCTAAATGGAGAACGTGTCCTCATATGGAGAACGTGTCCTCTAAATGGAGAACGTGTCCTCATATGGAGAACGTGTCCTCTAAATGGAGAACGTTTCCTCAGATGGAGAACGTCTCCTCAGATGGAGAATGTCTCCTCAGATGGAGAACATCTTCTCTAGATGGAGAATGTCTCCCCAAATGGAGAACATTTCCTCCAGATGGAGAATGTCTCCTCAGATGGAGAACATCTCCTTCAGATGGAGAACGTCTCCTCTATATGGAGAAGGCTCCCCAGATGGAGAACGGCACCTCAGATGGAGAAAAACTCCTCCAGATGGAGAATGTCTCGTTCAGATGGTGAACATCTCCTCAGATGGAGAACGTCTCCCCAGATGGAAAACGTCTCCTTGAGATGGAGAACATCTCCTCCAGATGGAGAACATGTCCTCCAGATGGAGAACGTCTCCTTCAGATGGAGAACATCTCCTCAGATGGAGAATGTGTCCTAAAGATGGAGAACGTGTCGTCATATGGAGAACGTGTCCTCTAAATGGAGAACGTCTCCTCAGATGCAGAACAACTCCTCCAGATGGAGAACAACTCCTCCAGATGGAGAACATCTCCTCCAGATGGAGAACATCTCCTCAGATGGAGAACGTCTCGTCAGATGGAGAACATCTCCTCCAGATGGAGAACGTCTTCTCTGGATGGAGAACGTGTCCTCCAGATGGAGAACGTCTCCTCCAGATGGAGAACATCTCCTCCAGATGGAGAACATCTCCTCAGGTGGAGAATGTCTCACCAGATGGAGAACATCTACTCTACATGGAGAACATCTCCCCAGATGGAGAATGTGTCCTCTAAATGGAAAACGTGTCCTCCAGATGGAGAACATCTCCTCCAAATGGTAAAAGGTCTCCTCTGATGGTGAACGTCTCCCCAGATGGAAAACGTCTCCTCAGATGGAGAACGTCTTCTCTAGATGGACAACATCTCCTAAGATGGAGAACGTCTTCTCATATGGAGAACGTGTCCTCCAGATGGAGAACATCTCCTCATATGGAGAACCTCTTCTCAAATGGAGAACATGTCCTCTAGATGGAGAACATCTGCTTTAGATGGAGAATGTCTCCTCATATGGAGAACATGTCCTTTGGAATGGAGAACGTGTCATCCAGATGGAGAACGTCTCCTTCAGATGGACAATGTCTCCTCAGATGGTGAACATCTCCACAGATGGAGAACGTCTCTTCAGATGGAGAATGTCTCCCCAGATGGAGAAGGTCTCCTCTAAATGAAGAACATCTCCTCCAGATGGAGAATGTCTCCTCCAGATGGAGAACATCTCCTCCAGATGGATAACGTCTCCTCTAGATGGAGAAAGTCTCCTCAGATGGAGAACGTCTTCTTTAGATGAAAAGCGTCTCCTCCAGATGGAGAACATCTCCCCAGATGGAGACCGTCTTCTCTAGATGTAGAACGAGTCCGAGAGAACGAGAACGAGATGGAGCATGTCTCTTTATATGGAAAATGTGTCCTCTAAATAGAGAATGTGTCCCCCAGATGGAGAACGTTTCCTCAGACGGAGAACATCTCCCTTAGATGGACAATATCTCCTCCACACGGAGAACATCTCCTCCGGATGTAGAATGTCTCCTCAGATGTAGAACGTCTCCTCAGATGTAGAACGTCTCCTCAGATGGAGAACGTGTCCTTTGGATAAAGAATGTGACATGGAGAACGTCTCCTTTAGGATAGAGAACCTCTCCTCAGATGGAGAACGTGTCCTCCAGATGGAAAACGTCTCCTCAGATGGAGAACGTGTCCTCCAGATAGAGGATGTCTACTTAGATGGAGAACATCTCCTCTAGATGGAGAATGTCTTCTCAGATGGAGAACGTGTCCTGCAGATGGAGAATGTCTCCTCATATGGAAAACATGTCCTCTAAGTGGAGACCGTGTCCTCCAGATGGAGAATGTCAACTCAGTTGAGAACGTCTCCCCAGATTGAGAAAGCCTCCTCATATGGACAACGTGTCCTCTAAATGGAGAACGTGTCCTAAAGATGTAGAACATTTCCTCATATAGAGAACGTGTCCTCTAAATGGAGAGCGTGTCATCCAGATGGAGAACATCTCCTTAGATGGAGAATGTCTTCTCTAGATGGAGAATGTGTCCTAAACATGGAGAACATCTCCTCATATGGAGAACGTGTCCTCTAAATGGAGAACGTGTCCTCCAGATGGAGAATATCTCCTCAGATGGAGAACGTTTCCTCAGATGGAGAACATGTCCTAAAGATGGAGAACGTTTCCCTTATAGGGAGAACGTCTCCTCATATGGAGAACATCTCTTCAGATGGAGAACGTGTCCTCCAGATGGAAAACGTCTCCTCAGATGGAGAACGTGTCCTCCAGATGGAGGATGTCTACTTAGATGGAGGACATCTCCTCTAGATGGAGAACCTCTTCTCAGATGGAGAACGTGTCCTGCAGATGGAGAATGTCTCCTCATATGGAGAACATGTCCTCTAAGTGGAGACTGTGTCCTCCAGATGGAGAATGTCAACTCAGATAGAGAATGTCTCCCCAGATTGAGAAAGTCTCCTCATATGGACAACGTGTCCTCTAAATGGAGAACGTGTCCTAAAGATGTAGAACATTTCCTCATATGGAGAACGTGTCCTCTAAATGGAGAGCGTGTCATCCAGGTGGAGAACATCTCCTCAGATGGAGAATGTCTTCTCTAGATGGAGAATGTGTCCTAAACATGGAGAACATCTCCTCATATGGAGAACGTGTCCTCTAAATGGAGAACGTGTCCTTCAGATGGAGAATATCTCCTCAGATGGAGAACGTTTCCTCAGATGGAGAACATGTCCTAAAGATGGAGAACGTCTCCTCATATGGAGAACCTCTCCTCAGATGGAAAACGTGTCCTCTAGATGGAAAACTTCTCCTCCGGATGTAGAATGTCTCCTCAGATGTAGAACGTCTCCTCAGATGGAGAACGTGTCCTTTGGATAAATAATTGTCTCCTTCACATGGAGAACGTCTCCTCCAGATAGAGAACCTCTCCTCAGATGGAGAACGTGTCCTCCAGATGGAAAACGTCTCCTCCAGATGGAGAGCGTCTCCTCAGATGGAGAACGTGTCCTCCAGATGGAGAACATCTCCTCTAGATGGAGAACCTCTCCTCAGATGGAAAACATCTCCTCCACACAGAGAACGTTTCCTCAGATGTAAAACGTCTCCTCAGATGTAGAACGTCTCCTCCACATGGAGAACGCCTCCTCCACATGGAGAATGTCTCCTCCGGATAGAGAACATCTCCTCAGATGGAGAACATGTTTTCCAGATGGAGAACGTCTCCTCCAGATGAAGAACATCTCCTAAGATGGAGAACGTGTCCTCTAGATGGTGAATGTCTCCTCTAGATGGAGAACGTGTCCTCCAGATGGAGAACGTCTCCTCTAGATGGAGAACATCTCCTCAGATGGAGAACATGTCCTCCAGATGGAGAACGTCTCCTCTAGATGGAGAACGTCTCCTCAGATGGAGAACGTCTCCTCAGATGGAGAATGTGTCCACCAGATGAAGAACGTCTCCTCAGATGGAGAACGTGTCCTCCAGATGGAGAACGTCTTTTCTAGATGGAGGACGTCTCCTCAGATGGAGAAGGTCTCCTCAGATGGAGAATGTGTCCTCCAGATGGAGAACGTCTCCTCAAATGGAGAATGTGTCCTCCAGATGGACAACGTCTCCTCCTATCTATAATCGAGTCTTGTATCTATGATCTCATTCTTTTGTTGACTAAAAACATAAATCGATCGATAAACAGAATCTTTTGTAGAAAGTTTCCTTTCCTTTGACTGCAGCTAAATCTTTATATATATATATATATATATATATATATATATATATATATATCTTTATAAATATATTATTATATCAAAAATAAGTGTCATTGAACTGAGTTTCTCCTGTTCTGCTAAAGTATCTTCCTTTATGAAATTCTGATAACATTGTTACTGAATAAATCATCAATCAGTGATAGTTTATGTAGCTGATACACAGTGATGCTCTTCAGAAACATTTGGGTTTGTTCGGTTCTTCTACAGTCTGACTTCCATTATCTGATAAATCTGCAGATCAGAGGTGAGTTTGTACACATTTCATTCATACAGCACTGAAAAAAGAGAAAAACTCAGATACTTGAGGACTTTGAGCTTCCGTCTCATTGGCCAGGGTCTGGTCCGGATGTTGGCGATGATCTCCTTCTGGTACTGGATGTTCTGGAACATTTCCTCTGGGTCATTGCTGTCCACTCGCTCATCATCTTTGCCTTCGTCTTCTGAGGAGCTGCAGCATGAGACGTGCAGACAGAAATACAGTCATACGGGAAACTCAGAGAAGAGCCAGAGGAGCTTTAAAGAAGCCCTGATGGAGGCAGCTCACCCATCCCGCTGGTCTTGGTAGGCTGAGTAGATCCTCCTGGAGGTCCTGCGGACGCTCTTATTCCTCTTGGCTGCAGAAAAGGACCTGGTGCTCCCGACCAGAGGCTCAGCCACCGTGGACATGCTGACAAGAGTGTGTACAGGTGTGTGAATGAGGACTCCACCTGCGACTCAGCAGGACTTCCCTGGAGCGTCTGAGCTTGTACCTGCTGCTGTAGAGCAGAAGCTGGAAAAGACTCCCCCATCCATCCAATCAGAGCCTGGACCGAGCTCTTAAAGGGACAGAAACACACCACACACACATTTACTAACACACAGATATACAGAAGAGGAAGATCAGATCTGCTGCCTCACTGATCTGAGTATTAATGTGAGAAAATGTAATCAAACTACAAAAAAAAGAAAAAGAATTATGAAGTTCCCCCTTAATGCCTCGATGGAGTTTAAACTCTTATCTGGTAGAAGATTATTCAAGAGGGATCATTCAGGCCGATTTAATCACAGAAATCACAATATCACAAAGAAGCTGAACTTTACTACAACAGGAAACATCTAGTTTATCTTCAACAAGGAAACAAGAAAAATGGCAGTTCCTCTACTGACCACTAGAGGGTGCAGTTCCTCTACTGATCACTAGAGGCTGCAGTTCCTCTACCGACCACTAGAGGCTGCAGTTCCTCTATTGACCACTAGAGGCTGCAGTTCCTCTATCGACCACTAGAGGCTGCAGTTCCTCTACTGACCACTAGAGGCTGCAGTTCCTCTACCGACCACTAAAGGCTGCATTTCCTCTATCGACCACTAGAGGCGTCAGTTCCTCTATCGATCATTAGAGGCTGCAGTTCCTCTATTGACCACTAGAGGCTGCAGTTCCTGTATCGACCACTAGAGGCTGAAGTTCCTCTACCGACCACTAAAGGCTGCAGTTTCTCTACTGACCAGTAGAGGCTGCAGTTCCTCTATCGACCACTAGAGGCTGCAGTTCCTCTATCGACCATGAGAGGCTGCAGTTCCTCTACTGACCACTAGAGGCTGCAGTTCCTCTACCGACCACTAGAGGCTGCAGTTTCTCTACCGACCACTAGAGGCTGCAGTTCCTCTACCGACCACTAGAGGCTGCAGTTCCTCTACCGACCACTAGAGGCTGCAGTTCCTCTACCGACCACTAGAGGCTGCAGTTCCTCTATCGACCACTAGAGGCTGCAGTTCCTCTACTGATCACTAGAGGCTGCAGTTCCTCTACTGACCACTAGAGGCTGCAGTTCCTCTACCGACCACTAGAGGCTGCAGTTCCTCTACTGTCCACTAGAGGCTGCAGTTCCTCTACCGACTACTAAAGGCTGCAGTTCCTCTATCGACCACTAGAGGCGTCAGTTCCTCTATCGATCATTAGAGGCTGCAGTTCCTCTACTGACCAATAAATGCTGCAGTTCCTCTACTGACCGCTAAAGGCTGCAGTTCCTCTACTGACCACTAGAAGCTGCAGTTTCTCTACTGACCAGTAGAGGCTGCAGTTCCTCTATCGACCACTAGAGGCTGCAGTTCCTCTATCGACCATGAGAGGCTGCAGTTCCTCTACTGACCACTAGAGGCTGCAGTTCCTCTACCGACCACTAGAGGCTGCAGTTCCTGTACCGACCACCAGAGGCTGCAGTTCCTCTACTGACCACTAGAGGCTGCAGTTCCTCTACCGACCACTAGAGGCTGCAGTTCCTCTACCCACCACTAGAGGCTGCAGTTCCTCTATCGACCACTAGAGGCTGCAGTTCCTCTACTGACTACTAGAGACTGCAGTTCCCCTACTGACAACTAGAGGCTGCAGTTCCCATACTGACCGCTACTGACTTTATCAGTTTTGAGATTACATGACAAAGTTTTGACATGATAAAATTCACAAACTTTTAATTTCCACTGTGACAGCTGTTCAGGGTCGTGACAGTAGAGGTTTACAACAAACACGCTTCCTCCAGGATTCAAACCTGGGACCTCCCAGGTGTCAGGTGACAGCACCACCGCTGAGCCACCAGCAAAAGTCAAAGTGCTTTGTGATTTAAGGACTTCAAGTTGTGATTTTATGTCAAAAACAGTAAGAAAATTAATCCTAATAATAATAATAATAATAATAATAATAATAATAACTAGAAAATTTCGGAGAAATTTTGAGGCGTGGCCAATTAAGCCGCCAATTAAGCCGCCCGTCAGCCAAACCAGAGTGGCCTGCAGAGTCCTGACCAAAACCTGATAGAAGACTTCTGGGATATTGACCTTCTGGGCCAACATCAGTGTGTGACCTCAGAAATGCACTTCTGGAAGAATGGTCCAAAATCCCCATTAAACACACTTCCTGGAAGTGTTCATGCTGCAAAGGGTGGAGCCACATCATATTGATAAGGAATGGGATGAACTAAAGCTCATATGTGAGTCAAGGCTGTGATCATTCTCATAATATATCATATACTGTGCCTGAAGAACAGGCAGAAAGGGGCGGGGCTTCAGGGGAGGCAGTCACATGTGCGGCTCCTCCTGCGTGTGTATGTGTGTCTGTGAGAGGGGGAGAGAGAAAAAAAGGGCAGCGACCTCCTAATTACACTGTCCAGTCAGTCCAAACCTGGATTTCTGTGTCCGAACAAACAGCTGTAATTCAAAAGCTGAATAAGTTTTTGAAAAAATTCTTGAACCGGAAGTGCCACAAGGCTTTCAGCTACACACAGATATATTTCTTATTTCGTCAATGTTTTCCGTTTTTAAACTAGAGCAGTTTTAAAAAGTATAAATTTATCATCTGGAGCTGGCAGCCTGTATATTCTGTAAAAATCCGATTTTCCATGTCCCGAACAAACTGCTGTAATTCAAAAACTAAATAAGTTTTTGAAAAAATTCTTGAACCGTGAGCGCCACAAGGCTTTCAGGATTCCAGGGATATATTTCTTGCTTCTCAAATGTTTACGGTTTTTAAATTACGGCAGTGTAAAAACATGAAAGTTTTTCTTGTCAGACGAGAGAAATCAGAAATGTCCCCATTGAAATACAATGGAGCCGGGAAGGACCAGCTTGAACTCTAGGTTGATTTGACAGAAAACTAAACACCACACAGACACAAAAGTCACATCATCTGAAAGAGGACAAAAATGCCTACGTTTTGATGTATAATTTATGTAGGTTGAGCAAAAGGAGTGGACGTGAAAGAGGAAAAGGCAGTTTTAATTTTTTTTCTTCTCTCTGAGCTATAGAGTGCGTGATGACATCACTAGAGTGAGGAGGGTTTTTTGAAGATTTTGTAAAAATCATAAAACGTAAATCGCGATTTCTCAAAGACCGTAAATCACAACAATACACGGCTTCAGTATGTCATAGGTCAAAGTCTTGTGACCCGTTTAAACTTCGAATGGTGTCTCTGTGATGAAATATGGCCGTGCTAGACAGGTCCAAAAAGGTGTGGGTTTTGGGTTTTTCTTTCCTGGAATTCTGCCAAATCCCATTCATTCCTATGGGACAAAAACTCGCCGTTTTTTGGGATTTTCGGGAATACCGTTCGACGGAACGCCACCAAAAGTCATAGCACACCGATCCCGATCGAGCCGGTCGTTTTGATGTATTTTTTGTTGGGTTTTTCTCAAAGCTGCGGGCCGTGAAAACCGTCAAAATTCTTGACGGAATACGGAAGAATAAGTTACGAGAATAAATAATCTAGCAGAATAGTAATAGGAGTGGCTTCAATGCTTGCATTGGCCATGCTTCGCCAAAAGTCATAGCACACCGATCCCGATCGAGCCGGTCGTTTTGATGTATTTTTTGTTGGGTTTTTCTCAAAGCTGCGGGCCGTGAAAACCGTCAAAATTCTTGACGGAATACGGAAGAATAAGTTACGAGAATAAATAATCTAGCAGAATAGTAATAGGAGTGGCTTCAATGCTTGCATTGGCCATGCTTCGCATGGCCAATGCTGCGCATTGGCCACGCCTAATAATAAATGACCTGTTAACTGGTTACTGAAAACCAGATTTTAATGGTTAGAAACAAAGATAAAAGCTTGAACTCTGGTACCGATGCTTGCTTTAACAATAAATTACAAAATCCACGATTTCCTGCCATTAATGACACATTCATCATCAGAGTTTTGACGGACTCAATAACTCGATTAAATTATCTCATATTTCCAGACTTCAGATCTTTTCAGGAACAGAAGAATCTGCAGTGAAGGAGGTGAGTCCTTCTTTCTTTTTGTACATTGTTGTGAAATATAAAGACTGTCATCTGTTTTCATGTATTTGTGCTCCCATCAAACTTCATTTCAGATCTGACAGTAACAGCAGACTCACCAACCGTCTCGATGCTCTGCTTCTATTTCAGAAGATCACATGGGACCCACAGCAGAGCTCAAACACAATTCAGATGGATTTTTAATTTCTCAGGGAAACGGGACACTGGCTGTCCCGACACACCGGAAGGTTTACAGGAAAGCTGAGCAGCCGTTTATGACAGTAAATGCTCATAACTGCGCTCATGTTTTCCAGGACCAATCTGTCCAGCTACAACCTGCTACTGTCATTTAAACGCTCATATCTGTTCAGATGTTGAGATGATGCCTGAATGTTGTCTTGTGCCGTTTCTGACAATGACGTAATTAACCGAAGCTTTAAGTCTCTCTTGGCCCTGTCTTGTCTTCTTCTGGAGAAAATTATATATATGTATATACATATATATATGTATATACATATATATATATATATATATATATATATATATATATATATATATATATATATATATATATATATATATATATATATATATATATATATATATATATATATATATATATATATTTGTCCTGGTTCATCCTGGTTAACCCTGGTTTGCCCTGGTTCATCCTGGTTTTAGTCCTGGTTCACCCTGGTTCGTCCTGGTTTGTACTGGTCTTTGTCCTGGTCTTTGTCCTGGTTCACCCTGGTTTGTCTTGGTTCGTCCTGGTTTTTGTCCTTGTTCACCCTGGTTCGTCCTGGTTTGTCCTGGTCTTTGTCCTGGTTCACCCTGGTTCACCCTGGTTTGTCTTGGTTCACCCTGGTTTGTCCTTTTTCACCCTGGTTCGTCCTGGTTCACCCTGGTTCGTCCTGGTCTTTGTCCTGGTTCGTCCTGGTCTTTGTCCTGGTTTGTCCTGGTCTTTGTCCTGGTTCGTCCTGGTTCATCCTGGTCTTTGTCCTGGTTCGTCCTGGTCTTTGTCCTGGTTCGTCCTGGTCTTTGTCTTGATTCGTCCTGGTTCGTCCTGGTCTTTGTCCTGGTTTTAGTCCTGGTTCACCCTGGTTCGTCCTGGTTTGTACTGGTCTTTGTCCTGGTCTTTGTCCTGGTTCACCCTGGTTTGTCTTGGTTCGTCCTGGTTTGTCCTGGTCTTTGTCCTGGTTCACCCTGGTTCGCCCTGGTTTGTCTTGGTTCACCCTGGTTTGTCCTTTTTCACCCTGGTTTGGCCTGGTTCACCCTGGTTCGTCCTGGTCTTTGTCCTGGTTCATCCTGGTCTTTGTCCTGGTTTGTCCTGGTCTTTGTCCTGGTTCGTCCTGGTTCGTCCTGGTCTTTGTCCTGGTTCATCCTGGTCTTTGTCCTGGTTCGTCCTGGTCTTTGTCTTGATTCGTCCTGGTTCGTCCTGGTCTTTGTCCTGGTTCGTCCTGGTCTTTGTCCTGGTTCGTCCTGGTTCAAAATATAATTCAGTTAAAATCCATTCAGCCATATTTGTAAAGCACCTGTTACCATGCAAACTATCTCTAGGTGCTTTTCAGAGACCCAGACTGACCCCTGACTCCTGACCTCTGACCCCTGACTCATGACCCCTGACCCCTGACCCATGACCCCTGACTCCTGACCCCTGACCTCTGACCCCTGACCCCTGACCCCTGTTCCCTGACTCCTGACCCCTGACCCCTGTCCCCTGACCCCTGACTCCTGACCCCTGACCTCTGACCCATGACCCCTGACCCCTGTCCCCTGACCCCTGACCCCCTGTTCCCTGACCCCTGACTCCTGATCCCTGTCCCCTGACCCCTGACCCCTGTCCCCTGACCCCTGACCCCTGACCCCTGTCCCCTGACCCCTGACCCCTGTCCCCTGATCCCTGACTCCTGACCCCTGTCCCCTGTCCCCTGTCCCCTGACCCCTGAGCAAATACCATTAATGAAGATAATGTCATTAAATCCATCCCAGCCTTTAGACCTGAAGCGAGCTGGGATGGGCTCCAGCAGAACCCTGGATAGGACTAAATGGGTCTGGACGATGGATGGATGAATATTAAATCCAAATTAAAAAAACAATTGTACGTAAAAAAAAAAAAAACTATCAGGTGATCAACACATTGGTCCACTTTACTCCACAGAGTAAAATCAAGGAGTCCCTAATGAAGCAGAGACATCTGTCCGGTTCTCTTTTATTCTACTGAGGATCCATCTGCTGTCGGCTTTAATGAGCCAACTTAAATGAAGCTCGTTACATTATAACGGCAGTAAAAAAATACCTCAGAGAGATCAGGAACACAGCCCCTCCTTCATCTCTAAAGTTTTATTCATCTGCTCCACAGCAGATGTTAAAATCCAGTTCATGTGACCTCAAATGAACAGCACCACATACTGGACTGCATCATTATTCATTTCACAGAACCTGAGACAAAATGCAGAAGTGTGTAAAACACTAAGTACCCCCATGACTGAACAGCTTGTAGCTTCACCATCAGCAGCAGTTAGCTGCAGCAGAGCTTTATTAGCCTTTATTAGCCTCTCACATTGTTCTGGAGGAGTCTAACTCCATTCTTCCCAACAACATTGCTTCAGTGCTGAAGCAGTCAGACCACCTTTTCTCAGTCAGTAAACTGGTCTCTGGACCGGTCTGGACCTAAAATTAAGACTCTGTTTAAAATCACTGCAACATAAAATCACTGAGCATCGCCTCCATCTGGTGGCAGGAAGGTGTTACTGCAGACAAAGTGATGGAAAGAACTGAATTCTGTTTGACAAGATCCAAATAGTTGGAGCAGAAATATTTATGGGTTTTGGTCAGCTACTTATTTTCTTAATGTCAGAGGGAAAAATTATTTTTTTAGCATCTGGAATAAACAAAGTAGCACATTAAATGCAGCCCACATTTCCCAAACTGCACCGTGGCTGTTCCCTAGAGCCACGCCCCTGCAGACTGCAGAAGCTCCTCCCACAAATACAACCACTGAAGAAAAACAAGAATATTAGGGCTGTCAAAGATAATGCGTTAATAGCGCGTTAATAATGCATTAACAACTCGTTAATAATGCAAATTAATGCAAATTCTGTTTAACGCCACTATTTTTTAAATGCAGATTAACGCACACACGTTTCTGTAAATATGACCCTCGGCCAATAAATGTATTTACAGTCAACGTGTGGGACAGACATGGAGACAGAAAAGGGTCTTATCAGGGCCGGCTCTACCCAATTTGGTGCCCTAGGCGAGATTACACCCCGGTGCCCCCCCGAGCCCATTGCAATTCAATGACAACAACCAACTGAGCAATCACGACAGTTTAATTTGAGCATTTGAACAACGACAAACTCAACGGTAACAGCAGTTACTTTCAACTAAACTTGTCTTTTAACTAAAGACTACAAGTTTACACATCTGGACTTCCTGGCAGCAAAGGCATCTATGGTGTCATCAAATGACACCTGCCTAGACATCCCACAGTTTATACTCATCAGGGCAAGTCCATTTAAGGGGGACTGGCGGCGTGGCGGCGCCCCTCCAGCAGATGGCGCCCGAGGCAGCCGCCTATATCGCCTATGCCAACGGTAGTTTAGCTTTAAGGTGCTGGCAGATGAGTCTGTTGACCAGAAAAAGGTTATTTGTATTTATTTACTGTAGCTGTGAAATGAGTTTCCACCGCAGGATGGTAAAGTTAGTTTCACATCTGACATTCACTTGTTTTTTTATCTCTTTAAACTCCAATAGTGTTATAAAAACGGCACCGATTTCATCCAGGTTGGTGTCATTTAGTAGAAATCAGTCTGCCAGACATTTCACCAGTGTCATCAACCGTCCAAGCTCAGTGGGCGGGGCTAAAACATTCAGTGGGCATGGCTAAAACTCTCAGGAACAGCTGAATGTCCTTCTGAGTAACTGCTGCTGCTGCCGTGGAGTTTAGGGACCGTCAGCAAATTACTGCAGTCAAGCCTGATAAAATACACTAAGAAACTGATGAATTAAGACCCAAAAAGTACGGTAGCATTGGTGGACTTCCAGTTTTCAAAATAAAGGCTTAAAAAAGATAAAGCAGCTCAACGTGACCCTGTATAGGACAAAATGGGTGTAGATGATGGATGGATAGATGGATAAACAGAACATTAAAAATGAGATTAATGTGCAATTAATCGCAATTTAACTATGAAAATCTTAAAAAATGTAATGGACTGATAGCCCTTATTAATATATATCACTGCTTTTAATCCAGGATGCACAGCACATCAGGATGGTAGCTGTGAACTGCATCAGCTCTGCTGCAGGAAGTCGATCTGCTGAACGATCTCAGAACAAGAGTCCAGCACACAGATGCACAAAACAAACACCAGATTAGCTGCCAGCATGTTCAGCCAACATAACCTTAACCCTAACCCTAACCCTAACCCTAACCCCTAACCCTAACCCTAACCCTAACCCCTAACCCCTAACCCTAACCCCTAACCCCTAACCCTAACCCTAACCCTACCCCTAACCCCAACCCAAACTCCCAAATAAAAAATCAAAATTTAAAAATAAATATTGGCAGATAGGGTTTAAAAAGTTAAAAAATAAATTCATGACATCACAATTCATCAAAATTTAAAAGTACATATTTACAAAGTATAAAATACAAATTGGTAACATAGGTATGGTTAAAATATGGAAAATAACATTTAAATTGATATATAACATTCATAGGGTGACATATAGCTTTAATAAAATATAATTTGAAAAAGACGAACCAAAATAAAAAAGATGAACACAAAGTTAAAAAAGACGAACAAGTAATTTGGAGCGCCTATAAAAAGGCGAACAGACCCAGGGAGCTCATTTTGCATCAGTCTCGAACAGAGCAGCAGCAAAGCAGGGAGAGCCAGTTCGTCAGCCAGCTTTTGCCTTTTTTGGTGTGCTTAGCCTGAAGAAGAGCCGGACAGGCTCGAAACGTAGCTTCTTTTATTTACAGCACACCCTTCCTTAGTTGTTTATTATAAAAAAAAAATTTTGTTGTTTTTGTTTTTGTTTTTTTTTCTTTTTTATTCTTTTTTTCTTTTACAAAAAATTAAACAAAACAAAAAATAAAAAATTATAAAACAAGATGGAGGATGGGTGGCATGAGGTGCGGTATGGCAGGAGACGCCAGCGCACCCGTGCACCTCCAGGGAACTGGGATGACGGACGGTGGGGGGGGATGGCCCGTGCTTTGCCCTTCTCCTGTGGGAGGGGGGATCAGTTCCCCTACCCTAATCCTACCCCCACCCCCAACCTCTACCTCTAACCCTAACCCTAGGGCTAACCCTAACCCTAACCCTAACCCTATTCCCAGAAAGAAAGGAACGAAAGAAGGACAGAATGAAAAGACAAGTACAGGGGGTGCCAAAAATAACTTAAGAAGCCAAAGATATAAATAAGAAGACACCTGATGAAGACAAAAAAATGTCGAAACGTCGTGCACAAAAGCAAAGAGAAGGACAAATAAAAGCAACAAGAAAGACAAATATAAAGCAAAGAGCTGCACTAGTCAAGAGGACTGTAAGGGAACGTGAAAGAAGGAAGAAGGAAACACAAAAGCCAAGAAGGAAAACCCAGGGGCTCACTTTGCAAACGGCAGTGGTGGAGAGTGCATGTCCAATTCTCCCTATGGAGAATTGGGGTCTAACCCTTCCCCCTAACCCTAACCCCTAACCCTAACCCTAACCATAACCCCTAACCCCTAACCCTAACCCCTAACCCCTAACCCCAACCCCTAACCCCCAACCCTAACCCTAACCCCTAACCCCTAACCCTAACCCCTAACCCCTAACCCCTAACCCTAACCCCTAACCCCTAACCCCTAACCCCTAACCCCTAACCCTAACCCTAACCCCTAACCCCTAACCCCAACCCCAACCCCTAACCCCTAACCCTAACCCTAACCCTAACCCCTAACCCATAACCCCTAACCCTAACCCTAACCCCTAACCCCTAACCCTAACCCCTAACCCCTAACCCTAACCCTCGCTAGAATGATGACTCCATGTTATAAAGCAGAACAGCCCAGAGTCCAAGGAAAACCCTCCAACACTGATGTTTGAGGAACAGCTAAGCCACATGTTCGGTGATGGTGGCCGTCACCATAGAAACAACCATCAGTCCTTTTATCATACTGGTTTATACAAGTCACAGGTAAAACCATGACAACAGTAATGTCTCATAACAACTTCTGTTTCAGCTGCTCAATGGCCACAATTTCAATTCAATTCAATTCAGTTTTATTTGTATAGCATCTGTTACAATGTCAGTTGTCTCCAGGTCTTTACAGAGACCAGATCATGACCCCCGAGCAAATATCATTATCTAAAATTATAATATTAAATCCTAATCTAGGATAATGGCAGGTAGAACTCCCACAGAGATAGAAAAAGAGAGGCTGCCGGCCCTTCAAGGGCCGGCAGCCCTCCAGGACAGCAGCCCTCCAGTACGGCGGCCCTCCAGGACGGCAGCCCTCTAGGACAGTGGCGCTCCAGAACGGCGGCCCTTCAGGACGCCGGCCCTCCAGGATGCCGGCCCTCCAGGACGCCGGCGCTCCAGGACGCCAGCCCTCCAGGACGCCGGCCCTCCAGGACGCTGGCCCTTCAGGACAGCGGCCCTCCAGGAAAGCGACCCTCCAGGACAGCGGCACTCAAGGAAGGCGGCCCTCCAGGACGGCAGCGCTCCAGGACGGTGGCCCTCCTGGACGGCGGCCCTCCAGGATGGCGGCCCTCCAGGACGGTGGTGCTCCAGGACGACGGCCCTCCAGGACGGTGGCGCTCCAGGACGGCGGCCCTCCAGGACGGCGGCCCTCCAGGCGGCGGCCCTCCAGGCGGCGGCCCTCCAGGCGGCGGCCCTCCAGGACGGCGGCCCTCCAGGACGGCGGCGCTCCAGGACGGTGGCCCTCCAGGATGGTGGCCCTCCAGGACGGCGGCCCTCCAGGACGGCGGCGCTCCAGGACGGTGGCCCTCCTGGACGGCGGCCCTCCAGGAAGGCGGCCCTCCAGGCGGCAGCGCTCCAGGACTGCAGTTTGAGGGCCCTGATGTAGAGGATCGTACTGCTCTGGCGGCGCTGCCAGAGTTGCTGCAGCTGGAAATGAAGGACTAGCTGTGATTAACTAACTTCTGCTGTGTTTTCTTCTAGGGGCCAACATGAGTGAAGCAGCCAATATCTGCGCTTCAAACTTCAAAGTAAGAATCCATGTTAAAGCACCACAACAGCATGTCCCACTGTCCACATAGAGTTGGACACTGTCACATGACCCAAGCAAGGCTTTCAATGAGACTCTGTTTGATCTAGTTAGTTCATGAAAATGTCAGGAGCTGAACTGATTAACCTGTTGGATGACAAGCGAAGGATATAAGAATTCAATTCAGTTCAACTCAATTTTATTTGTATAGCATCTGTTACAATGTCAGTTGTCTCCAGGTCTTTACAGAGACCCAGATCATAACCCCCGAGCAAATATCATTATCTAAAATTATAATATTAAATCCTAATCAAGGATAATGGCAGGTAGAAAACTCCCACAGAGATAGAAAAAGAGAGGCTGCCGGCCCTCCAGGACGGCAGCCCTCCAGGACAGCGGCACTGAAGGAAGGCGGCCCTACAGGACGGTGGCCCTCCTGGACGGCGGCCCTCCAGGACCAGTGATCCACTAGATCACTGGTCACCACGGCAACCAGCACCCTGAACACACCTACACACACAGGTGGAGGTAAACGCTGGGATGGACAGAGGAGGGAACTGCAGGTCAGCATGAAACTCAGGAAACTCTGACCTGAAAACACACAGAAAGAAAAGAGAAAAAAGGAGGAAAACAGCACAACAAACTACCGGAAAGTAAAGAAAATGGAGCCCAGTTAAAGTAACGAGGTGCTGCTAATTAACTATGGAATGAGCTGGAGGAGGAAGGGAGGAGGAAAGGGAAGGAAAGGGAGAAGAGCAGTGGAGACACCACTCAGCAGATCATGTTGGCGTCCCCCTGCAGCGTAGGCCTATAGCAGCATAGCTATGATGAAGCTGTGATATAATATAGTGTATTAAATATGGCCGACGTACCAGTGAACGTGCAAATGATGCCGCTCTAATGTCCGTTCTCCTGTCAGTCTCCTGATCCTGACACTTCCTGTGTTTCCCATGTTTTTAGCAACTTAGATCACATGACAAGCCAGTCACGTGGCTCAGGTCATGCTACGCTCTCAAAACACCATTCCAATATATTGCCATGAAAAATCACAATTTAAAATGTCAAATTTTACAAATCCCAATTATATGTTGCAAAAAAAGGGAATTTATGTCATAAAATATCAAACTGTGATTTTGTGGAAGTGGACGTTTTTGTTGTTGTGCTGATCTCTGTTTGTGGGTCTGTTAGTGATGTTTCCAGATGTTGAAGCTTGGAGGCGTGTTAGGGGAGGAGCCAAAAATAATGACGTCTGAAGCCTCGCTGCCCGACAGGGCAATTTGTAATTCATAGTCGTTCCCAAGAGCCAGAACAGACACAAAATTGAAATGCATCACACATTATGTGGTGAAGATACCACTGTGATTCTCCACCTGGCCAGCAGGTGGTGTCGTGGGCACATGAAGCTTCGAGAGATGAACCCTTTCTGGAACCAGCTGGTTCAAGTGGGTCGATCATCTCACCGTCACTAGTATTTAGTACTTGGTGATATATGAACGGTTGGTTTAATGGGTGATGCGCCTCACCTCACCCTAACCCTAACCCTCTTACCTGCAGGCTGTGGGTTTCAGATCCAGTTCCTCTCCAGCCGACATGAAGGCCACACGTGTCGTCGTCATTAAAGATCAGACCAGTGAATTTACAACAACTTTATTAGTTTCCATGTAACCAGAGACTTTATGAAAACATTCTATATTGTTGACTAAAAACCTCTTTCAGAACTCCATGTCCCATAATCTCTTTTGGTCATTCTCTGACATCATGACATCTGTCCCGTCTGCTGCTGTTTTAAACAGTCATAAACCAGTCTGAACTGGTCAAAAGGACTACGTGGAACATTAAACAGATGCAGAGTCCCCCTGAGTCGGGGGACTGGTGGTCCCCTCTACCTGTCTGGTGTCTACTGGGTCCTGATCCTGGTACAGGACTTCATCAATGAGCATGTCATTATCATCTACGGGTATCTGCTCACAGATCTGCTCTCCAAAGGCCAGGGCAATGGTGTAGGGCTTCCCTCCAGGGTGTCGGCTGCAGCGCTCCAGGTAGGTGTCATAGAAGCCCCGCCCCCGTCCCAGACGCCTCCCAGAGCGATCAAAGCCCAGCCCCGGCATGAGCATCAGGTCCAGACCTCCTGGACAGGGACAGCCACATTTAAACGTAATCATATATGGACAACGTATGAGATGACAAATCAACATGACAGGTTCACTGAAACCAGCTAACCTTAAATGGATTAACTAGATTTCAACTAGATTAGCATTATTGGTTCACTGGGACCAGCTAACTTTAACTGGATAGACATTATAGGTTTACTGAAACCAGCTAACCTTAACTGGATTAACTAGGTTTCAACTAGATTAGCATTACTGGTTCACTGGGACCAGCTAACTTTAACTGGATAGACATTATAGGTTTACTGAAACCAGCTAACATTAACTGGATTAACTAGATTTCAGATAGAAATTTAACTGAACTTTAACTGAATAGACATTTTTTTTTTACTGAAACCAGTTGACCTAAACTAAATTTACATCACTGGTTTACTGAAGCCTGCTAACCTTAACCAGACTGAAACTAGTATTCAACTTAATCTAACCAATTTTAATTGGATTAACATAGCAAGTTTACTGAAATCAGGTAACGTTAATTGGATTAATATTCAAGGTTTACTGGAACCAGCTAAATTTAACTGGATTTTCATTATATGCTGCCTCCAGGCGTCCACAGCCCTGCGATAAATACTGTTCTAACCCCAACCCTAACCAAACCCCAACCCTAACCCAACCCTAACCCAACCCCAACCCTAACCCAACCCCAAACCAACCCCAACCCTAACCCAACCCAACCACACCCCTAACCCTAAACCCCAACCCCAACCCTAACCCAGCCCCAACCCTAACCCAACCCTAACCCAACCCAACCCAACCCCAACCCTAAACCCCAACCCCCAACCCTAACCCTAAAAACCCCAACCCTAACCCTCAACCCAACCCAACCCAAACCCTAACCAACCCCAACCCCAACCCTAACCCTAACCCAACTCCAACCCTAACCCTAACCCAACCCAACCCTAACCCCTAACCCCAACCCTAACCCCTAACCCCAACCCTAACCCCAACCCCAACCCCAACCCTAACCTAACCCCAACCCCAACCCAACCCCAACCCTAACCCAACCCTAACCCAACCCCAACCTCACAGCTGCAGAGTTGAGAGGACACTTTCAAAGACTTCTGTCAAAACTACCTTCGAGCGGCTTCCCTTCTGTGTCCATCTACTGGACAGCAGCTTCAGGACGGGTCAGTACCAGCTCAGACCTGGAGACAGTATTTCTGCCGCCTCTCCCACCCACCTGTGTCGAGTGCTTCGTCGCGGCTGTGGTCATCATCAGTTGGCTGACGGATGTTCCAGGACGTCATGGGCAGCGTCTCCATGTCCTGCAGACCATGGAGCTTCAACATGTCCATGTGGGAGCTGCCACGCTCGTATCTGGGGATGAAGCAGCTTTTCCCTCGTCTCAACATGTCTTTGATGATGTCAACCGTGCACACCTCATCATCCATGCTGAGGAAGACTGCGATCCGCTTGGACGACACATACCGAGGATGTCTGAACAGCTGCAGGAGCGTACAAGATCAACATCAAAATCAGAGACTTCAGAACCATCATCAACCAGTCCTCCATGCTGGAGCTCGTAGTATCATCTGGAAATAACATGCAGAGCTGAACCTGCTCTTTTAAACATCGCCAGTCGCCCATTTCTCTCTGTCAGCACGGAGGTGTTGATGCTTTTATCTCTAGTAGAATAGACTACTGTAATGCCCTGCTCACTGGTCCTCCTAAAGAGTATCTCTATTCTACAATTACTCCAGAACTCAGCCGCTCGTGTGCTGACAAGGACCAGAGGGCGGGAACACATGACACTAGTTTTAAAATGGCTGCATTGGTTCCCCGTGTGTTTCAGGACTGATTTTAAGGTTCTTTTATTAGTTTATAAATGTCTTAATGGTCTTGGGCCTTCTCATTTATCTGACCTCCTTTTAAGGTACGAGCCATCGTGGACCCTGAGGTCCTCAGGTACCGGCCTTTTAGTTGTTCCCAGAGTCAGAACTAGAACCTGTGCTGAGGCCTATAAGTCTCTCTGTAATTTCATCTTCTTTAACTCCAATGGTCTCCTCAGGGGGGTCCTCCACATCTGGAGCTACAACTGCCTGGGTCCTGGTCTGCCTGGGTCCCGGTCTGCCTGGGTCCTGGTCAGAATGGGTCCTGGTCTGCCTGGGTCCTGGTCAGCCTGGGTCCTGGTCTGCCTGGGTCCTGGTCTGCCTGGGTCCTGGTCGGCCTGGGTCCCGGTCTGCCTGGGTCCTGGTCAGAATGGGTCCTGGTCTGCCTGGGTCCTGGTCTGCCTGGGTCCTGGTCTGCCTGGGTCCCGGTCGGCCTGGGTCCTGGTCGGCCTGGGTCCCGGTCTGCCTGGGTCCTGGTCAGAATGGGTCCTGGTCTGCCTGGGTCCTGGTCTGGGTCCTGGTCCTGGGTCCTGGTCCTGGTCTGCCTGGGTCCTGGTCTGCCTGGGTCCTGGTCAGAGTGGGTCCTGGTCGGCCTGGTTCCCGGTCAGAATGGGTCCCGGTCTGCCTGGGTCCTGGTCAGAATGGGTCCTGGTCTGCCTGGGTCCTGGTCAGAATGGGTCCTGGTCTGCCTGGGTCCCGGTCTGCCTGGGTCCTGCTCTGCCTGGGTCCTGGTCTGCCTGGGTCCTGGTCGGCCTGGGTCCCGGTCAGAATGGGTCCCGGTCTGCCTGGGTCCTGGTCAGAATGGGTCCTGGTCTGCCTGGGTCCCGGTCTGCCTGGGTCCTGGTCTGCCTGGGTCCTGGTCAGCCTGGGTCCTGGTCTGCCTGGGTCCCGGTCTGCCTGGGTCCCGGTCTGCCTGGGTCCCGGTCAGCCTGGGTTCTGGTCTGCCTGGGTCCTGGTCTGCCTGGGTCCCAGTCAGAATGGGTCCCGGTCAGAATGGGTCCTGGTCTGCCCTAAAACATTGTTTTCCTCACCTGATTCTTTTTTGTCAAGATGGATGTTTTAGTCTATTTATAATGGGGCCAAAGGGGGCTGGGTGTGTGTGTTTGTGTGTGTGTGTGTGTGGGGGGGGGGGGGGGGATGTGTACTGCATGTGTGGGTGAGAGGGAAAGAGAGAGAGAGGATGACTGGGTGCTGATTTAACTTTGGGTGTGTGATGGCTTTTAAGTTCTTTTTGTTCTTTTTCTTGTTGTTTTAATTACTGTTTTTATTATGTAAAACCCTTTGTGTTACGTTGTTATGAAAAGGGTTTATAAATAAATTTGATTTGATTTGATTTCAGATGGATTATTCAGGTTTCCAGTCCAGGGCAGGTAAAACTGTACATGAACCTAACCTGGTATTTATGTTCCAGTCCACAACACGACCTCTAACTATTCAAATAAATAAATTATAAAAAATAAGATAAAATAAATAAAATGACACCTCTGGGAGGCACTTCTGCTTCATACCTGAACATCCATTAGGGTTATAACAAATGTTCTTTTTTTTTCCCCCTCCGTTTCATCTTCAAATACTTTTTAAAAAACGGCTTTTTAGAGACCCTTTTTGGCGTTTATATTTTATTGCGTCAGAAGAACTGGACCTGCGTTTTGTGTCCCTGCTGGCTTGCCATACCCACCTGCTGCGTCACGGCCAGACTCTGTCGCGTCTTCTCGGCTGCGTCCAGCTCGGCCAGCCGCCGCTTCAGCTCCCTCCTCAGAGCCTGTTTGGCTGCTCTCAAAGCCGCCATGCCGCCTCCTCCAGCCGCTAAGACCCGTCCTGGACCCGTCCTGGACTGTTGGTCTCTGACTGACCCTCACATCAACCCGCAGTCACACATTAACCCGAGCGACTAACCGACGATGACGGTCACACAGCGTTCAGAGGACCCGCCCTCTCTGACAGCCAATCACAGCGGGGCTCCTCCCCTCCCCCTGGTTTCAATGGAAGTGTTTGTATTCAACTTCCACTGTCAGAGCTCCATCTGCTGGATGGAAGCAGCAACTACACACAGGAATGTACTTTCAGGAGTTTTTTTTTTCTCTCTTGCAGCTTTATTTGGTCATAAAACGATCTAACATTCAACAGATCAGTGTGAAACGGATGCAGATGATTAATATGGTCAGAACACAGAACCATGGACTTACTTCTGTGGACTGTCAGGGTTCTGGACTCTGGACTGGTTCAGTCTACATGAGACCCTCCTGTGGTTCTGCTGAGTCATCTCCACTCTGGTGTTCATTAGGGCCCAGAGCAGGGCGGCTTCTGGAAGGGGGCTCAGATTGGCTGAGCCCAGTGGGGGCGGGCCTGTGGGAGGTGGGCCATGCAGAGGTGAACATCTGGAAAGAGTCAGAGAGCTCTGTGCTTCAGAGAGAACCAGAGGAAGACCAGAGAAGGACCAGGGCCCGGAGACCAGAGGAAGACCTGCAACAACATGTCCTTCATCAGAGTGGACCCAGACTGTCACTTCTCCTTCCAGAACCTCCCTTATGGAGTCTTCTCCACTGAGGACAACGTGAGTACAGAACATCAGCCAGAACCCCAACAAGGGTTCCAGACTGAACAGAAAACCAGTGCTGGACAGAACCGAAGACCAGCAGGGGTTCCAGACGGAGCAGAAGACTAACAGGGGTTGTCTCCAAGCTGTCCCAGATAGTCCCCATCCTGTCTCCGTCTCCTAGGAAGACCCAGATGTGCCCTGTGTCCAAGGAGGTTCCAGATGCACCTCCGGCAGTCTTTCTGAGGCAGTTCTGATCCAGCTGCAGTGACCAGGATCCCTGTCCCAGTTCCAGTCACCCCTTCACCAGTTCCAGTCGCTGGACTCTTTTCTGTCCTGACCTCCTGTTTCCGTCTTCCTGGTGCAGAGGGAGACCTTCAGAACTCTGGGCCCAGCAAAACCTGAACCCAGCAGAACCTCTTCTTCCCATTTGTCTGGTCTTTGTTATTCTCTGGTTCTGGTTCTGGACCGTCACAGCTCCTTTGTTCCTTGTTGCAGCCCAGACAGCGCATCGGTGTTGCCATTGGAGACCAGATCCTGGACCTGAGTGTGGTCAGGAGCCTGTTCCTGGGTCCTGTGATGTCCAAACATCAGGATGTGTTTGAGCAGGTGAGCTCCTGGAGGTCACATGACTGTGAGGAGGGTCAGGGTAACCCCCCCCCCCCCCAAACCCCCAACCCAAACCCACCTGAACCCGTCTGCCAGGTTCAACAAGAACATTCATGTTTAATATGTTGAAAATATTTTCAAAGGCGAAGCATGAGCTCAAATTAACAATTAAAATAAGTATTGATGAGGAAGAAGGTTACATAAGTGCAAATGAATTAATTGGTAAAAAACAGTATTTATTGGATGAACTGGATCAAGTTTTTAAATGTTTCTAAAAACATTAATGTTTCTGTTTCAGTAGAGTCGCTGATTGTTTTTATTCGTTCTTGTTCTCGACTCAGAACTCACTACATGTGCAATAGTGCACAATGACCGTGAGTTTTTAGGTTAACCCTAACCCATAACTCCGCCCCCAACATCCATGATGTCACTGACCTTTGACCCCTGAATCTCCACCAGCCCACGCTGAACGCCTTCATGGCTCTGGGGGGGGAGGCGTGGAGGGAAGCCAGGAGGACGTTACAGTCGCTCCTCTCAGCCAATGAGAGCGTCCTGAGGGATGATGTCAGCCTCCGGAGCAGGTCAGTCCCGCATCCAGCTGCATGTTCTCACCTGCACAGGTGTGTGCTGAGTTCTGTCTTCATTCCTGTCCTGGTTGGTGTTTCTGCAGGGCGCTGGTCCACCAGTCTGCAGCCACCATGCACCTCCCCGCTGACATCGGTAAGCTTCTGTTGCTGAAACGTTAGGGTTAACTAACCCTAGTTAACCCTAGTTAACCCTAACCTCCAGGTGGAGCTCAACCTGGAGGACAATCAGCTGTTTCACCATCACAGCAGCAGTCTGACGTCTGAAAAGTTACAATCTCGTGACAAAGTTGTGATTTGGAGAAATTACAGCAGATTTTTGTGATTGTGGGACATTAAGCCGTAATTTTGTGTCAAAGTTGCCATATTTTGCAAAAGATGATGTTTTATGACAAAAAATGGAAATATTAAGTAAAAAAGTTGCAATTTTAAAACAAAAACGTGCAGTTCTGCAGTTATGATAATGTGAATGTTGTAGATTTCCCCCAAAACATTTCTGCTTTTTTAGATAAAAATATTAATTTCTTCAAAAGTCATCATTTGATGTCAAAAGTAGTGATTTTTTAAATAAGATTTTATGACAAAAATGAACTGTTTCCAAGAAAAGGGCTGATTAAGCTCCTCCCTCTTCACTGATTAAGCTCCTCCCTCTTCACCTTAAAACCTGACGAAACTGTTCAGCAGCTGTTTCATCTGATGTCAAAAAGTCTTTTACATCACTGATTTGTGATTTTTTTTTAATGACAAAAACGTGTTTTCTACAAAAGCCGAAACAGTTTCGGCAGATTTTCCAACCGTGACGAGCGTCCAGGCCAATTTATGTTCCTCGTCATGTCAATTCATATTAGGCTACAAATGTATGTTCCATTAGGGTCTTTGATTGACGACTGGCTCTTAATGACCAGCTTTAATAGGTCATAGTAGGTTTTATCGCCACGGTGATCAGTGGATCGTCGTCATATCTTTTGCTACTTTTAGCTGCAAATAAAAGCTGAATGGTGGATAATCGTTGAGAATGATCCTCGATATGAAACATGGTCCAAACAGATCGGTTTCTAAACTGTTCTCAGAGTTAAGTACATGTGTTTCAGCATTCATGAAAATGTTTGCAGCTCTGAACTGAGCTTCCTCTGACCACGAAAAGATGTTGGAATAAATATCAAACTTTACACATTATTGTCTTTTATGGGCTGTTACTGCCACTTTAAAACATGGATGTAAACATATCTGATTTAATCTTCAGAGTGTGTTTATTAAATGGACTTGGTCTGCTGACAGACACTCGTCATCAGAGACACCATGGCGGCTTAGACACCTGACCCCTAATTCCTAACCCCTAACCCTAACCCCTAACCCTAACCCCTAACCCTAACCCTAACCCCTAACCCCTAACCCCCTAACCCTAACCCCTAACCCTAACCCTAACCCCTAACCCCTAACCCTAACCCCTAACCCCTAACCCCTAACCCCTAACCCCTAACCCTAACCCCAACCCCAACCCCAACCCTAACCCCTAACCCCTAACCCCTAACCCCAACCCCAACCCAAACCCAACCCCCACCCTAACCCCTTACCCCTAACCCTAACCCCTAACCCTAACCCTAACCCTAACCCCTTACTCCTAACCCTAACCCCTAACCCCTAACTCTAACCCCCTAACTCTAACCCCTAACCCCTAACCCTAACCCCTAACCCTAACCCCTAACCCTAACTTTAAACACAATTTTATTTGGAGGTATAGAATTAAGAATATGCGTTTAATAATTAAATATTAGGGCTGTCAAAGTTAACGCGTTAACGCGTGATTAACGCAAAATAATTTTAACGCAACTAATTTTTTTTTATGCGGATTAACTCGAGCCTTAGCCTGGCCGTTGATGTACAATAGTAGAGAGGAGAGTAGGTTTATTGAGCCTCGGGCCCCTCCGTAGTTGTAGTCCTGTAGTCCTCCATAGTCCTGTCAAAACAGGAAGCCATGCACTGACGTCGACGGCCATGCCGCAGACAGACAGAGGTAAACATACCTCCGTTAGCAGTAATTGGGATAAAAATGGATACAAAAGATACTATTTTGAATGGTAAGTTTAGCTTCAAAACCTTGCCTGATGGCTAACTCCACAAGATAAATGTTGTTTGTGTTTGCTGTCGATGTGAATTTAGTTACCACCGGAGTCCGACTACTGAAGTATCACTTGTCGGCTAATGAGATCGCTGATGCAGAGAGCCCCCTCCCCCATTTGAAGCAAACCACGAAAATATTTTGTATGAAGAACATAAGAGAAAATATTGAGTATATATATATATATATATATATATTCTATATATATATGGATTTTTGGATTGTAGCAATAAATAAACATGCATTTGTTTTGCATAAGGCAAGCATTTGTGTACTCTCATATAAGGCAAGGCAACTTTATTTGTAGAACACAATTCGTACACAAGGCAATTCAAAGTGCTTTACAGATGCATAAAATCACAAGAAGGCAAATAGAATCATTCCATACTAGCATAAAAATAATCAATAATGAATAAAATTAATTAATAAAAAAATTAATTAATCAAATTAAAAATGAAGAGTGCAGATAAAATCCTTCCAGTCATCATCTTCACATCTAAACAGAACTGTTTTCAGTCTGGATCTGAACATTGTCAGAGTTCAGGTCTGTCTCACATCTTCTGGAAGACTGGTCCAGATTTTAGGAGCATAAAACTGAAATGCAGCTTCACCTTGTTTAGTCCTGACTCTGGACACCAGCAGGAGACCACTACCTGAGGTTCTCAGAGTCCAGGTTGGTTCATATGGCTCTAACATGTCAGAGATGGACTTTGGGGCCATGAAGAGACTTGTACACAAGTAGAGCTGTTTTAAAGTCTATTCTCTGAGTGACAGGAAGCCAGAGACCTCAGGACTGGACTAATATGTTTGTATTTCCTGGTTCTAGTCAGAACTCGTATTAATAAGAGTAATACAACTTGAAAAAGATCTGTATAAGGTAGATTTAGAACAGATAAAAATATGCGATTAATTTGCGATTAATCATGATTAACTATTGACAGTCATGCCATTAATCTGATTAATTATTTTAAGAAATTGACAGCCCTATTAAATATATCTCTTAAATTCATGGGGTGAGTGATTGGAAGGTTAAAAACCAGTGTTCATGAATCTGGGTCAGTCTGAAGATTTAGGGGTTAACCAGAGGACACTCGCGGGACTGCCTCTAGATTCAATTCAGTTCAATTCAATTTTATTTGTATAGCGTCTGTTACAATGTCAATTGTCTCCAGGTCTTTACAGAGACCCAGATCATGACCCCCGAGCAAATATCAATAAGTAAAAATATCACTATTGAATCCTAAACAAGGATAATGGCAGGTAAAAAAGATCATCAGCTTCTACCTCTGGCAGCTGCTGGATCCTTCCATCCCAGGTGTGGCCAACCCTGGTCCTTGAGAGACCTTCACACAGGTCCCTGCAAGACATGCAGTGTTGCAGGTCTTGAGGACCGTGAGGACCGGGGGCGCGCCCCCCCCCATTCTGGCCAGTTGCCTTCATGACCCTTCCAGGTTGATAAATCAGACCACTGACGAATGGAAATCCAAAACAGGCGCTGCCAGAGCTGAAAGGAAAACTTGCAGAGCTGAGAACTCCATTCAGCCCACTACTGCAGGTCCAGATCCAGGTAGACTCGGCTAACCAGTGGACCAGCTTGACAGGCCCACGAGCTGTAGCTCATGGACTGGTGGGTTCCAGAAGAGCTCTGCTCGTCCTGGTTTCAGTTCTGGCAGCACTCCATTTAGATGTTGTTTTGGTAGCGACACTTGAAATTAGGATGTTTGGACAGATTTGATCAGAATTAATGTAAAGTAACATTAATTAGCATCATATGTTAGTATAAGCTGAGCTAAAATAGCTAACTGTAGCTGAGCTAAGGTGGGAATGTTTCAGGTCTGCTCATTCCACCCATTTACAACATGGTGCCATGCAGTATGAAAAAAAAGAGATTTCACAATCTCCACACAGCACAGTAGCAGCAACAGCTCCAGATACAAACAGACACATGAAGAAGCTATGATGACATCACAGGTTCTTTTTCATAAAGTCTATGGTGATGGTATACTGCAGATCACTCACGTTCAATGAAGGAACTGTCCTCTATCATCCACAGGTGACTACACTGATTTCTATTCCTCCAGAGATCACGCCACCAACGTAGGCATCATGTTCCGGGGCAAGGACAACGCTCTGATGCCAAACTGGTACGCAACCATTCAGACCATCAGCTACTGACACAAGTTCACAACAGTCATTTCAGAGGTTTGAAGAAAGGAAACAAGGTCCAAACCAATAAAAACCAGTGAATGAAACCATCTGACTCTTCACAACATACAAGAGTAAACATCTGGTTTTATGGAAACACACAGGTGAGTATCATCTGCATAGAGATGCTGCAGCTAACAGCAGCTAAAGGTTTAGCAAGTTTAACAAGTAGAGGGAAAAGTCTCAATCCAAGATGGGTTTTGGTCAAAAAGTCATAATTTTGCAAAATTTCAGAATGTATGGTTGTAGAAATAAATTACTGTAATTAAAACAAGTTGTACTGTAGATATAAAATATTTGTCTGTATCACATGAAAACACACAATCATAGCAAAAATGGTCCATGGTAACCCAGAAACGGTGGTGGAACATCTGACAGTGAGACAGGAACAAAGATGGAAGATATACCTGATTAGACCGGCTGCCAGAGATGTCATCATCATCATCATCATCATCATCATCATCATCATCAGCATCATCATCAGCATCTCAGTGTATCTACTGTCGCTGCCTCTGATGTCTCTGTCAGCTTACCAACCAATAGGAACGCACCATGAAATGACCTCCACACAGCACAGTAGCAGCAACAGCTCCAGATACAAACAGACACATGAAGAACCACTTTTTTAGCTCTTTTATTTTCAAAGCACATGGACACTCCAAATGCAAGAATCCACTTTTCACTCATCATTGCAACACCTGAGGTGTTTAGAGCCTGAAACATGCTCAGGTCTCTTTCTGTTGTAGCTACAATCCAACATGTGTTCAATGAGTGTAACTGCAGTGAACTAATGATCCACACACTTCACAGCTGCACTGTAGCTTCCAGTAATTAAAGATCCAGAAATCATACCATTTGTTTTAAGGTGATATGACGAACCCTGAGTGAGCTCCTTTTGTGGTCAAATATACAGCGACTGTAGACAGGTGTCCAGATGTTTGTGGGCGGACCTCACTGGTGGGTGTGTTGGGCTGCAGGTTGAGGCTTCCAGTGGGGTACCACGGTCGAGCGTCCTCGGTGGTGGTTTCTGGGACCCCCATCCGCCGGCCCTGGGGCCAGCAGAGGCCCGATCAGAGTAATGCTCTTTCAGATGGATACTTTTGTTTTTTGTCCTGAAAGCTGGATGATAACCACGTCTCTTTCTGCTGGTTTCAGCGAAGCCTCCAGTGTTTGGTCCCTCCAAGCAGCTGGACATTGAGCTGGAGATGGTGATTTACTTCTTTACCTCTTGCATTTTTCAAATGAAATTTCTGTTGTTGTTGTTGTTGTTGTTTTTAAGGGAGGGACCTCAAAACTCATCCTCAGTGTCACCTTTTTTGTTCACATTAGCTACTTCTGTTCTTTGTCAGGCCTTCTTTGTTGGGGGAGGAAACCAGTTGGGTGAGCCCATTCCCATCAGCAAGGCTCACGAACACATCTTTGGCATGGTGCTCATGAACGACTGGAGTGGTAAGAGTGTAAGCAGACCACCTCACACCAGTATACACCTGTATATACCCCACTTATCTGGTCAGTTGATACTGGGGAAGTGTTGTTCATGAACAAACTGATCTAATCTAATCTTTATATTAAGTCAACACTATCATAAAACTCCACAGCTCCATGGTAGACGGGGTCAAGAGCTGCTCATTGTTCTTCTCCTATAGGCATTTGCCAATTGTGCTAGTAAAAGTAGCATATTATGCTAGTGGCAGTGCTCGTTTTTTGCCCAAATTATGTTCAAATTATGCTCGCTTTTCAAAATTATGCTATTTTTAAAAAAAATTATTCTGTGCACAAACTTCACAACTCACAAGACAAGTTTGAAAATGTATTTTATTAACCCTGGCCTGACGTTCTGGGCTCGGTTGTTAAAAGCCTGGGACACTTTATCCGGTGGTTAGGCCTATACGGCGGATAAATCTGCTATCCAGCGGATAGTTATCCAGCGAACAAAAATAGGTTGCACAAAGCCTGGATAGTGTGGTGGATAACTATCCATGGATAGCTTGCTAACCATCGCGTGTAGCAGAGCGTGACACAGTTTGCTCAAGGTTTTGCACTTAAATGGCCTCCAGTTACCATGGTAAAGTTTGCAAATTTCGAGTAAACAACGAACTGTGTGCGGGCTGGGTTTCAAAACAAATAAAAACAAATACAGTGAAAACTAAACCATGCAGTTTCTGACAAAGCCCTGGATAACAAATTTATCATTAAATAATCTCGCTCTTTTCTGAACCACGCAGTCCAGCTTGACTTCTCTAATTCATTCTCTAACAGTTAATTAGCGCTTGTTATACTGAAGCATCACATTTGCTGTTAATAACTGTTAATAGTAATCTATAGTTTTTAGTATCTGAGATCTTCGTTTTCTTGAATTATTCTAAAATTGTGCTATTAAGACAAGAAAATATTCGGATTATGCTAACAGTGCTTCTTTTGGAAAAAGGGCAAAAATTCTGCTAAATTCCTCAGATTATGCCAAAAATTATGCTAGCACAATTGGCAAGAGCCTATTCTCCTCCAACAGTTACAGTCCTTTATATCTGCAGGAAAACAGATAAAAGAAGCTGCTTGTGTCTTCTCAGCCAGGGATATCCAGGCGTGGGAGTACGTTCCTCTGGGACCTTTCCTGGGGAAAAACTTTGGGACCACCATCTCACCCTGGGTAGTCCCCATGGAGGCGCTGTTACCTTACCTGGAGCCAAACCCCATCCAGGTAAACAGCAGCTCACATATTTCACTAGCTCACTGCTTTAGATAGTATCTAGATGATGGTATGACCACAGAAATAACAAAGAACACTGAATTTAAACAGGAGAGGAAGAGTTATAAAGAGAGATGGAAGAAGCCTTGAGGAAAGCGGTGTCTACAGTTGATGTTTTACATATTGAGTCCTTGCTGCTCTTAAGGTAGTCAGCCATACCCATGCCATGCTGTATATATGAAGACCAGAAGTGATCATTCAGACAAACAGCCACAGTCGCTGGCGTCTTCAACAACTCTGAAGAGTCTCTAGTGTCCTGAACTTGAACCAGCCATGTTCTGTTTGTTTCCTTCTTTCTCCTGCAGGATCCTGAACCTCTGCCGTACCTTCAGCATCAAGACCCCTATACATTCAACATCCATCTGCTCGTGTCTCTGAAGGGTACTGTGACTGTTCAGTTTTCACCAGATAGTTTTAAAATAAGTTGCAATTTTAAGAAATGATGAAGCGTTACAGTTTGCAGCTGGTCGTCAGTTCCTCAAGAACAGTTTTTTAGCAGTACCTGACTGAAACTCACATCTAGAAGCAGAAAGGAGCCACAAAGACCCGCTAGAATCAGATTATTTTTAGGATGCTTTTGCAGCCACAAACCCAGGATTAAAAGAAAGCGAGTGTGTGAAAAGAACCGATTCCAAGCCGCTGTCCTGCAGGTCTTAGACGGTTTTCTGCAACAGCGCACTTGATTCAAATAAATGGATCTTCATCAGCTTGTCATCCAGGTCTGCTCAAGTCTGTTAACAACCAATTAATTTGAATCAGGTGCTGATAGGAAACATCTAAGACGTTCAGGACGCCAGCCCTCTAGGACGGCGGCCGTCCAGGACGGCGGCTCTCCAGGACGGTGGCCCTCCAGGACGGCGGCGCTCCAGGACGGCGGCCCTCCAAAACGACGGCCCTCCAGGACGGCGGCCCTCCAGGACGGCGGCCCTCCAGGACGGCAGCCCTCCAAGAAGGCAACCCTCTAGGACAGCGGCGCTCCAGGACGGCGGCCCTCCAGGCGGCGGTGCTCCAGGACGGTGGCCCTCCTGGACGGTGGCGCTCCAGGACGGCGGCCCTCCAGGCGGCGGTGCTCCAGGACGGTGGCCCTCCTGGACGGTGGCGCTACAGGACGGCGGCCCTCCTGGACAGCGGCCCTCCAGGACGGTGGCCCTCCTGGACAGCGGCCCTCCAGGACGGCCACCCTCCAGGACGGCGGCCCTCCAGGACAGTGGCCCTACTGGACGGCGGCCCTCCAGGACAGTGGCGCTCCAGGACAGCGGCCCTCCAGGACGGCCCCCCTCCAGGATGGCGGCCCTCCAGGACGGCGGCCCTCCAGGACGGTGGCCCTCCTGGACGGCGGCCCTCCAGGACGTGGCGCTCCAGGACGGCGGCCCTCCAGGCGGCGGCGCTCCAGGACTGCAGTTTGAGGGCCCTGATGTAGAGGATCGTACTGCTCTGGCGGCGCTGCCAGAGTTGCTGCAGCTGGAAATGAAGGACTAGCTGTGATTAACTAACTTCTGCTGTGTTTTCTTCTAGGGGCCAACATGAGTGAAGCAGCCAATATCTGCGCTTCAAACTTCAAAGTAAGAATCCATGTTGAAGCACCACAACAGCACGTCCCACTGTCCACATAGAGTTGGACACTGTCACATGACCCAAGCAAGGCTTTCAATGAGACTCTGTTTGATCTAGTTAGTTCATGAAAATGTCAGGAGCTGAACTGATTAACCTGTTGGATGACAAGCGAAGGATATAAGAATTCAATTCAGTTCAACTCAATTTTATATGTATAGTGTCTGTTACAATGTCAGTTGTCTCCAGGTCTTTACAGAGACCCAGATCATGACCCCCGAGCAAATATCATTAACTAAAATTATAATACTGAATCCTAATCAAGGATAATTGCAGGTAAAAAAAACCTTTAAGCCAAACAGGGACAAGAAAAAACTTCACTTTAAGAGGAAGAAACCTGGACCAGGACCTGGATCATATGGAGGGACCTTCCTGATGAAGACCAGCTGGGTAGAGAAAGAAAAGAGGGGAGAGACAGGACAGAGAGAGGATGGAGGACAGAGAGAGGAGGGAGGACAGAGAGGATGGAGGACAGAGAGGGGATGGAGGACAGAGAGGATGGAGGACAGACAGAGGATGGAGGACAGAGAGAGGAGGGAGGACAGACAGAGAATGGAGGACAGAGAGGATGGAGGACAGACTGAGGATGGAGGACAGAGAGAGGAGGGAGGACAGACAGAGGATGGAGGACAGAGAGGATGGAGGACAAAGAGAGGATGGAGGACAGAGAGAGGAGGGAGGACAGAGAGGATGGAGGACAGAGAGAGGAGGGAGGACAGAGAGAGGATGGAGGACAGAGAGGATGGAGGACAGAGAGAGGAGAAACACAAATGACTGAATGAAATGACTCCATAAACAGATGCAGGTAGCAGCACTGAGGTGAGATGGTCAGAGGACTAGATCACTGGTCACCACGGCAACCAAAACCCTGAACACACCTACACACACAGGTGGAGGTAAACGCTGGGATGGACAGAGGAGGGAACTGCAGGTCAGCATGAAACTCAGGAAACTCTGACCTGCAAATATACAGAAAGAAATAAGAAAAAAGGAGGGAAAACAGCAGAACAAACTACAGGAAAGAAAATGGAGCCCAATTACAGTAACAAGGTGCTCCTAATTAACTATGGAATGAGCTGGAAGAGGAGGAAGGGAGGAGGAAAGGGAAGGAAGGGGAGAAGAGCAGTGGAGACACCACTCAGCAGATCATGTTGGCGTCCCCCTGCAGCGTAGGCCTATAGCAGCATAGCTATGACGAAGCTGTGATTAAGACGAGCTACTCTAGTCTGAGCTACTACAACTATGGCTATAACTATTAGCCCCTGCACACTATAGTTTAGACTAACTGTAGCTATAACTATTAGCCCCTACACACTATAGTTTGGACTAACTGTAGCTATAACTATTAGCCCCTACACACTATAGTTTAGACTAACTGTAGCTATAACTATTAGCCCCTACACACTATAGTTTAGACTAACTGTAGCTATAACTATTAGCCCCTACACACTATAGTTTAGACTAACTGTAGCTATAACTATTAGCCCCTACACACTATAGTTTTAGACTAACTGTAGCTATAACTATTAGCCCCTACACACTATAGTTTAGACTAACTGTAGCTATAACTATTAGCCCCTACACACTATAGTTTAGACTAACTGTAGCTATAACTATTAGCCCCTACACACTATAGTTTAGACTAACTGTAGCTATAACTATTAGCCCCTACACACTATAGTTTAGACTAACTGTAGCTATAGCTATAACTATTAGCCCCTACACACTATAGTTTAGACTAACTGTAGCTATAACTATTAGCCCCTACACACTATAGTTTAGACTAACTGTAGCTATAACTATTAGCCCCTACACACTATAGTTTAGACTAACTGTAGCTATAACTATTAGCCCCTACGCACTATAGTTTAGACTAACTGTAGCTATAACTATTAGCCCCTACGCACTATAGTTTAGACTAACTGTAGCTATAACTATTAGCCCCTACGCACTATAGTTTAGACTAACTGTAGCTATAACTATTAGCCCCTACACACTATAGTTTAGACTAACTGTAGCTATAACTATTAGCCCCTACACACTATAGTTTTAGACTAACTGTAGCTATAACTATTAGCCCCTACACACTATAGTTTAGACTAACTGTAGCTATAACTATTAGCCCCTACACACTATAGTTTAGACTAACTGTAGCTATAACTATTAGCCCCTACACACTATAGTTTAGACTAACTGTAGCTATAACTATTAGCCCCTACACACTATAGTTTAGACTAACTGTAGCTATACTAGCCCCTACACACTATAGTTTAGACTAACTGTAGCTATAACTATTAGCCCCTACACACTATAGTTTAGACTAACTGTAGCTATAACTATTAGCCCCTACACACTATAGTTTAGACTAACTGTAGCTATAACTATTAGCCCCTACACACTATAGTTTAGACTAACTGTAGCTATAACTATTAGCCCCTACACACTATAGTTTAGACTAACTGTAGCTATAACTATTAGCCCCTACACACTATAGTTTAGACTAACTGTAGCTATAACTATTAGCCCCTACACACTATAGTTTAGACTAACTGTAGCTATAACTATTAGCCCCTACACACTATAGTTTAGACTAACTGTAGCTATAACTATTAGCCCCTACACACTATAGTTTAGACTAACTGTAGCTATAACTATTAGCCCCTACACACTATAGTTTAGACTAACTGTAGCTATAACTATTAGCCCCTACACACTATAGTTTAGACTAACTGTAGCTATAACTATTAGCCCCTACACACTATAGTTTAGACTAACTGTAGCTATAACTATTAGCCCCTACACACTATAGTTTTAGACTAACTGTAGCTATAACTATTAGCCCCTACACACTATAGTTTAGACTAACTGTAGCTATAACTATTAGCCCTACACACTATAGTTTAGACTAACTGTAGCTATAACTATTAGCCCCTACACACTATAGTTTAGACTAACTGTAGCTATAACTATTAGCCCCTACACACTATAGTTTAGACACCTACTATAGTTTAGACTACTGTAGCTTAACTATAGTTTAGACTAACTGTAGCTAACCCCTACTATAGTTTAGACTAACTACTACCCTATAGCTATACACTATAGTTTAGACTAACTGTAGCTATAACTATTAGCCCTACACACTATAGTTTAGACTAACTGTAGCTATACTATTAGCCCCTACGCACTATAGTTTAGACTAACTGTAGCTATAACTATTACTATAGTTTAGACTAACTGTAGCTATAACTATTAGTTCTAGACTAGTAGCTATTAGCACTATACTATAGTTTAGACTAACTGTAGCTATAACTATTAGCCCCTACACACTATAGTTTAGACTAACTGTAGCTATAACTATTAGCCCCTACACACTATAGTTTAGACTAACTGTAGCTATAACTATTAGCACTATAGTTATAGCTATAACTGTAGCTACTATTAGCTACCCTACACACTATAGTTTAGACTAACTGTAGCTATACTATTAGCCCCTACACACTATAGTTTAGACTAACTGTAGCTATAACTATTAGCCCCTACACACTATAGTTTAGACTAACTGTAGCTATAACTATTAGCCCCTACACACTATAGTTTATACTAAGTTTAGCTATAACTTAGCCCCTACACACTAGTTTAGCTATAACTATTAGCCCCTACACACTATAGTTTAGACTAACTGTAGCTAGCTAAACTAAAGCTATTCTAGCCCCTACACTATAGTTTAGACTAACTAGCTATAACTATTACTACCCCTACACACTATAGCCTAACTATACTACTATAACTATACTATAAGCCCCTACACACTATAGTTTAGACTAACTGTAGCTATAACTATTAGCCCCTACACTATAGTTTAGACTAACTGTAGCTATAACTATTAGCCCCTACACACTATAGTTTAGACTAACTGTAGCTATAACTATTAGCCCCTACACACTATAGTTTAGACTAACTGTAGCTATAACTATTAGCCCCTACACACTATAGTTTAGACTAACTGTAGCTATAACTATTAGCCCCTACACACTATAGTTTAGACTAACTGTAGCTATAACTATTAGCCCTACACACTATAGTTAGACTAACTGTAGCTATAACTATTAGCCCTATAGCTATAACTTAGCTATAACTATTAGCTACTATACTACTAGTACTATACTAACTTACACACTATAGTTTAGACTAACTAGCTACTATTAGCCCCTACACACTATAGTTTAGACTAACTGTAGCTATAACTATTAGCCCTACACACTATAGTTTAGACTAACTGTAGCTATAACTATTAGCCCTACACACTATAGTTAGACTAACTATACTATTAGACTATAGTTTAGAACTGTAGCTATAACTATTAGCCCCTACACACTATAGTTTAGACTAACTGTAGCTATAACTATTAGCCCCTACACACTATAGTTTAGACTAACTGTAGCTATAACTATTAGCCCCTACACACTATAGTTTAGACTAACTGTAGCTATAACTATTAGCCCCTACACACTATAGTTTAGACTAACTGTAGCTATAACTATTAGCCCTACACACTATAGTTTAGACTAACTGTAGCTATAACTATTAGCCCCTACACACTATAGTTTAGACTAACTGTAGCTATAACTATTAGCCCCTACACACTATAGTTTAGACTAACTGTAGCTATAACTATTAGCCCCTACACACTATAGTTTAGACTAACTGTAGCTATAACTATTAGCCCCTACACACTATAGTTTAGACTAACTGTAGCTATAACTATTAGCCCCTACACACACTATAGTTTTAGACTAACTGTAGCTATAACTATTAGCCCCTACACACTATAGTTTAGACTAACTGTAGCTATAACTATTAGCCCTACACACTATAGTTTAGACTAACTGTAGCTATAACTATTAGCCCCTACACACTATAGTTTAGACTAACTGTAGCTATAACTATTAGCCCCTACACACTATAGTTTAGACTAACTGTAGCTATAACTATTAGCCCCTACACACTATAGTTTAGACTAACTGTAGCTATAACTATTAGCCCTACACACTATAGTTTAGACTAACTGTAGCTATAACTATTAGCCCCTACACACTATAGTTTAGACTAACTGTAGCTATAACTATTAGCCCTACACACTATAGTTTAGACTAACTGTAGCTATAACTATTAGCCCCTACACACTATAGTTTAGACTAACTGTAGCTATAACTATTAGCCCCTACACACTATAGTTTAGACTAACTGTAGCTATAACTATTAGCCCCTACACACTATAGTTTAGACTAACTGTAGCTATAACTATTAGCCCCTACACCACTATAGTTTAGACTAACTGTAGCTATAACTATTAGCCCTACACACTATAGTTTAGACTAACTGTAGCTATAACTATTAGCCCCTACTAGTTTAGACTAACTGTAGCTATAACTATTAGCCCCTACACACTATAGTTTAGACTAACTGTAGCTATAACTATTAGCCCCTACACACTATAGTTTAGACTAACTGTAGCTATAACTATTAGCCCTACACACTATAGTTTAGACTAACTGTAGCTATAACTATTAGCCCTACACACTATAGTTTAGACTAACTGTAGCTATAACTATTAGCCCCTACACACTATAGTTTAGACTAACCGTCGCTATAACTATTCGCCCCTACACACTATAGTTTAGACTAACTGTAGCTATAACTATTAGCCCCTACACACTATAGTTTAGACTAACTGTAGCTATAACTATTAGCCCCTACACACTATAGTTTAGACTAACTGTAGCTATAACTATTAGCCCTACACACTATAGTTTAGACTAACTGTAGCTATAACTATTAGCCCCTACACACTATAGTTTAGACTAACTGTAGCTATAACTATTAGCCCTACACACTATAGTTTAGACTAACTGTAGCTATAACTATTAGCCCCTACACACTATAGTTTAGACTAACTGTAGCTATAACTATTAGCCCCTACACACTATAGTTTAGACTAACTGTAGCTATAACTATTAGCCCCTACACACTATAGTTTAGACTAACTGTAGCTATAACTATTAGCCCCTACACACTATAGTTTAGACTAACTGTAGCTATAACTATTAGCCCCTACACACTATAGTTTAGACTAACTGTAGCTATAACTATTAGCCCTACACACTATAGTTTAGACTAACTGTAGCTATAACTATTAGCCCCTACACACTATAGTTTAGACTAACTGTAGCTATAACTATTAGCCCTACACACTATAGTTTAGACTAACTGTAGCTATAACTATTAGCCCCTACACACTATAGTTTAGACTAACTGTAGCTATAACTATTAGCCCCTACACACTATAGTTTAGACTAACTGTAGCTATAACTATTAGCCCCTACACACTATAGTTTAGACTAACTGTAGCTATAACTATTAGCCCCTACACACTATAGTTTAGACTAACTGTAGCTATAACTATTAGCCCTACACACTATAGTTTAGACTAACTGTAGCTATAAACTATTAGCCCCTACACACTATAGTTTAGACTAACTGTAGCTATAACTATTAGCCCCTACACACTATAGTTTAGACTAACTGTAGCTATAACTATTAGCCCCTACACACTAGTTTAGACTAACTGTAGCTATAACTATTAGCCCCTACACACTATAGTTTAGACTAACTGTAGCTATAACTATTAGCCCTACACACTATAGTTTAGACTAACTGTAGCTATAACTATTAGCCCCTACACACTATAGTTTAGACTAACTGTAGCTATAACTATTAGCCCCTACACACTATAGTTTAGACTAACTGTAGCTATAACTATTAGCCCCTACACACTATAGTTTAGACTAACTGTAGCTATAACTATTAGCCCTACACACTATAGTTTAGACTAACTGTAGCTATAACTATTAGCCCCTACACACTATAGTTTAGACTAACTGTAGCTATAACTATTAGCCCTACACACTATAGTTTAGACTAACTGTAGCTATAACTATTAGCCCCTACACACTATAGTTTAGACTAACTGTAGCTATAACTATTAGCCCCTACACACTATAGTTTAGACTAACTGTAGCTATAACTATTAGCCCCTACACACTATAGTTTAGACTAACTGTAGCTATAACTATTAGCCCCTACACACTATAGTTTAGACTAACTGTAGCTATAACTATTAGCCCCTACACACTATAGTTTAGACTAACTGTAGCTATAACTATTAGCCCTACACACTATAGTTTAGACTAACTGTAGCTATAACTATTAGCCCCTACACACTATAGTTTAGACTAACTGTAGCTATAACTATTAGCCCCTACACACTATAGTTTAGACTAACTGTAGCTATAACTATTAGCCCCTACACACTATAGTTTAGACTAACTGTAGCTATAACTATTAGCCCCTACACACTATAGTTTAGACTAACTGTAGCTATAACTATTAGCCCCTACACACTATAGTTTAGACTAACTGTAGCTATAACTATTAGCCCCTACACACTATAGTTTAGACTAACTGTAGCTATAACTATTAGCCCCTACACACTATAGTTTAGACTAACTGTAGCTATAACTATTAGCCCCTACACACTATAGTTTAGACTAACTGTAGCTATAAACTATTAGCCCCTACACACTATAGTTTAGACTAACTGTAGCTATAACTATTAGCCCCTACACACTATAGTTTAGACTAACTGTAGCTATAACTATTAGCCCCTACACACTATAGTTTAGACTAACTGTAGCTATAACTATTAGCCCCTACACACTATAGTTTAGACTAACTGTAGCTATAACTATTAGCCCTACACACTATAGTTTAGACTAACTGTAGCTATAAACTATTAGCCCTACACACTATAGTTTAGACTAACTGTAGCTATAACTATTAGCCCCTACACACTATAGTTTAGACTAACTGTAGCTATAACTATTAGCCCCTACACACTATAGTTTAGACTAACTGTAGCTATAACTATTAGCCCCTACACACTATAGTTTAGACTAACTGTAGCTATAACTATTAGCCCCTACACACTATAGTTTAGACTAACTGTAGCTATAACTATTAGCCCTACACACTATAGTTTAGACTAACTGTAGCTATAACTATTAGCCCCTACACACTATAGTTTAGACTAACTGTAGCTATAACTATTAGCCCCTACACACTATAGTTTAGACTAACTGTAGCTATAACTATTAGCCCCTACACACTATAGTTTAGACTAACTGTAGCTATAACTATTAGCCCTACACACTATAGTTTAGACTAACTGTAGCTATAACTATTAGCCCCTACACACTATAGTTTAGACTAACTGTAGCTATAACTATTAGCCCCTACACACTATAGTTTAGACTAACTGTAGCTATAACTATTAGCCCCTACACACTATAGTTTAGACTAACTGTAGCTATAACTATTAGCCCTACACACTATAGTTTAGACTAACTGTAGCTATAACTATTAGCCCCTACACACTATAGTTTAGACTAACTGTAGCTATAACTATTAGCCCCTACACACTATAGTTTAGACTAACTGTAGCTATAACTATTAGCCCCTACACACTATAGTTTAGACTAACTGTAGCTATAACTATTAGCCCCTACACACTATAGTTTAGACTAACTGTAGCTATAACTATTAGCCCCTACACACTATAGTTTAGACTAACTGTAGCTATAAACTATTAGCCCCTACACACTATAGTTTAGACTAACTGTAGCTATAACTATTAGCCCTACACACTATAGTTTAGACTAACTGTAGCTATAAACTATTAGCCCCTACACACTATAGTTTAGACTAACTGTAGCTATAACTATTAGCCCTACACACTATAGTTTAGACTAACTGTAGCTATAACTATTAGCCCCTACACACTATAGTTTAGACTAACTGTAGCTATAACTATTAGCCCCTACACACTATAGTTTAGACTAACTGTAGCTATAACTATTAGCCCCTACACACTATAGTTTAGACTAACTGTAGCTATAACTATTAGCCCCTACACACTATAGTTTAGACTAACTGTAGCTATAACTATTAGCCCCTACACACTATAGTTTAGACTAACTGTAGCTATAACTATTAGCCCCTACACACTATAGTTTAGACTAACTGTAGCTATAACTATTAGCCCCTACACACTATAGTTTAGACTAACTGTAGCTATAAACTATTAGCCCTACACACTATAGTTTAGACTAACTGTAGCTATAACTATTAGCCCTACACACTATAGTTTAGACTAACTGTAGCTATAACTATTAGCCCCTACACACTATAGTTTAGACTAACTGTAGCTATAACTATTAGCCCCTACACACTATAGTTTAGACTAACTGTAGCTATAACTATTAGCCCCTACACACTATAGTTTAGACTAACTGTAGCTATAACTATTAGCCCCTACACACTATAGTTTAGACTAACTGTAGCTATAACTATTAGCCCTACACACACTAGTTTAGACTAACTGTAGCTATAACTATTAGCCCCTACACACTATAGTTTAGACTAACTGTAGCTATAACTATTAGCCCCTACACACTATAGTTTAGACTAACTGTAGCTATAACTATTAGCCCCTACACACTATAGTTTAGACTAACTGTAGCTATAACTATTAGCCCCTACACACTATAGTTTAGACTAACTGTAGCTATAACTATTAGCCCCTACACTATAGTTTAGACTAACTGTAGCTATAACTATTAGCCCCTACACACTATAGTTTAGACTAACTGTAGCTATAACTATTAGCCCCTACACACTATAGTTTAGACTAACTGTAGCTATAACTATTAGCCCCTACACACTATAGTTTAGACTAACTGTAGCTATAAACTATTAGCCCTACACACTATAGTTTAGACTAACTGTAGCTATAACTATTAGCCCTACACACTATAGTTTAGACTAACTGTAGCTATAACTATTAGCCCCTACACACTATAGTTTAGACTAACTGTAGCTATAACTATTAGCCCCTACACACTATAGTTTAGACTAACTGTAGCTATAACTATTAGCCCCTACACACTATAGTTTAGACTAACTGTAGCTATAACTATTAGCCCCTACACACTATAGTTTAGACTAACTGTAGCTATAACTATTAGCCCTACACACTATAGTTTAGACTAACTGTAGCTATAACTATTAGCCCCTACACACTATAGTTTAGACTAACTGTAGCTATAACTATTAGCCCCTACACACTATAGTTTAGACTAACTGTAGCTATAACTATTAGCCCCTACACACTATAGTTTAGACTAACTGTAGCTATAACTATTAGCCCCTACACACTATAGTTTAGACTAAACTGTAGCTATAAATATTAGCCCTACACACTATAGTTTAGACTAACTGTAGCTATAACTATTAGCCCCTACACACTATAGTTTAGACTAACTGTAGCTATAACTATTAGCCCCTACACACTATAGTTTAGACTAACTGTAGCTATAACTATTAGCCCTACACACTATAGTTTAGACTAACTGTAGCTATAACTATTAGCCCTACACACTATAGTTTAGACTAACTGTAGCTATAACTATTAGCCCTACACTATAGTTTAGACTAACTGTAGCTATAACTATTAGCCCCTACACACTATAGTTTAGACTAACTGTAGCTATAACTATTAGCTCCTACACACTATAGTTTAGACTAACTGTAGCTATAACTATTAGCCCTACACACTATAGTTTAGACTAACTGTAGCTATAACTATTAGCCCCTACACACTATAGTTTAGACTAACTGTAGGCTTTACTGAACAGAAATGTTTTCAGTTTAGTTTTAAAGATGGAGGTGGTGTCAGCCTCCTGAACCCAAACTGGTAGCTGGTTCCATAATAAAGGTGCCTGGTAGCAGAAGGCCCGTCCTCCAAACCTACTTTTAGATATTCTAGGAACGATGAGTAATCCTGCACTCTGAGAGCGGAGAGCTCTATTAGGAGCATAACGAGCTATTAGGTCTGGTAGATAACGAGGAGCTAGGCCATTAAGGGCCTTATATGTCAGAAGCAGAATTTTAAACTCAATTCTAAATTTCACGTGGAGCCAATGGAGGGAGGCTAACACGGGAGAGACGTGATCTCGCTAACAGATTCCTGTCAGCACCGTCGCTGCTGCGTTCTGGATCAGTTGGAGGCTATTCAGCGAGCTTTTCAGACATCCTGCTAACAACGCATCACAATAATCCAGTCTAGAACTGACAAACACCTGGATTAATTTTCCAGCATATATTTGGCCCTTATAGGCTTCCCATTTGTGGCCCATAAAACTGAAACCATGGCCCACCTTTAACCCAGATAGAGCCCACATGGACCAGTTGGCTGGGATGTCCCACCTCTGTTGTAATCTTCTGGGTTTAGATTTATTCAAGTACACCTTGTAGCTGCTGAGAGATGCTCAGGTTAGATTAGACATGTCATTGTAGAGCAGAGGCCTGATCAGGAAGGATTCACGAAATGTGTCTCTGTCTCAGTACATGTACTGGACCATGAAGCAGCAGCTGGTCCATCACACGGTCAACGGCTGCAACGTCAGACCAGGGGACCTCCTGGCGTCTGGGACCATCAGCGGACCTGTGAGTGAAGGAAAGCACATCTACATCAGCACCACCAGGGACCTCTGCTATGTCTGAACATGAGCCGGTGTCTTCCACAGAACCCGGAGAGCTTTGGCTCCATGCTGGAGCTGTCGTGGAGAGGATCAAAGAACATTGACCTGGGAGGAGGGAAAACCCGGACCTTCCTGAATGACGGCGATGAGGTCATCATCACAGGTTAGGGGTCATGTTGAGGGTCATGTATATCAACGACACGCTGGTGACAACAGGTGAGCATCTCTGGGGAAGGATGCAGGTACATAGGCAGGAGAGGAGGGTCCAAAAAGGAGGGATGACTGAAGTCCCCCCCCATTCAAAATATGGTCAGCACAGGAAGTAAACTGGAGACCTTGACAAAAACAAGTCAGCACTTACAATAACTTCCAAAGTACATGCAAATCTGTCCAGCAGATACTAGAGAGAAATCCTGCGACAACACAGGTTTCTGACAAAACAACATCCCCATTCCTGCTTTTCAAACCTTCTTTAAACTTTGGTAACGGACTAATGGACAACACAAGACCATTAACTGACCAACAGCCCTTCGCTGGATCCTTAACTGAGCTGACTCACCTATTCTTTTGTAAACACAAACTTCTAAACTTCCATTTCAATCCATTCATCTATTATCATCCATCCATCTTTTATTCATCATCCATCCAACATCCATCCATTCATCCATCAATCCAATCAACCATCCATCCATCCATCCAACATCCATCCATCCATCCATCCAACATCCATCTATCCATCCATCCATCCATCCAACATCCATCCATCCATCCATCCATCCATCCATCCATCCATCCATCCATCCATCCATCCAACATCCATCCATCCATCCATCCATCCATCCATCCATCCATCCATCCATCCAAGATCCATCCATCCATCCATCCAATCCATCCATCCATCCATCCATCGATCCATCCATCCATCCATCCAATCCATGCCAAATCCATCCAGCCATCCAGCCAAAGCCATCCAGCCATCCAGCCAACATCCAGCCAGCCAGCCAGCCAGCCAGCCAGCCACATCCATCTACCATCCATCCATCCATCCAGCCAGCCAGCCAGCCAGCCTCCAGCCATCCATCCATCCAGCCATCCAGCCAGCCATCCAAATCCATCCATCCAACCATCCAACCATCCAACATCCATCCATCCATCCAACCATCCAGCCATCCATCCATCCAGCCACATCCATCCATCTCCATCCATCCATCCATCCATCCATCCATCCATCCATCCATCCATGCCAGCCAGCCATCATCCATCCAATCCATCCAGCCATCCATCCAGCCAGCCAGAGCCAAGCCATCCAGCCATCATCCAACAGCCATCCAAACATCCATCCAGCCATCCATCCAGCCAGCCAGCCATCATCAGCATCCCTCCATCCATCCATCCATCCATCATCAATCCATCCAACATCCATCCATCCAACAGCCATCAGCAACCCAGCCATCCATCCAGCGAAGCCAGCCGGGATCCAGCAGCCAGCCAGCCAGCCAGCCAGCCATCCAGCCAGCAGCCAGCCAGCCAACTCCAGCCATCCAAAGCCAACAGCCAGCCAGCCAGCCAGCCATCCAGCCAGCCAGCCAGCCAGCCAGCCAGCCCAGCCAGCCAGCCAACCAGCCAGCCAGCCAGCCAGCAACATCCAAGCCAGCCAGCCAGCCAGCCACGCCATCCAGCCAGCCAACAGGCCAGCCAGCCAGCCAGCCATCCAGCAGCCAGCCATCCAGCCAGGCCAAAAGCCAGCCACAGCCAGAACCATCCAAGCAGCCAGCCAACAGCCAGCACAGCCAGTCCAGCACCAGCCAGCAAGCATCCAGCCATCCACATCCATCCAATCATCCATCCATCCATCCAACATCCAAGCTCATCCATCCATCCATCCATCCATCCATCCATCCATCCATCCATCCATCCATCCATCCATCCATCCATCCATCCACATCCATCCATCCATCCATCCATCCATCCATCCATCCATCCATCCATCCATCCATCCAACTCCATCCATCCATCCATCCATCCAACATCCATCCATCCATCCATCCATCCATCCATCCATCCATCCACATCCATCCATCCATCCATCCATCCATCCATCCAACATCCATCCATCCAACATCCATCCATCCATCCAGCCATCCATCCAGCCATCCATCCATCCATCATCCATCCATCCCATCCATCCATCCATCATCCATCACATCCATCCAACATCCATCCATCCATCCATCCATCCACCAGCCATCCATCCATCCATCCATCCATCCATCCATCCATCCATCCAACATCCATCCATCCATCCTCTCTCTATGATCCATCCTTTATTAATCATCCATCCATCCATCCATCTATCCATCCATCCAACATCCATTCATCAAATCTAGACAGAGAACAGGAAACTAAACAGGTTGTGAATAAGCCAGACTAACCAGGAGGAAAGACAAGAGAATATATAGACAATGGAGGATGAGATGCAGGACAGAGGGTTGGGGGGGTGTTGGGAAGGTCAAGGGAAGTCAAACAGAACTTAACAAGACCAAGACAAAGTTGACAGAAACAAAAAATGACACAGGAAATGCAAAAAACAGACAAAACTCAAGAGAAAACAAGAAGAACGAGAAAAGCACTCTGAGACCGCAGACCGCCAAGCACAACAGTTCCCCCATATAGCGATTTACAGATTGTGATAAAAACCGCGTTCTGGATCAGATCTGGATCAGCCTTTGAAATTTGATAGAGGTTCCCATTGTCAATCCCTGAGTCAAGTTTCATGAGTTTTTGGCAATAATTAACAGAGATATTGAGAAAACAAATTTTCAGACCCATTGACCGCAATGTTATCGAAAATTTTTAAAGTGATCCAGAATCCAGGATTTCTTCTGGATCACACCCAAAATGAAATCAGTTCTTCCTTTTCACATCAAAATCCATCCATAACTTTTTGAGTTATCTTGAACACAGACAGACAGATAAACTCCGGCAAAAACAAAACCTCCTTGGCGGAGGTAAAAACCAAAAAGATAACCAAAAAAAGCCCCTACAGGCCTCGACAGGCCTCTCTTCAGATGTCTGTGTCTGGAGCCCATCAGTCTCAAGGTGGGCCAGATCACTGATCCAGCCCTGGCTGTGAACCAGTAACGCTCCAGTAACAGATCACTGGTCCAGCCCTGGCTGTGAACCAGTACCGCTCCAGTAACAGATAACTGGTCCAGCCGTGGCTGTGAACCAGTAACGCTCCAGTAACAGATCACTGGTCCAGCCCTGGCTGTGAACCAGTAACAGATCACTGGTCCAGTCCTGTCTGTGAACCAGTACCATTCCAGTAACAGATCACTGGTCCAGCCCTGGCTATGAACCAGTAACGCTCCAGTAACAAATCACTGGTCCAGGCCTGGCTGTGAACCAGTAACAGATCATTGGTCCAGTCCTGGCTGTGAACCAGTAACAGATCACTGGTCCAGTCCTGGCTGTGAACCAGTATCGCTCCAGTAACAGATCACTGGTCCAGCCATGGCTGTGAACCAGTACCACTCCAGCAACAGATCACTGGTCAAGCACTGGCTGTGAACCAGTAACAGATCACTGGTCCAGCCCTGGCTGGAACCAGTACCGCTCCAGTAACAGATAACTGGTCCAGCCCTGGCTGTGAACCAGTAACAGATAACTGATCCAGCCCTGGCTGTAAACCAGTACCACTCCAGTAATAGATCACTGGTCGAGCCCTGGCTGTGAACCAGTAACAGATCACTGGTCCAGCCCTGGCTGTGAACCAGTACCAGGGCCCTGCCCTGCTGGGCAGCAGCCACCCACCAGTGTGTGATTGGGTGATGATGACAGCATGATGGAGTGTTATAAGTGCAGTCCATTTAAACTTAACTCTAACCCTAACCTAAAACTAAAGATCCCCTACCAGTTACACCAGCAGGTCCAGATCACCTGAAACCACCAGAACCGACTGCTGGCAGGAACAGGTTGCTCCTAGAAATCCTGAAAAACAAAACTTAGGAGATATGCCAGAACCAGTCCATTCACTTTCTACACTCAATTATTCCCATTAAGACTCATGTGGTCTGCTGGAGCCCATCCCAGCTTGTTTCAGGTGAGAGGGGTTCACCTGTCCAGGCCACCAGTCCGCTGCAGAGCAATATGCTGGAATGTGTCTGTTGGTGATTAATTTATTAAAAATAAAGCACTAACTCTCTTCTGTTTCTTTACAGGTTATTGTCAAGGAGATGGGTACCGGGTGGGCTTTGGACCGTGCCAGGGAACCGTTCTACCAGCGCTGCAGCACTGAAGTACCAATGTTACTGATGTCATCACTTAGAAAACAGAGATGATATGCTGATTTACAATTTGTTTACCAATCTATCAATATTTCTACCAACTGGTTTCTAGAGTGTTCTAGGAAAGCCTCAGATGTGAGAAGACTTCTTTAAATAAAGACCTTTTAAAGTCCTGCTCCCAGCTTTGCTTCCTTCTTCAGATGTTGTTGTCTCGGAGTCTTCATGATGGTCCTGTTGTTGAAATGTTCACCACCCAAACTTCCTGCTGTCTCTGGATGAGTGTTGACCACCCAGCCCTGATTTTACTGTGAACTAAAGTTCATTTTCAGGTTCTCGGGATGCTCTGAAAGTTAACTGCTATGGTCCTAACCCTAAACCCCAACCCTAACCCCAACCCCAACCCTAAACCCCAACCCCAACCTTAAACCCCAACCGTAACCCCAACCCCAACCCTAAACCCCAACCCTAACCCCCCAACCCAACCCCCCCAACCCTAACCCTAACCCCAACCCTAACCCAACCCCAACCCTAACCCCAACCCCAACCCCAAACCCAAACCCTAACCCGAACCCTAACCCTAACCCTAACCTAACCCCCAACCCTAACCCCTAAACCCAAACCCTAACCCTAAACCAAACCCAAACCCCAAACCCTAACCCTAACCCCAACCCCAACCCTAACCCCAACCCTAAACCCCAACCCTAACCCTAAACCCCAACCCTAAACCCCAACCCTAACCCCAACCCCAAGCCTTCAAGACATCTTGGTCAGATCACTTTTCACAGACAATAAACCAACCCCTCCTCTCCTCTACAGTCACTTCTACAAAACAAAGAAATTCATTTATAATCCTTACACAAAAAATAAATATGCCATCTTAGGTTCCTCATCTATTCAGACCACCAATACAGTCTATGCCATTACCTGTAATCTATGCAATAAAATTTATATTGGAGAAACTAGACATTCTATTTATACACGACTTTCACAACATTTATATAACATTGGGAAGGGTCGTCTGAACACCTACTTGGTACAGCATTTTTTAGTGTCATTCCCTCAACCATCTTACAATAATCGGTCTAGAACACAATGACCATTGGACGGAAGGACAGAGGAAAAGGGCGGAGAGGATCTGGATCCACAGGCTAGGGGACAGCTGCACCGGGGGATTGAACGATGAACCATCTACCTAAGGGTCAGTCTCTTACCCACGGTTGCACTTTGTCCCCCTTGGCCTTGGGGTCCGGATCCCCCCCCCCATATTTTTTTATTTTATTTTTTTCCTTCTCCCACCTTAACCCTGGGATCTGAGACTACATCAGAAGAGGACAGCCTATTTTTTAGTATTCTTGAGTGTGTTCTTTTACTAACTTTTACTTGTTTTTAAGCACTTATTCTTAAGCACTTAAATTGTATTTAGCACTTATTTTTATATTTTCTTATATTGTTTACTAACCATGGCTGCCTTTCTCCTTCTTCCCACGTCCCAGGGAAAAGACTCCTTTCAACCCACCCAATTTTTTTTCCTCTTCTTTAGTAAAATATTCAGCGGAGGAACTCCAGCCATTTACTTTTTTTATATATTGAGTGTTCTTTTTAAAAAAAAATGTTTTAAATATATTGTGTGGTTTTACTAATGTTTGACTTTTTTTAGCACTTACTATTTTAGCACTTGAAATGTTTCGTATCCTTTTTATACTAACCCCTTGGCTGCACTTTCTCCGTTCTCTCTATTCAATTAAAATTAAAATTAAAATTTCCCGCCTACTTTATTCATGTGTGTGTGTGGATGTGTGCATGCGTGTGTATATGTATGTATGTATGTATATGCATATGTTTATGTGTATACATACATATATATATATATATATATATATATTATATATATATATATATATATATATATATATATATATATATATATATATACATATATACAGTACAGGCCAAAAGTTTGGACACACCTTCTCATTCAGTTGAATGAGAAGGTGTTGGGATTGGGGCCCCAACCCTAGCCCCAATCCCAACCCTAACCCAAACCCTAGCCCCAACCCCAACCCTAACCCAACCCCTAGCCCCAACCCCAATCCACCCTAACCCTAACCCTAACCCCAACCCCAACCCTAACCCCAACCCTAGCCCCAACCCCAACTCCAAACCCCCTAACCCTAACCCCAACCCTAGCCCCAACCCTAACCTCAACCCTAGCCCCAACCCTAACCCTAACCCCAACCCCAACCCTAACCCCAACCCTAGCCCCAACCCTAACCCCAACCCCAACGCCAACCCTAACCCCATCCCCAACACCAACCCTAACCCGACCTTCCTATTCACCCTCCAACAACCGTTATCCACTCATCTTCTACCCAATCCCTTCCTACTACCCTACCTCCTCCACAGGTTAATACCCCTACTCAACTCTTTAAACCCAGTTACCATATAGCCCGCCCTGGGCGCAAAATCCAGGACTGGTCTTTTAAAGCCAGGAAACCAGTCCTGATATTAGGGGATTCAAACATTAACCGAATTCGACCTCACAACTACATCCAAATCCAGCTGGACAGCTACCCCGGTGCTAATGTCTATCATTTCCTCAAAATTTGCCAGATAACAATCCCATACCCAGATGTAAAAATAGTCATATTCTCCATTGGTATCAACAATATGAACCAGGACCCCAGCAGACAACTACAAAACAACTCAAAAGTCTCTTTCAGGTTAGTAGGGCGGCCTTCCCCAATGCAGAGGCTTACTTTCCGGTTATGAACTTTTCATCCAAACTCACCCCCACACAACGATACAAGAGGGGGCTCTCCTTTGTCCCATGGCTGTCCCGCTTAGACCGGGAGGAACTTCAAAGGGACCTTCATCTTTTCCATAGACGCATTAAACTTCTAGATTACTTTCACCCCAACCAGAACTCACTACCTGCTCCGTTTACCACACCGTCCAACTGGGAACCACAGGTCACTAGTATTCACCCATACATCCATAGCCTAATCCGTACAAATGAATGGGCCCTGCATAACTTTCGGCCCTCGACAGAGTCTAAGGATAACCTGTCGAGGGCCGAACGCAGGGCCCTTACACAACTCAAAAAACAACCAAATATTATCATCAAACCCGCAGATAAAGGCAGCAAAATAGTCATAATGGATAAGCAGCAATATCTCTATAAAGCCCACAAACACCTCAATAATAGCAAATAATACAAGAAATTGGAACAATCAATTCAACCTCACACCCAACAAACTTTCCGTCCCATTATCCATACCCTCTACAATAAAAAATAAATTTCGGCCAAGCAACGTGATTTTCTACTCGGACCCAATAACCCACGACCCCGGTACTTTTATTTACTTCCTAAAATCCATAAAGATCCAAGTTCCTGGACCATTCCCTTTGAGGTTCCTCCTGGCCGCCCTATAGTTTCTGATTGCAACAGCACTACTTATAACCTGGCACAATACATTGATCATATTCTAGGACCACTATCCAGTCAACACCCCAGCTATGTCAAAGACACTTTACAATTCCTAGACATCATCCGCCCTCTTACTGTACCCCCTTCAGCACTTTTATTCACTACTGACATTGACAGTTTATATACAAACATAGATACTCAATTGGGCTTAAAATCCAAACAAAATTCCTTTAAAAATAACCCGGACCCTCTCAGACCAGATCAGGAACTCGTCCAACTCATTGCACTCTGTCTAAACAATAATGACTTTCTGTTCAACAATCAACATTATTTGCAGATTAGTGGCACGGCCATGGGCCAGAGGTTTGCCCCGTCCTACGCAAACATTTATATGAGCGAGTGGGAAAGGGAGGCCCCTTCAGAAATGCTCATTAAAACCCCTAATTTACCTCCTTTATCTGGACGACATTTTTGGTATTTGGCTACACTCCCTCCAACAGTTTTCCGTTTTCATAGATACTCTTAATAATCACCATCCACTGATCAAAGTTAAATATACAATTGACCCGGTTCAAATTCACTTCCTTGAAACAACAGTTTCTCTTCAGGCTTTACACACCTCCACCTTAAAATCAATAAAAACTAAAGTCTACTTCAAACCCACTGACACTGACGCCCTCCTCCATAAAGCCAGCTATCATCCAAAACACACATTCAAAGTTATAATAAAATCTCAAATTATTCGTTTTTACCGTATCAGCTCAGACATCACAGATTTTCATCAGGCCACATCCACACTATTCAAAGCTCTCCGCAATAGAGGATATTCCAAACGTTTTCTCCGATATATCAAAAACACTACATTGGCCTCCCTTCTCCCCACTCGCTCTCCTATCTTTAATCAAGATCCTCCACCTACCTCACCTTCCCTCCCTTCCTTTTCAGTGTATTCTCCAGCCCAGGTCTGGTAGATCTTCCTCACCAGGCCCCTGTCCAGTTCCCCACCCTGACCCTTCTCTCAACCACAGCCCCTTCGCATCAACCTTCCCCACCCTTCCTGACCCCTCTCCCCCTACCTGTCCTTCACCACCTTCTTCTAACCCAACCCCCTCACCCCTCTGTACATCTCTCCTCCCTAACCCTACCCCTTACCCTCCCCTACCCCTCCTCCCTAAATCTAACCCTACCCCGGACCCCCCCTAGACCCCCCTCCCTAAAATCTAACCCCCCCTCCCCCCCCCCCCATCTCTCCACCCCCCCCCCATCCTCCTCCCTAACCCTACCCCCTTACCCCCCCTACCCCCCTCCCTAACCCTAACCCTACCCCTCAACCCCTCCCCTATCTGTCCTCCCTAAACCTAAACCCTACCCCCTCCCCCCTCTCCTCCCTAACCCTAACCTTACCCCCTTATCTCCTCCCCCATCACTCCCCCCTGACCCTAACCCTGCCTTCCTAATCTTCCCCTCATTTCCCCGTCCTAACCCTATCCTTTTACCCCCTCCCCCTTTTCTCCTCCCCAAACCTAACCCTTTACCCTCTCCCCCTCTCTCCTTCCCAACCCTAACCCTGCTTCCCTAACACCCCATGGCAAACCCCTAATCTCTAACCCTCAATACCTAACTTCTAACCTCTAACCCTCAATACCTAACCCCTAACCCCAACAAACCCGCAAGAACCGAAACCCGAACCCTCAAGACCTAACAAACCCTCAATAACCTAACCCCTAACCCTCAATACCTAACCCCTAACCCTCAATACCTAACCCTAACCCTCAATACCTAACCTAACCCTCAATACCTAACCCCTAACCCTCAATACCTAACCCTAACCCTCAATACCTAACCACTAACCCTCAATACCTAACCCTAACCCTCAATACCTAACCTCTAACCCTCAATACCTAACCCCTAACCCTCAATACCTAACTCCTAACCCTCAATACCTAACCCTTTAACCTTAACCTAACCTAGAACCTAACCCTCTAACCCTCCCTCAATACCTAACCTCTAACCTAACCCTGAATACCTAACCCCTAACCCTCAATACCTAACTTCTAACCTCTAACCCTCAATACCTAACTAACCCCTAACCCTCAATACCTAACTTCTAACCTCTAACCCTCAATACCTAACCTAACCCCTAACCCTCAATACCTAACCCTCAACCCTCAATAACCCTAAAAACCCTCAACCAACCTAACCTAACCCTCAATAACCTAACCCCAATACCCTAACCCTACCCTCAATACCTAAAAACCTCTAACCCTAAATAACCCTAATACCTAACCCTAACCCATAACCCTCAATACCTAACCTCTAACCCTCAATACCTAACCCCTAACCCTCAATACCTAACTTCTAACCTCTAACCCTCAATACCTAACTTCTAAACCCTAACCCTCAATACATAACCCCTAACCCTCAATACCTAACTTCTAACCTCTAACCCTCAATACTCAACCCCTAACCCTCAATACCTAACTTCTAACCCATAACCCTCAATACCTAATCCCTAACCCTGAATGCCTAACCCCTAACCCTCATTACCTAACCTCTAACCTCTAACCCTGAATACCTAACCCTAACCCTAGCCCATAACCCTCAATACCTAACCCATAACCCTCAATAACTAACCTCTAACCCTCAATACCTAACCCCTAACCCTCAATACCTAACTTCTAACCCCTAACCCTCAATACCTAACCCCTAACCCTCTATACCTAACCCCTAACCTTAAATACCAAACCGTAACTCTGCCTCCCAGAACATGATGTTCACCAGCCTCCCCTCTGTGACCACACCAGCAGACTCAACTACAGCTTCATCCCCATGCCCCCCCTCTCTTTTTGTACTTTATAATTTACATATTTATTTATACATATGAATACATTATACTGTATATATTTTGCTGCAACTAGAGTTTGTTGCTGCTAAACAGTTTCATTGTATCTCAATGTGCAATGACAATAATGCTTTTTTATCTTTACTACTCTGGACCTGGTCTATTTGTGGATGACAGAATTTAATGGGTGTTTTGGACTGTGCTTGGTGCCACGAACAAGACTCTCTAGTTTCCTCAGTCCTTGCAGACCGTCTTCAGGAAACCTGGTGCGGATCAGAACCAGCACCAGTACAGAGTTCCCATACCACCTGCTGGTCTGGAGGTCTCATTGCAGGTCCCTGCATCAGTTAGTCCTTCAGCCTGTTCTCCACCTGAGTTTAAATATGTTGTTAAACCTGTGCTGGTGTTTCTGGGGGTTTTCCTTGTTAAACCCTCAAATATAAACCATGAGATTAATGAACTAACCCCGACCCGACCCGCTTTAGAAGTAAAAGAACTGAATATGTGCTGTCAAAGATTTTACACATTTGAGTTATTGACACAATTCTTTCACTCAAATGACCCTAAAATGCAGCATATTAGGGATGTCTGAAGTGGACCAGGCTGGTCTGGTCCTGGTCCAGTCTGGCCTGGTTCTGGTCTCTCCACAATGATGTTTAACAGAACTAGTCCAGATTAGCCTGGTTCTGGTCCAGACTGGCCTGGTTCCGGTCCAGACTGACCTGGTTCAGCTCCAGACTGGCCTGGTTCTGGTCCAGACAGGCCTGGTTCTGCTCCAGACTGACCTGGTTCAGCTCTAGACTGGCCTGGTTCTGGTCCAGACAGGCCTGGTTCTGCTCCAGACTGACCTGGTTCAGCTCTAGACTGGCCTGGTTCTGGTCCAGGCCGGACCTGGTTCTGCTCCAGAGTGGCCTGGGTATGGTGTCTCTACAATGTCTAACAGAACTAGTCCAGATTAGCCTGGTTCTGGCCCAGACCGGACCTGGTTCTGGTCCAGACTGGTCTGGTTCTGTTCCAGACTGGCCTGGTTCTGGTCCAGACTGGTCTGGTCCTGCTCCAAATTAACCTGGTTTTGGTGCAGACCGGACCTGGTTCTGGTCCAGACTGGCATGTTTCTGGTACAGATTAGCCTGGTTCAGCTCCAGAGTGGCCTGGTTCTGGTCCAGACTGGCCTGGTTCTGGTTCAGACTGGCCTGGTTCTTGTCCAGATTAGCCTGGTTCTGGTCCGGACGGGCCTGGTTCAGGTCCACACCGGCCTGGTTCTGGTCTCTCCACAATGATGTCTAACAGAACTAGTCCAGATTAGCCTGGTTCAGGTCCAGAAGGGCCTGGTTCAGATCCAGACCGGCCTGGTTCTGGTCTCTCCACAATGATGTCTAACAGAACTAGTCCAGATTAGCCTGGTTCAGGTCCAGACTGGACCTGATTCAGCACCAGACTGGCCTGGTTCAGGTCCAGACCGGCCTGGTTCTGGTCTCTCCACAATGATGTCTAACAGAACTAGGCCAGATTAGCCTGGTTCAGGTCCAGACTGGACCTGATTCAGCACCAGACTGGCCTGGTTCAGGTCCAGACCGGCCTGGTTCAGGTCCAGACCGGCCTGGTTCTGGCCTCTCCTCTCAGCCCTGATTAGCATTCATTATGCGGATGAAGTCTCGCGGTGTTTCCGCTCTCATCTCGGCTCCGTGTCGCGTACACGACCATCCTCTCCACGTCCACGGCACACGCACGCATCAGTTCCAGGACTGGACCAGGTCCGGGACCAGTTCTGCTCCGCATCCACCCCTCTGGGCTCGCGTGCACGCGGCTGTTCTCGTCCCGGCGCGTCATCTGCAGACACCCCCGGAGGAGGAAACATGGCGACTCCAGCTGCGGTCACCCCCCCGGGTAAGTCCGGTCACAGGCCGAGGAGGACCCGCGCTGAGCGGGCTCCAGGCCGCGGATGGGACCCCCTCCACTGCGGCGGGGCTCCGCGGCTGCGGTGCCCGGGCCTCTGCTCACGGAGCCCGGCCGGAGTTTCTGCCGACAGTCGGTTCACGGAGGCGCCGCCGCTGCAGCCGCCTTTGTTGTGTGCGCGTTCTCGCCTCCTCGCTCACACAAAGGCTGCGGGGCCTCCTCGTGCCCGCGGCGGGTGCACGTACGTCATCATGATACTCTGCTGTCTGCAGCTGTAACAGGGCTGTTGCTAGATCTTTTTGGGGTTGGTTGGATTCTACCTGGTGGCCCTGGAGGGGCGGGGCCTCTGACGTCAGTGAGTGACTCATTTAAGTCTATGAAGCTCAGTGAGAAAGTTTTCTGTGTGGAAACACAATAGTCAGCTGCTGTCTTGATTCTAGAAGTTAGAAACGCTCCTAAAATCTACCAGAGCTTCAGAGGTGAACTTAATTTGACCTGCGCTTGTCCAACTGTTCAGTGTTTCAGTATTTATTTCATAACATCCTGTTCTCTGGAAAGTTCATGGTCCAGGAATTAATTACTAATAACCTGGTTCAATAACAGTTAGTGTTAAAGGCCTGTTCATGGTGCGTTATCTTTAGGGTGTCATCATCAGCAGAGACACAGAGACCGTCCTAACCCCGTCCTGGTGTCCCACTGCTGCTGCTGTTTGTCTCAATAAACAGTTTGATCATCTTTAATGTCCAACTGTCATGATATATCACTGTAGCATGAACGCTTTACGTTTCCTATAAATGTCACCTGAATGTTAAATATCTTTAATTTTTCAGAGTGGTTTATGTACATTAATCTGGATTCGGTATCTGTCTCGTAATCATAACAGTTAATTTTTTTTTAACTTTCATATACCAAAACCGTCCACTTCCTTTCACGGTAAATAATGCAGGTTAGGGTTAGGTAGAAAGTTCCTGTGGTGACTGAGGACACATGAGTGGATTCTGTATGAGTCTCAGGCTGCGGCGGCCTGGTGGAACCAGCTAGAAGGTTCCTGGTCCTAGTCCCAACAGGAACCTGTCCTGCTGGGCCCCTGAGGGACGGACCTCAGGCTGATCTGATGGACCAGAGGTGGACAGTTCATCCAGGACTCAGGGCAGAAAATGGCGACTAACTGGTCGCATTTGACCATTTCGACCGTTTTTTTCTGCCGTGAGGGCCACAAAATTTCACCGTCAACTTTGAAAAAAACTGTAAAAGACGAGCAATATGAAATGAAAACAATGTGTGGAATAAAAATTAAATGTAATTGTAAATACAAGCAATGTTAAATCAACAAAAAATATGCAAATCCCTTCAAATAAATACTCTTCATATATACCCTTTAGTGTTTTCATTTAGGCTATAATGAATGTTCACATTATGTTAACGTGGCTTTGTGCACAGCTGCACTACTTCCGGAACTTCAGCCATTAATTAACAAACTAATTAATCCAGGTGTGTCTGACCTCACAGCAATGGTCCGACACACCTGGATTGATCAGTTTGTCCAATAATGGCACACAGGAAACTAAAGAGCTGGCTGAAGTTGCTGAACCTGCTGGGGCGTCCATGATGATGTCAGCAGTCTACGGGGGCGTATGGGGCGACGAGCTAGCTGGCTACTAACTTCAGAAACCTGGTAGCCAGGGGCTGCTGGGTAAATATTCTAATTTTATGCCCTGAGACTGTCATATACACTTGTACCGACTGGAAACTTCATCAAATATATCTGAACGTTGGGACATTGACGACACATGTGCAAGTTAGAACAATTTTTTGGCACCCATCTTCAGTGTTTAAACTACTGATGGAGCACATTTGAGCTGTATCTGCTCAACCTGCTAACGGTGGGTTTGTACGTATGTGTCGTGAGGGTTAGCAGCATCTGTCTCCATGGACGTTGAACGGGGTGATGTCTAGAGATCTCTAGTGATGTCATCGATTAATGAACTGAATTGTGGTTTCTGTGCATTGTCTTGATTAGGGGTGTTGTTTTGTGAGAAAATTTATCAAGGTTCGGAGTGGTCGGCTGTACAAAATGAAACACACAGACACTCGCTTTTTGCTAGAATAATATATGTTTATATATATATGTTCCCCACAGATAGCAAGCATTGCACATAGAAAACACACAATTGCTCTTTTGCTAGAATAATATATGTTTATATATATTCCCCACAGATAGCAAGCATTGCACATAGAAAACACACAATTGCTCTTTTGCTAGAATAATATGTGTCAAGTTTATTCCCCACAAAATATAGAGCAAAACAGATCACTGACAGTTCATCAGGGCTAGGCCTTATAATCTCTTACCTTGACACAAAAGGACTGGAGAGCCGGACAGTCCCGGGCAGAGTGGCCAAAAAACCCGGCTGGGCGTCGTGCACAAACCCGCAGCTGACTCTACTCAAAACTTCCGGCTCACCGTCTTTATAGTCTTTTAACAACATCCGAGCTCGGAAGGAGGGACGGGCCCATCTACTCCCCACGAGCTCACACACTTTGTCTTGGCCTCTCGCCATGGAGCCTGTTCACACGGGAGCTCAGTCCCGTGTGAACAGGCCAGATAGGGGGCGCATCTCTCTCTCTAGTTACGTTTGTTGATAAACATAAGCAGGTGCAGAATTGATACGAAAGAGTTGAATCAGGACATTCTCAGTACACAGAGTTTCCACCTCTGGCCCGAGAACCTCCTGATTCAAAAAGGTGCATGATAATAATCAGCAGTAATATAATTGATAATAGCATGATTGATATATAAAGAGTTGAATTCAGGGCATCTCGGGACACAAAAATATATTTTTCCCTTCATTCCACCTCTTGGTCCGAAATGTCCTAATTCAAAAACAAACATATAAAAAGAGTTGGAGTCAGGGCATTTCAGGACACAAAAATACATTTTTCCTTTCATTCCACCTCTTGGCCTGAAATGTCCTAGTTCAAAAACAAACATCCTTCACCATGGTGATTATCAAACGTGATATCCACTTCCTCAAACCCTGTACTCCCCTCGTACCATCTACACGCATTTTGAATATAGTGGCATGCAAAATTTAATAAATCTGGTCTATTATCAAATTGTCTCTCATTGTGGTAGTAACTTTGATTTACCCAGTAAGTACACGACCAAAGGTTCCCAGGAACGTCTGGGTCAACTATGACAGTGTACTTCTCCGTTCCAAACCAATCTTCAGTTGTTCTTAGAGAGATTTTCATCTTAGGGCCGTATTATATAAAATCCTCTGGAAGGAACGTTTTACCCTTCTGATATAGACACAAGTAAATATATTACACATGGTAAGCACACACAATAACCAATATTAACAGTGGAGGCGCCACACGTGTCTTAGCTGTTGCAGACATACCTGAAAAGATATCCCACCAATGATGTGCACTGTTCTGCTCTATCATCTTAGCGGCATGTACCACCTTTCCACCGGTGATGAAGGTCGACACGAGGAGTCTGGACACGTTAGGCTCATGGGACTTAAGAATTTGTTTTAGTTCCGTAGACTGATTCAGTGCGCACCTGAACCTGTCCAGGGAGATGGTCCAGGGTAAACTCAGCACCCTCCATTGGACCTCCGTCAGATGGTGTTCTGACGTGAAATTTGTAAGTCTAAAGGTCTGGTTGTTCCAGTGCCAAGTGTACACCTCCTTCAAACATCCAGAGAACGGTGTCTGTCTGCGGCAACCTTGGGTGAGCATGCATAGTAGCTAGACATAGAGTATGGGGTCCAGTCTGCCACAAAAGATCTTGAGGTTCTTCAACATACCATTCACATAGTGCCGTGTCTCTAGTAAAACATGGGTCATGATATCTATTCTTAGTCATGCAGGCAACCCCCTTATCTGTTATATCACAAGCTTTCAAATCATAAGTGTCATTAGTTACTGGACTATACCAATCGCCTTGAGTTTTAAAAAACCAGTACCCATTATTGGCTATTATCGGCAAAACATAAAACTTACAGATCGGCACAACATCAGTCACATTCATCTGGACCCATTTAACTGTACAGGTAGTGTGATTACAGACAGTTTTTTCAGGATATATGCGGATCCAGAGAGCATCACTAACGTTAAACAGTCTCTTCCATTCATTAGCATTGGGTGATGTAATTACCCTGATGAACTGTTCCTGCTGCAATTTAGCATATACAGTTTGCAAACCACATCCAGTAGTACTGATAGCATGAGAAATGTTAACAAACACTTCACTAGACATATCAGACAATTTAACATTCCATTTCAGCATATCCCAGATTATACTGGCAGTCTCTTTTTGTGTTATTACAGAAGATGGCATCCACTGTCCGAGGGAATGGATGGCATTTGAGGTTGATTTCCCAGTATTCGATAACATGGTTCTGGTCACTTCTCCATCAATAGTGTTGGACACACCTAAAACAGTACCAGTTCCTCCAAGGAGGGTGTCATACCATGCACGTCTCTGTCGTGTGTGATGGCATGTTGGTATGACTGGCATTTTCACAGTCCATACAACACTTGTGTGTGTCAGAGCCTCAGCTGAATTCTGACAGGTGGTGATTATAGGAGCAATGTGAGTTCTGTGTGTGATTGGTTCGGCAGGTGACACCAGTACAGTCCACCAACAAACCTCTATTTGTTATAGGCATGGCATTACCTATGAATAACTGGTGTTGTCCCACGACTGTCCACTTGGTGCCATTACCTTTGCTGGTGCAGGTCCGGTCTTCCAGGTTGGCCCATATGCACATGGATGCTACGGAGGCAACAGTCACATTACATCCAACATGCACCATAGGTACTGCAGGTATTTCTCCATACCTGATTTTTTGTTCAGAATACTTTCCATCATAGCACCATTGTGTCTCATACATGGTGCAATCACTGGTGATATTCATGACATCACAGCGCTGGTGTGCTGGACAGGTGAAGTTATCCTGTTTTCTGGGTTCAGGGCTGAACCATCCTCTCTGGTGTGGCTGACTAAACGTTATCTGTTGGGCTGGTGTCGCTCTCACCTGTTCCCAGGGGTTGGTAATCACGACACCAAGGACAGCTAGGGTGGTGACCCAAGATCCGGCACCACCACCTCTTAGGCGGAACCCGTAGTTTAAAGCAATCTTTGGTTGGCCTGGTTCCAATCAGCAGTCTCCACCAGGTCATCCCTGCAACATACAGAACTTCATAAGACACACAAGATTTAGTTTTCACAAAAATAACATTTGCTAACTGGGATCGTCACCCAGTTCTGCTCTCCAGTGTACATCACAGTGCATGTTCTATCATTGCCTTAGGCAATCAGTTCAGCCAGCCTAGGTGGACCATTTTCCTGTCTCACCCATACTTTGGCTCCAGCTCGGTCAGAGGATCCAAATCCTTGCTGACCTCTCACAGTGACTGTGTCGGGGTGAGAAATTTCTTCCACCTCTGACATCTGACAGGGTTTGATTACTACTTAAGTTATAATTGGCTCTTTGTCAGGGATGTCACGGTGCAGTGATCATCCTATTGAGGGTGTAACTCCTCCTTCTAATGGCCTGTTGTTGATCTGTTTGATCCCAATTCTATATTTTATTTCCCGTGAAATAGGTGCCATTGTCAGTTTGCATTGGACTGTCGTCCCATAAAACTGCTCAATCATATTCAGACATTTTAAAGTAGCTTTTTGATTACTGACTCTACACAAATGTACAGCTAGATTCTATCATCTCCTCAAACCTCTTTCCTCCTTAAAAGGAAGGGGGCGTGACAAGACACGCCTCTTGGGCGGAGGCTAAAAGACCATTGGTGCACGGATGCACCTACTCGTCTAGCTCCGCCCTTGAAAATTCAACACAGACAGAGTCTGGCTGTGATCATTGAAGAGCTCACATCGTCTCTCACAGAAAAATCTGCCACGCCCTAGAGACGGACAGAGTTACAAACCATTTATCTATTATAGCTAAACCATTGACAATACCATACATCCTTCTATATCTATATTATGACATCTTATTATTTTTATTTCACACTCATTCCAGAAACGTCCACTCTGTTGCTCATAGATTTTACCCTTTAACAAAACCGTCTCTTCTTTAGATAAAATAGCTCATGGATTTTAACCTTAACTTTAATTTTAGCCAACGTCAACAGAGAGACTCATAAAATTATCAGTTTCATAACCCAATGCACAAAAATAATCAGACTCACACATTTACAAGAACAGCAGCAGCTGGGACGTGCACTCCCCCGCTGCTGAGACACACATAGTGCTTTATCTCCTACTGCACTCTCAATTAAACAGACACAAACACACATCTTCTGTAAACCTACAACTACAGTCTCAAACTTATCTGCGCGCGTGGACGCGCTTTCACTGACACAATCTACTGCCACGAAAGCGTGCAGCTGCTCTTCTCATCCAAAGAATTCTTCACTTTCAAAAACAGACAAATCAGTACAGAACAGGCGTCCCTGTCATTTTTTTTTTCACATTTGAGCTCAAAACACCATAGTCCTACAATCACATTACGCATGCTTCATCTACAATTTCGTCCTTAGCCTCAGACAACCAGGACCCGGGGGTCTCCCTCTGTCTGTCAGGCTCTGAGGTACAGGACGCCACTTCCCCCCGTCAGAGAGGAATCCAGATCCGTTTCCGGGGTCTCCCCCGGCTGCACATTCCTTATCTTTACGCTTAAACATTTTGTACCGCAGCCACTCAATAAAACATTAATCAGTTTTCTTTAATCCTGCCGACAACGCCAAATGTTTTGTGAGAAAATTTATCAGGTTCAGAGTGGTCGGGCGTACAAAATGAAACACACAGACACTCGCTTTTTGCTAGAATGATATATGTTTATATATATTCCCCACAGATAGCAAGCATTGCACATAGAAAACACACAATTGCTCTTTTGCTAGAATAATATGTGTCAAGTTTATTCCCCACAAAATATAGAGCAAAACAGATCACTGACAGTTCATCAGGGCTAGGCCTTATAGTCTCTTACCTCAACACATAGACTGGAGAGCCGGACAGTCTGGTAGAGTGGCCAAAAACCCGGCTGGGCGTCGTGCACGAATCCGCAGCTGACTCTATCCAAAACTTCCGGCTCACCGTCTTTATAGTCTTTTAACAACATCCGAGCTCGGAAGGAGGGACGGGCCCATCTACTCCCCATGAGCTCACACACTTTGTCTTGGCCTCTCGCCATGGAGCCTGTTCACACGGGAGCTCAGTCCCGTGTGAACAGACCAGATAGGGGGCGCATCTCTCTCTCTCTAGTTACATTTGTTGATAAACATAAGCAGGTGCAGAATTGATACGAAAGAGTTGAATCAGGACATTCTCAGTACACAGAGTTTCCACCTCTGGCCCGAGAACCTCCTGATTCAAAAAGGTGCATGATCAGCAGTAGTTGATAATAATCAGCAGTAATATAATTGATAATAGCATGATTGATATATAAAGAGTTGAATTCAGGGCATCTCGGGACACAAAAATATATTTTTCCCTTCAGGTGTGAAAAAAAATCGCAATTTTCGGCCGCCCAATATAATATCGATTTTTCAGCTCTTAATATCGATATCGTCAGTATGTTGTAATGGTAATTTTAATGTGCAAAAACACTAATAATAAACAATAAATAGGTTGTTTTGAAGCAAATAGTTTTGACTCAATTTGTCCTCTGAATGATCAATATCAAAATGAACATTTACAGCAACTTCATTTTTCATCTCTACTTTTAATTTTGATATTAACTGGGTAGAATACCACATTATATCATGATATCGCGACATTGTGATAATATCGTATCGTGACCCAAGTATCATGATACATATCGTATTGCGAGGTCCTTGCCAATACTCACCCCTAGTCTTGATAGTGTTGGCTCTGTCAAAAGTTGAGGGATTTTCAACTTTTCCTGCTTCAGTGCAGCTAGAGCTAGCTAGCTAGAGCTAGCTAATGAAGACTCACGGAGGTGGGACTGATTCAAAGATGCAGGTTATTTATGTAGCGAGCTGGAAGAAAGCTGATTGGTTGTTTTAGTTGTGATGAAGATGGTCGGTGCAGTAATGTCCTTGTGTGAAGGGCTGGGGGAGCCAGCATTAGAGCACAATATCAAACAGACATTTCCTGTTAGCAGCAGGTGGAAGTTCAACTGTAAGTTCATATTTCAGTGTAGGTGTTGTTGTGGTCAACCTGACCTTCCCCGGACTGCTGATCTGTGGACTCAAAGTGAGATTAATTTGAATTCAATAATAGTCATGACACTTTTAAGTTTTGCCTTTGCAAAGAGAGAAATCAGCTGACAGACACCGGTCTGTCCCCTTGGTCGTCCGGCTGATTTCTGACTCTGCAGCTCACAGGCTGGTTTTTATTGACCCCTTGGGGCGTTAAACATTCTGTTAGTTAAAGGCAAACTCCCCCATTGTCCCCCTGAACAGTTCCTTCCCCCGACAAGAACACATCACCCCGACACAGCCCAGTTGTCTTTTTATTGCCTGCAACTTTATGACTCTAGCTCAGCCCGTGACCTGCAGATGCAGATCTTTTAACAACTTTAATTTTACTCTTAATATATGTGTCTAAATATACAAGCACAATTATAATTCCCACAGTGTGTTCAGACTACAGTCATCCACATAAGACATGTTCCAGATATAACGGTTACAGTTACAGGAGCAGCGTATATGCACGGGAGCAAAATGCTACAAAACTCTTAAAGTGGTTAAAAAAAAATCATCAAAATTAGTTGAAAGATTTAGAAAAATATCATAAAACATGCTGACACATTTAGCCATGTTTCTGCTAAGTTTGGTGACTGGTTGATCGAAAAATAAGTTGTTTAGTGCTCAACCTTTGAAAATCCTGACACTCCCATCCAACTCTTTCTTTGGGGGAGATAAAGCAGGTGTTATTTGACGTCCATCCGTCAACCTGATGTCCATCTTCCTGACGTAGTACGTCAGATAGATGGACATCAGGTAGACGGACGTCCATCTACCTGACATCCATCTACCTGACGTCCGTCTACCTGACGTCCGTCTACCTGACGTCAGACGTATATCTACCTGACATCCATCTACCTGACGTCCGTCTACCTGACGTGCGTCTACCTGACGTCCGTCTACCTGACGTGCGTCTACGTAGACGTCCGTCTACCTGACATCCATCTACTTGACGTCCGTCTACCTGACGTACATCTACCTGACGTACGTCTAACTGACGTACGTCTATGTAGACGTCCGTCTACCTGACGTCCATCTACCTGACGTCCGTCTACCTGATGTACATCATCTACCTGATGTCCATCATCTACCTGACGTCCATCTACCTGACGTCCATCTACCTGACGTCCATCTACCTGATGTATATCATCTACCTGACGTCCATCTACCTGACGTATATCTACCTGACGTACATCTACCTGATGTCCATCTACCTGACGTCCATCTACCTGACGTCCATCATCTACCTGACGTACATCTACCTGACGTCCATCTACCTGACGTCCATCTACTTGATGTACATCATCTACCTGACGTCCATCTACTTGATGTACATCATTTACCTGACGTATATCTACCTGACATCCATCTACCTGATGTCCATTTACCTGACTTACATCATCTACCTGACGTCCATCTACCTGACGTCCATCTACCTGATGTACATCATCTACCTGACGTCCATCTACCTGACGTCCATCTACTTGACGTCCATCTACCTGACGTCCATCTACCTGACGTACATCTACCTGACTTACATCATCTACCTGACGTACATCTACCTGATGTACATCTACCTGACGTCCATCTACCTGATGTACATCATCTACCTGACGTCCATCTACCTGACGTCCATCTACTTGACGTCCATCTACCTGACGTCCATCTACCTGACGTACATCTACCTGACTTACATCATCTACCTGACGTACATCTACCTGATGTACATCTACCTGACGTCCATCTACCTGATGTACATCATCTACCTGACGTCCATCTACCTGACGTCCATCTACTTGACGTCCATCTACCTGACGTCCATCTACCTGACGTACATCTACCTGACTTACATCATCTACCTGACGTACATCTACCTGATGTACATCTACCTGACGTCCATCTACCTGATGTACATCATCTACCTGACATCCATCTACCTGACGTCCATCTACCTGATGTACATCTACCTGACTTACATCATCTACCTGACGTACATCTACCTGACTTACATCATCTACCTGACGTACATCTACCTGATGTACATCTACCTGACGTCCATCTACCTGATGTACATCATCTACCTGACATCCATCTACCTGACGTCCATCTACCTGATGTACATCTACCTGACTTACATCATCTACCTGACGTACATCTACCTGACTTACATCCAGGGTGCAAATTATACAATGACAATTGGGGGGGTCAACATTTTCAAGAGATGACAAAAATGACAATTTGTCCCATCTTTAGGAGGGTCGAAGATGACAAAAATGACAATTTGTCCCTTATTTAGGGGGGTCGAAGTTGTAATTGGGGGGGTCAAACCCCCCCAAACCCCCCCGTAATTCGCACTATGCTTACATCATCTACCTGATGTACATCATCTACCTGACGTCCATCTACCTGACGTAAATCTACCTGACGTACGTCTACCTAACGTACGTCTACCTGACGTCTGTCTACCTGACGTACGTCTACCTGACGTACATCATCTACCTGACATACATCTACCTGACATCCATCTACCTGATGTACATCATCTCCCTGACGTCTATCTACCTGACGTACATCTACCTGTCTTCCATCATCTACCTGACGTACATCTACCTGACATCCATCTACCTGACGTCCATCTACCTGACGTCCATCTACCTGACGTACATCATCTACCTGACATCCATCTACCTGACGTACATCTACCTGACGTACATCTACCTGATGTACATCTACCTGACGTACATCATCTACCTGACGTACGTCTACCTGACGTACATCATCTACCTGATGTACTTCATCTACCTGACGTACGTCTACCTGACGTCCGTCTACCCGACGTACATCATCTACCTGACGTACATCTACCTGAGGACAGCTGTGAGGATCCTCAGGTTTGTCTGATGAAGCACTCAGGAAAAACATCATCATGTCACCACAATGATGTCCTTTTACCAGAAGGTGGTGCTGTAGAGTTCAGACAACCATTCAGGGCCAGTCTGTTTTTATTAATTTTTTTTGCATCACTAGTGGGCTGTAATTCACAGAGACGGGGGAAGAGGGCCGGGAGTGGAACCTGCAACCGCTGCAGGAGGACTGTGGACCTCCTGCCCCGACCCTGAGCCACTGAGGCCAGAGTCTCATGGAGTGCATGTGTCAGACCTGATTCTGTCTCCAGGTCTGACCAGAAACAGGATCTTTACATCGTAAACACCGTCATAGACCAAGAACTGACGATACAAGAACAGCTAACCATCTGCTGGTGACCATGGTGACGATGCAGACCAGGACCACAGAAGGATAGACACCCCTGGTCTACACTTTGATATCATTTTATAGTTATGTGTCCACATTTGGTGAAGACATTACTGCAGACCATCATATTTAGTTCTTCCATGCATTAAGGATTAGTAGAGGACCAGGTGGTCTTTAGCATGTGGACTCCTGACTTGTACCACTGGAGTTTGTTCATTTCAGAAGGACACTCCTGCTTTGTTTGGCTTGAACTTCCGTTCCCTGTATGTTCAGAGCCCAGGAGAAAAGTTCAGATCCAGTCTGGTCAGACAGGAACTGGTTTTCAGCCGCTGTTGCTCGTGTCTTTCAGAAATGGGCAGTGAACTGCCGGGGACAGTACCGATGCCTGGAGCTGTCGGTTCCAGTCAGGTGAGGATGGGAGGAACTGTCCCAGGCCGGGGGGGCAAGAGGAGGTCAGGAGGGTGAGTATCTTCACTGTCAACCTGCTCTGGAAAGTTCCTACTGCAAATGTTGAAAGAGCCCAGACAGGATTGCCATCAACTAGATATAAAGGTCAGCTTTGGTGTTGAAGTAGGTCCACAGGTTCTGGTTCAGTCCATCCATTTACCAGTGAGACCAGTGGGACCAGTGGGACCACTGAGACCAGTGGGACCACTGAGCCCAGTGAGACCAGTGGGATCACTGAGATCAGTGGGATCACTGGGACCAGTGGGACCACTGAAACCAGTGGGATCACTGAGACCAGTGGGACCTGATTCACTAGCTTCAATTTAGCGAGCCAGCTAGGAGAGACACAAATATAATTTGTTGAGTGAAAATAGCAACCGTTTCCTGCTGTTGTTTTCCAGAATGGACTTTGATGATGAAGATGGAGAAGGACCAAGCAAATTTTCAAGGTGAGAATAAGCAGCACCTGAAGTGCATGTGTCAGAACTGGTTCTGGTTTCAGGGTATCGGTGGGTACATCTGTTATGTTCACCTTGGATTCATGGTGCTTTTTATCTGTTTGTGGTAACTGGAACCCTGTTCATCTATTAACAAGGACACCTCATTTATTTAGTTAGTTTGTTTTTATTTTGCTTCCCTTCATTGAAGAATGATTGCTTGGCTACAGTCCACAGCAGAAGTGAGTGAACCCCCACATCTGGACTGCTGAAAGTGAATTAGTTCTGGTTCGAATGGTTGAGTGTTGGAAGACCATCCTGAAAAACCTTGAAACCGAGACTTCAGCTGGCAAACGTGAACGTCACAAACTGAGTGAAGTATCTGTGAGATCAGAGAGACAGAGAAGATGCTCAGACAGCTCTCTGTTGTAGTGAATCTTATCACATACAACATCTCTGTGACAAGTGAACCCAGATTAAAGAAAGGTCAGACACAATTGGGTTTTAGAGAAAGAAAGTATTTGACTTCGATACCTTAAGTTAGAACCAAGTCCAGCAGATGACTGCAGCAGTGAGTAGGTTCCTCCACATGATGACTGAATCCAACTAAGTCTACTGGAGCTGTAAAACTGGACTCTAACCCTAACCCCTAACCCCTAACCCCCTAACCCTAACCCTAACCCCTAACCCCAAGCCTAACCCTAAACCCTAACCCTAACCCTGAGCCCTTATACTAACCCCTGACCCTGACCCTAACCCTGACCCTAACCCCTAACCCTAACCCCTAACCCCAACCCTAACCCTAAACCCCAACCCTAACCCCTTATCCTAACCCCTAACCCCCTAACCCTAACCCCTTATCCTAACCCCTAACCCTAATCCCTAACCCTTTATCCTAACCCCTAACCCCTAACCCTAATCACCACTGCTGTAGCTGTCAGGGATGATCCGATCCTGGATGAGATGACAGGAACACAGCCTGGAGGTTCTTGTGAGGTTCAGCACATTTTACTTTCTTCTTTTCACGTTGAATCCATCCATCTTCTCTGCAGAGGTCTTTCAGCCACTTCACCCATGTCACTTCCTCATGAAGAGACCGATGTGGAGCTTCGGTGTTATTTACTGTTGTTTGTAGGCAGAAAATGACGTAAATCAAGAATCTGTGTCACTTGTTTTGGCTTGTTCCTTTCTTTACTGGAAGTAATAGGGAGACTGAAAAAAGACCAAAAAATCCAATGCATTACTGCCATCTAGTGGACAGAAATAGCACCATTTCATGGTCCTCTGGTAGCCTCTATTGTTTTACTTCAGGGCTGAATTAGCATCATGTGTACAAAACAAATACTTGGGCTGACTAAGTGATGTTTGACTTGTATTTGGGGTCAACCAGGTAGAGGTGTGGAGGTCTTGAGTGAACAAACCAGTAGATGGCAAAAAGACTTTAAAAATCCATAAAAACCTAAATTTAAACATCAGGCACTAACACACTGACATGGCTTGGGTTTGGATAGGATTTAATGTTTTAGTCGAACAAACCCTAACCCTAACCCTTTACTCAAAAATGTTAACATATTGGCATCTTGCAAGTCTATCTGGGCTGGATAACTGACACACAGATGATCACATCTGCATTAGTGGGTATTAACCATTGACCTAAACAACAAATTTCAATCAAAGTAACGGAAGAAATGTGGTGAATTTATTATGACTGTAACAATCCATACATGCATGTATTTATTGTTGAATGATCTAGTAGCGCACACAATTAAAATATCAATATATGTTATCAATGTCGTCCTTTGTAGTTTATCTTTATTAAAGGAACAGATGGTTTATCATTTAACAGGTTAAGTTGACGCAGAAATAAAAATATTAAAAAAGATTTCACCACAAACTACAGTTTGATATGGATGGAAGTTCAATCAGTGTAGGTCATCTTATATAGCGTTTACTCCTGAATCGGACCTGCAGGCCGCAGCCTCTAGTGGTCAAATGAGGAACTGCAGCCTCTAGTGGTCAGTAGAGGAACTGCGGCCTCCAGCGGTGAAAAGAGGAACTGCAGCCTCTAGTGGTCAGTGGAGGAACTGCAGCCTCTAGTGGTCAGTAGAGGAACTGCGGCCTCTAGTGGTCAGTAGAGGAACTGCAGCCTCTAGTGGTCAGTAGAGGAACTGCGGCCTCCAGTGGTGAATAGAGGAACTGCAGCCTCTAGTGGTCAGTAGAGAAACTGCGGCCTCTAGCGGTGAATAGAGGAACTGCGGCCTCTAGTGGTCGGAAAAGGAACAGCAGCCTCTAGTGGTCGGTAGAGGAACCGCAGCCTCTAGTGGTGGTTAGAGGAACTGCAGCCTCTAGTGGTCGGTAGAGGAACCGTAGCCTCTAGTGGTCGGTAGAGGAACCGCAGCGTCTAGTGGTGAATAGAGAAACTGCGGCCTCTAGTGGTCGGTAGAGGAACTGCGGCCTCTAGTGGTCAATTGAGGAACTGCGGCCTCTAGTGGTCAACTGAGGAACTGCAGCCTCTAGTGCTCAGTAGAGGAACTGCAGCCTCTAGTGGTCAGTAGAGGAACTGCGGCCTCTAGTGGTGAATAGAGGAACTGCAGCCTCTAGTGGTCTGTAGAGAAACTGCGGCCTCTAGCGGTGAATAGAGGAACTGCGGCCTCTAGTGGTCGGAAAAGGAACAGCAGCCTCTAGTGGTCAGTAGAGGAACCGCAGCCTCTAGTGGTGGTTAGAGGAACTGCAGCCTCTAGTGGTCGGTAGAGGAACCGTAGCCTCTAGTGGTCGGTAGAGGAATTGCGGCCTCTAGTGGTCAATTGAGGAACTGCGGCCTCTAGTGGTCAACTGAGGAACTGCAGCCTCTAGTGCTCAGTAGAGGAACTGCGGCCTCTAGTGGTCAGTAGAGGAACTGCAGCCTCTAGTGGACAGTAGAGGAACTGCGGGCTCCAGTGGTGAATAGAGGAACTGCAGCCTCTAGTGGTCAGTAGAGAAACTGCGGCCTCTAGCGGTGAATAGAGGAACTGCGGCCTCTAGTGGTCAGTAGAGGAACTGCGGCCTCTAGCGGTGAATATAGGAACTGCGGCCTCTAGTGGTCGGAAAAGGAACAGCAGCCTCTAGTGGTCGGTAGAGGAACCGCAGCCTCTAGTGGTGGTTAGAGGAACTGCAGCCTCTAGTGGTCGGTAGAGGAACCGTAGCCTCTAGTGGTCGGTAGAGGAACCGCAGCGTCTAGTGGTGAATAGAGAAACTGCGGTCTCTAGCGGTCGGTAGAGGAACTGCGGCCTCTAGTGGTCAATTGAGGAACTGCGGCCTCTAGTGGTCAACTGAGGAACTGCAGCCTCTAGTGCTCAGTAGAGGAACTGCGGCCTCTAGTGGTCAGTAGAGGAACTGCGGCCTCTAGCGGTGAATAGAAGAACTGCGGCCTCTAGTGGTCGGAAAAGGAACTGCAGTCTCTAGTGGTCATTAGAGGAACTGCGGCCTCTAGTGGTCAGTAGAGGAACTGCGACCTCCTGCGGTGAATAGAGAAACTGCGGCCTCTAGCGGTGAATAGAGGAACTGCAGCCTCTAGTGGTCGGTAGAGGAACTGCAACCTCTAGTGGTCGGTAGAGGAACTGCAGCCTCTAGTGGTGAATAGAGGAACTGCAGCCTCTAGTGGTCAGTAGAGGAACTGCGGCCTCTGGTGGTGAATAGAGGAACTGCGGCCTCTAGTGGTCAGTAGAGGAACCGCGGCCTCTAGCGGTGAATAGAGGAACTGCGGCCTCTAGTGGTCAGAAAAGGAACTGCAGCCTCTAGTGGTCGGTAGAGGAACTGCGGACCTCTAGCGGTGAATAGAGGAACTGCAGCCTCTAGTGGTCAGTAGAGGAACCGCGGCCTCTAGCGGTGAATAGAGGAACTGCGGCCTCTAGTGGTCAAAAAAGGAACTGCAGCCTCTAGTGGTCGGTAGAGGAACCGCGGCCTCTAGCGGTGAATAGAGGAACTGCGGCCTCTAGTGGTCAAAAAAGGAACTGCAGCCTCTAGTGGTCAGTAGAGGAACCGCGGCCTCTAGCGGTGAATAGAGGAACTGCAGCCTCTAGTGGTCAGTAGAGGAACCGCGGCCTCTAGCGGTGAATAGAGGAACTGCGGCCTCTAGTGGTCAAAAAAGGAACTGCAGCCTCTAGTGGTCGGTAGAGGAACTGCAACCTCTAGTGGTCGGTAGAGGAACTGCAGCCTCTAGTGGTGAATAGAGGAACTGCGGCCTCTAGCGGTCGGTAGAGGAACTGCGGCCTCTAGCAGTCGGTAGAGGAACTGCGGCCTCTAGCGGTCGGTAGAGGAACTGCAGCCTCTAGCGGTGAGTAGAGGAACTGCGGCCTCTTGCGGTGAATAGAGGGAACTGCAGCCTCTAGTGGTCGGTAGAGGAACGGCCTAGCGGTCTAGTAGAGGAGTGCTGAGGAACCTCTGCGGCCTCTAGTGGTCGGTAGAGGAACTGCAGCCTCTAGCGGTGAATAGCGAAACTGCAGCCTCTAGTGGTCAGTAGAGGAACTGCAGCCTCTAGTAGTGAATAGAGGAACTGCGGCCTCTAGCGGTCGGTAGAGGAACTGCGGCTTCTAGTGGTCGGTAGAGGAACCGTAGCCTCTAGTGGTCGGTAGAGGAACTGCAGCCTCTAGAAGTCTGTAGAGGAACTGCGGCTTCTAGCGGTCGGTAGAGGAACTGCAGCTGTAGCGGTGAATAGAGGAACTGCGGCCTCTAGTGGTCGGTGGACACCAGTCTCACCAGCATCACCAGTCTTACCAGCCTCACCAGCATCACTAGTTTCACCAGCATCACCAGTCTCACCAGCATCACTAGTTTCACCAGCATCACTAGTTCAAATTCAAATTCAAATTCAAATAAACTTTATTGATCCCCCAAGGGGGAAATTCATGTTTCAGTACTGTCCAGTCTGGTGTACTTGAGGAGCTGCCAGCGTCCAGCGCTCCTTTTCATGTTTCATGTTGGTCCGTGTGCTAACTATATCTCCACAATGATGAATCGTGTGAGATATAAATCAATCAATCAATCAATCAATCAACTTTTATTTGTAGAGCCCTTTACAACTCACAAGGTGACTTTCAAGTGCTTTCCATTAAAATCCATATCAAAACAAAATAATTTAAATTCGACATAACAATACAATTAAAATTAAATTAAAAATATTTCACATCAATACTGTGTATTAAAAGCCAGTCTAAATAAATAAGTTCCAAGCCTTGATTTAAAAAGCCCAAAGACAGTGATGGTGCGTATTTCTGGGGGCAGCTTATTCCAGAGTCTGTGCCCAGCAACTGAGAAGACCGGACCCCTTAAAGTTTAGTCCTGGTTCTGGGGAGTTCCAGCAAGAGCTGGTCTGAGGACCGTAAGACTCTAGTAGGGTTCTGAACACGCACTTGTTCACATAAATAAGGAGGGGCAAGGCCATTAAAGGCTTTAAAAACAAAGATTGACATTTTAAAATAAATTCTAAAAGAAATAGGAAGCCAGTGAAGAGCAGATAAAACAGGGTTGATGAGACACCAACATCAGGGCATTACTAAAGACTTGAATCATGGCAACTTCCATTTCTCAGTTTTTGATCTTTGGACTTCTGAGAAATGAAGGTCCAGGTGGTTAGAGTGAAGCCTTTTAGGGTGAGCGGACTTTTGTTCTGATCCAATCTGTCAACGACTGGTTGGTCACTGATAAACCAGTGGTTAACGGCTGGTTGGTCACTGATTAAGCAGTGGTTAAAGGCTGGTTGGTCACTGGCTGACCAGTGGTTAACAGCTGGTTGGCCACTGATTAACCAGTGGCTAACGGCTGGTTGGCCACTGGTCTGATCCTTCTGGTCTCTGTTCCAGAGAGAACCACAGTGAGATTGAGCGGCGCCGCCGCAACAAAATGACCCAGTACATCACAGAACTGTCAGACATGGTCCCGACCTGCAGCGCCTTGGCCCGCAAACCCGACAAGCTGACCATCCTCCGCATGGCCGTCTCCCACATGAAATCCATGAGGGGAACTGGAAACACGTCCACTGATGGGGCCTACAAGCCGTCCTTCCTGACAGAACAGGTACCGTACAGGACCATCTGCTCTCAGCCTCTAAACTGGAGTGCAACATTTTTTTAGTCTGTATTTGACTTTGGGGTTATGATAGTGCTGATGTGATAGATATGTGACTTTATAGCTAATGTAGTAATTATAAAAGCATGGAAGACATGGTCCTTTCAAATAATGACCTCATAGTGGAGGACACTTTAAAATAAAAGTCATACATGTAGAATTTTAAATGCAGCACAATCACAGACTGTAAAGGAAGTGGACAACACCTCCTGTGATGTCATTCATAGGTTTCTGAGGAATGGTTCTGATGTCTGTTTTACTCCTTTTTGATTAACTTGAACTGGTGCTGGACCAGTTCTAGGACCAGTTCAGAGCTGGTTCTACTTTGGAACCGTCTAACAACTGCTTTGTGGGGTGAGAGGTCCCTGGAGATGTTCTCTTAATACTGGTCCTGGCTGGAGGGCAGTGGGACAACAATGATGAACCAGTGACAGAGGAGGACAGGACAGACTTGATGACTGCAGGGTAGAACTGCAGCAGCTCCTGGACCAGACCATGTTTCCTGCAGGATGTCCATCTGCTGCTGGGCCCTCTGGAGGATGGACCTGGTTTTCTGCTCCCACTTCAGATCCTGAGATGATTGTGCCCAGGAATCTGAAGTCCTCCACGGTGGACTGCTGAGGGCTGTGAGAGGGGATGAGACAGGGGGACAGTTTCTGATGTCCACTATCATCTCCACAGTCTTGAGCATGTGCAGCTCCAGGTTGTTCTGACGGCACCAGAGCACCAGCTGATCCACCTCCCATCCATACGCAGACTCATCACCGTTCTGGATTCAGGCCCATAATGTTGGTGTCATCTGCCAACATCAGGAGCTTCTCAGACGGGTTCGAGGAGGTTCGAGGAGGTGCAGTCTTCTGCATCCATGGAGAACAGTAGAAAGTACACATCCCTGGGGGGGCACTGGTCCACCTTCTGCCAGTTAAAGAGCTGTAGATCCTCTCACAGTGAGCAGGTGGTCCAGTGATCTGGGACGGGTTGGAGCAGAGGGTCTGGAGGATGACGGTTCTGGAGGCGGAGCTGGAATCCACAAACAGGATCCGTGCAGAAGTCCCAAGACCATCCAGGTGCTGCAGGATGTAACGCAGTCCCGTATTGACCGCAGGAGGTCCAGCAGGTCTCTGGTGAGGGACTTCAGGTGGACCAGCACCAGGCGTTCAGAGACGGGTCTGGAGTCATTCAGGCCTGTGATGGTGGGTTTCATCAGGACCGAGATGATCGTGAAGGACTTGAAACAAGAGGGAACATTGGACAGGTCCAGAGACTAGTTGAAGAGCCGAGCGGAGACGGGAACCAGCTTGTCTGGACAGGTCCAGAGACCAGTTGAAGAGCCGAGCGGAGACGGGAACCTGCTGGTCTGGACAGGTCCAGGGACCAGTTGAAGAGCCGAGAGGAGACGGGAACCAGCTGGTCTGGACAGGTCCAGGGACCAGTTGAAGAGCCGAGCGGAGACGGGAACCAGCTGGTCTGGACAGGTCCAGGGACCAGTTGAAGAGCAGAGCGGAGACGGGAACCAGCTGGTCTGGACAGGTCCACAGACAGGAGGGAGACGCTCCACCCGGGCCTGGAGCTTTCCTGGTCTTCTGTCTGTGAAACTGCTGGCTACCTTCCTTTTGACTGATTTATAGTGGTGGTGGTGGTGGTGGTGGTGGTGGTGGGGGGGGGGGGGGGGGGGGGGCTGGGGGGCTGGGTGATGATGGGAGGTGGTGGAAGGAGGACAGTAAGGGAAGCTCCAGATAGGAGAGGGACAGGTGTGAAGTGGTCTCTCATACCTGCAGTAGGAGGTGTTAAGGTCTTCAGCCAGGACTACAGGGTTAGGTCCTGATGTGGTCCTGGTGTTTGCAGGAACTGAAGCACCTGATCCTGGAGGCAGCGGACGGCTTCCTCTTCGTAGTGGCTGCAGAGACGGGTCGAGTCATCTACGTGTCGGACTCGGTGACGCCGGTGCTGAATCATCCCCAGTCCGAGTGGTTCGGCAGCACCCTGTACGAGCAGGTCCATCCTGACGACGTGGACAAGCTGAGGGAGCAGCTCAGCACCTCGGAGAACTCCATGACAGGTATGGAAACAGGCTGGTCCGGACCACCAGAACCGGACCAGCGTCCTGGTCAATCAGCTGTTAGTTACTTCTTCTACCTCCATGTCAGTGACGATTTAAAATCCTGACCATTTAAAATCTCTTTTTCCAGAGTGTCCTGGCCGAGACAGACAATAAAACAGACATTAACAAAATATTTCCAAAAAAATGTTCACAAAAACACACATGAAAAATAACATTAAATATTGCGCTGTTTAAATGCTTTTTTTTCTGACAGCTGGAATCAGCTTCAGATCCAGATGTTCAGGTGGTTTGGAGCTAATTCCAGGTGTAGAGCAGGTGTTTCAATGCTTTTCTCTAACAGCTGGAATCAGCTCCAGATCCAGATGTTCAGGTGGTTAGGAGCTGATTCCAGGTGTAGAGCAGGTATTTAAATGCTTTTCTCTGACAGCTGGGATCAGCTCCAGATCCAGATGTTCAGGTGGTTTGGAGCTGATTCCAGGTGTAGAGCAGGTATTTAAATGCTTTTCTCTGACAGCTGCAATCAGCTCCAGATCCAGATGTTCAGGTGGTTTGGAGCTGATTCCAGGTGTAGAGCAGGTATTTAAATGCTTTTCTCTGACAGCTGGAATCAGCTCCAGATCCAGGTGTTCAGGTGGTTAGGAGCTGATTCCAGGTGTAGAGCAGGTGTTTAAATGCTTTTCTCTGACAGCTGGAATCAGCTCCAGATCAAGATGTTCAGGTGGTTAGGAGCTGATTCCAGGTGTAGAGCAGGTGTTTAAATACTTTTCTCTGACAGCTGGAATCAGCTTCAGATCCAGATGTTCAGGTGGTTTGGAGCTGATTCCAGGTGTAGAGCAGGTGTTTAAATGCTTTTCTCTGACAGCTGGAATCAGCTTCAGATCCAGATGTTCAGGTGGTTTGGAGCTAATTCCAGGTGTAGAGCAGGTGTTTCAATGCTTTTTTTTCTGACAGCTGGAATCAGCTTCAGATCCAGATGTTCAGGTGGTTAGGAGCTGATTCCAGGTGTAGAGCAGGTGTTTAAATGCTTTTTTTTCTGACAGCTGGAATCAGCTTCAGATCCAGATGTTCAGGTGGTTTGGAGCTAATTCCAGGTGTAGAGCAGGTGTTTCAATGCTTTTCTCTAAAAGCTGGAATCAGCTCCAGATCCAGATGTTCAGGTGGTTAGGAGCTGATTCCAGGTGTAGAGCAGGTATTTAAATGCTTTTCTCTGACAGCTGGAATCAGCTCCAGATCCAGATGTTTAGGTGGTTAGGGGCTGATTCCAGGTGTAGAGCAGGTGTTTAAAAGCTTTTCTCTGACAGCTGGAATCAGCTCCAGATCCAGATTTTCAGGTGGTTAGGAGCTGATTCCAGGTGTAGAGCAAGTATTTAAATGCTTTTCTCTGACAGCTGGAATCAGCTCCTGATCCAGATGTTCAGGTGGTTTGGAGCCGATTCCAGGTGTAGAGCAGGTGTTTAAATGCTTTTCTCTGACAGCTGGAATCGGCTCCAGATCCAGATGTTCAGGTGGTTTGGAGCTGATTCCAGGTGTAGAGCAGGTATTTAAATGCTTTTCTCTGACAGCTGGAATCAGCTTCAGATCCAGACGTTCAGGTGGTTTGGAGCTGATTCCAGGTGTAGAGCAGGTATTTAAATGCTTTTCTCTGACAGCTGGAATCAGCTCCAGATCCAGATGTTCAGGTGGTTTTGAGCCGATTCCAGGTGCAGAGCAGGTGTTAAAATGCTTTTCTCTAACAGCTGGAATCAGCTCCAGATCCAGATGTTCAGGTGGTTTGGAGCCGATTCCAGGTGTAGAGCAGGTGTTTAGATGCTTTTCTCTGACAGCTGGAATCAGCTCCAGATCCAGATGTTCAGGTGGTTTGGAGCTGATTCCAGTTGTAGAGCAGGTGTTTAAATGCTTTTCTCTGACAGCTGGAATCAGCTCCAGATCCAGCTGTTCAGGTGGTTTGGAGCTGATTCCAGGTGTAGAGCAGGTATTTAAATGCTTTTCTCCGACAGCTGGAATCAGCTCCAGATCCAGATGTTCAGGTGGTTTGGAGCTGATTCCAGGTGTAGAGCAGGTGTTTAAATGCTTTTCTCTGACAGCTGGAATCAGCTCCAGATCCAGATGTTCAGGTGGTTTGGAGCTGATTCCAGGTGTAGAGCAGGTGTTTAAACGCTTTTCTCTGACAGCTGGAATCAGCTCCAGATCCAGATGTTCAGGTGGTTTGGAGCTGATTCCAGGTGTAGAGCAGGTGTTTAAATGCTTTTCTCTGACAGCTGGAATCAGCTCCAGATCCAGATGTTCAGGTGGTTTGGAGCTGATTCCAGGTGTAGAGCAGGTGTTTAAATGCTTTTCTCTGACAGCTGGAATCAGCTCCAGATCCAGATGTTCAGGTGGTTTGGAGCTCATTCCAGGTGTAGAGCAGGTATTCAAATGCTTTTCTCTGACAGATGGGATTAGCTCCAGATCCAGATGTTTAGGTGGTTTGGAGCTGATTCCAGGTGTAGAGCAGGTGTGAGAAGCAGAGACACTTCCAAGCCTGTAACCGAGGGTGACAATCGTCACAGTGACGCTGAACCAAATAGCAGACACGTTTATCTGCTTCAGTCTCAAATAACTGAACAATGTTGAGTCTTCAAAGGCTTAGGGGGGGGGGACCCCGAACCCCAACACGTCACGTCTGCTTCTAGAAGGCTGATGGAACAGTTGAATGAAGGTGGATTCATTCAGGTCAGCTTAGCAGCAGATTAAAATGTCACCATTACATCACAGGTTACACACACGTCTAGTCACACTTTAGTTTCCACAATGATGGTTTTATGTCTGGAAGGACAGAGTTTGAGGAATGTTTCACCCTCATTTAATCCAGCACATGAAAACCCAACCAGGTACAAGCGGAGGAACATCTTCCTGGAGATACTCCAGCTGGATGTCTTCCATCAACCATCATCCAACCATCTTCCTGGAAGTCCTGAAACTCTGCATTAAATGTTTGACTTGAACTTCTGACACTCAGTCCTAATTCCCTCCACTTCTGAGTATGTAAACAGCAGTTAGCAAATGGATATAAGGAAATATAAATCATTAAGATATTTCCATCCATCCATTATCTTCCTCTTATCAGTAATCAGGCAGCAGCCCCACCATAGAGGTCCAGACCTGCCTCCACCAGCTCCTCTGAGAACCCTGAGGAGCTCCAGACCAGCTGAGAGATAAAGGCCCCGATCGTACACCTCCCATTAGCCGCTAGCCGCTACCTGCAAATTGCGGATTTAGGAACCTCCACTAACCGCTATGCAATCTTCCGCTTCCCTAAAGCCGCTACTTGTGTTGCCGGCTCCCTTACTCACATTGTAGGTGCAGCAATGGGCGTGTCATTAGCGCTTTCCGCAAACTCTGTATCTTGCGATCGCGGATTTAGGATAGCGTGTGTAATCTGTATTTAATTACGTTTTCTGGTGTCCCGACTTCAGTCATATTATTTGAGTAATTACACAGACTCAGCAGTAATCTTCATGAAAAACAAAGATAATTGAAAAAAAAAAACGACCTGCTAATAACAATCTCAAGATAAAAATATTCATCAATTGTGTCACTGGTTCTGGGAATTTGGGGTTGGGGGTTCGGGTCTGGAGAGGGAGGTGGGTCATCAGCTGTGATGACTCACTGTTGGATCTAGCTCCCGGTGGTCAGTGGAGGAACTGCAGTTTTCTTCACTTTCTGGATTGAGTCAGACCAATATTCTGGAGCTCAGCTGCTGGTTAAACTGGAAGGGTTCAGGTTTAGGGAGTCCCTGTTGCGTTTGTCCTCCCGGTTCTAACCAGAACTGGTGTTGGTGTGTTTCAGGACGGATTCTGGACCTGAAGACTGGCACCGTGAAGAAGGAGGGGCAGCAGTCCTCCATGAGGATGTGCATGGGCTCCAGACGCTCGTTTATCTGTCGCATGAGGTAGGTTTTTGTTCCTGTTCTGTCCCTCCAGGACCAACTGGACCCAGCCTGACCCAGCGGGGGCCTTGATCCATCTGGGCCCAAATGGACCCAGATGGATCAAGTCAGATGCAGCTGATGAACCAGTCCTTCACTCCAGATTATGTTTATGTGAGATCAGTGTCATTGATAAAAGGCTGGTTTATACTTCAAATGAAGGACATTAAATAAAATTCAACTGTTCAGAATACAGCGTAGTCAGATTACAATTACATTTTAAAGTTTTAGAGTTTTTAAATTACAAGGTTCAAGATTTTGATGAAAGTCAGTGTTTTCCTGAGCACCTGTGAAATCTGTATCTGCTGTGTCTGATTTAAAAATGTTCACTGTTGTACATCCACAGACTCTGGTGGTGTTGTGGTTCTGTCTCTGCTTCTAATGTGGATCATCATGTGGGTGTTGCTTTTCAGGTGTGGCAGTGCTCCTCTGGACCACATCTCTCTGAACCGTTTGTCCAACATGAGAAAGCGATACAGGTACGGATCGGGTCAGTTCTGGGTCTCTTCCTGAAAACACTAAAGATTTCTAACAGTCTTTTCGGGTTGTTGTTGATAATTACAGCAGCTCACAGTTTGTATCTTCACATGTCACATGACCATTTTCTGACATTATTGACACCTCAGATGGTATAAAAGGACCGGACCAAGCCTCCCCACTTGACATCACCACTTGGTTCTGGAGAGTTGTTTGAAGCCTCTCTTTGGTCTATATCCACTGCTCAATGTTGGTAGGAATTGTAGCCTCTAGTGGACAGTAGAGGAACTGCAGCCTCTAGTGGTCAGTAGAGGAACTGCTTCCTCTAGTGGTCGGTAGAGGAACTGCAGCCTCTAGTGGACAGTAGAGGAACTGCAGCCTCTAGTGAACAGTAGAGGAACTGCAGCCTCAAGTGGACAGTAGAGGAACTGCAGCCTCTAGTGGTCAGTAGAGGAACTGCAGTCTCTAGTGGTCAGTAGAGGGACTGCAGCCTCAAGTGGACAGTAGAGGAACTGCAGCCTCTAGTGGTCAGTAGAGGAACTGCAGTCTCTAGTGGTCAGTAGAGGGACTGCAGTCTCTAGTGGTCAGTAGAGGGACTGCAGCCTCTAGTGGTCAGTAGAGGAACTGCAGTCTCTAGTGGTCAGTAGAGGAACTGCAGCCTCTAGTGGTCAGTAGAGGGACTGCAGCCTCTAGTGGTCAGTAGAGGAACTGCAGCCTCTAGTGGTCGGTAGAGGAACTGCAGCCTCTAGTGGTCAGTAGAGGAACTGCAGCCTCTAGTGGACAGTAGAGTAACTGCAGCCTCTAGTGGTCGGTAGAGGAACTGCTTCCTCTAGTGGTCAGTAGAGTAACTGCAGCCTCTAGTGGTCGGTAGAGGAACTGCTTCCTTTAGTGGTCGGTAGAGGAACTGCAGCCTCTAGTGGACAGTAGAGGAACTGCAGCCTCTAGTGGTCAGTAGAGGAACTGCTGCCTCTAGTGGTCAGTAGAAAATCTGCTTCCTCTAGTGATCGGTAGAGGAACTGCAGCCTCGAGTGGTTGCTAGAGGAACTGCAGCCTCTAGTGGTCGATAGAGGAACTGCAGCCTCTAGTGGTCAGTAGAGGGACTGCAGCCTCTAGTGGACAGTAGAGGAACTGCAGCCTCTAGTGGACAGTAGAGGGACTGCAGCCTCTAGTGGTCAGTAGAGGAACTGCAGTCTCTAGTGGTCAGTAGAGGAACTGAAGTCTCTAGTGGTCACCAGAGGAACTGCAGTCTCTAGTGGTCAGTAGAGGGACTGCAGCCTCTAGTGGTCAGTAGAGGGACTGCAGCCTCTAGTGGCCAGTAGAGGAACTGCAGTCTCTAGTGGTCAGTAGAGGAACTGCTGCCTCTAGTGGTCAGTAGAAAATCTGCTTCCTCTAGTGATCGGTAGAGGAACTGCAGCCTCGAGTGGTTGCTAGAGGAACTGCAGCCTCGAGTGGTTGCTAGAGGAACTGCAGCCATGAGTGGTCGATAGAGGAACTGCAGCCTCTAGTGGTCAGTAGAGGGACTGCAGCCTCTAGTAGACAGTAGAGGGACTGCAGCCTCTAGTGGTCAGTAGAGGAACTGCAGCCTCTAGTGGTCGATAGAGGAACTGCAGCCTCTAGTGGTCAGTAGAGGAACTGCAGCCTCTAGTGGTCAGTAGAGGGACTGCAGTCTCTAGTGGTTGCTAGAGGAACTGCAGCCATGAGTGGTCGATAGAGGAACTGCAGCCTCTAGTGGACAGTAGAGGGACTGCAGCCTCTAGTGGTCAGTAGAGGAACTGCAGTCTCTAGTGGTCAGTAGAGGAACTGCTGCCTCTAGTGGTCAGTAGAAAATCTGCTTCCTCTAGTGATCGGTAGAGGAACTGCAGCCTCGAGTGGTTGCTAGAGGAACTGCAGCCTCGAGTGGTTGCTAGAGGAACTGCAGCCATGAGTGGTCGATAGAGGAACTGCAGCCTCTAGTGGTCAGTAGAGGGACTGCAGCCTCTAGTAGACAGTAGAGGGACTGCAGCCTCTAGTGGTCAGTAGAGGAACTGCAGCCTCTAGTGGTCGATAGAGGAACTGCAGCCTCTAGTGGTCAGTAGAGGAACTGCAGCCTCTAGTGGTCAGTAGAGGGACTGCAGTCTCTAGTGGTCAGTAGAGGGACTGCAGCCTCTAGTGGTCAGTAGAGGGACTGCAGCCTCTAGTGGCCAGTAGAGGAACTGCAGCCTCTAGTGGTCAGTAGAGGGACTGCAGCCTCTAGTGGTCAGTAGAGGGACTGCAGCCTCTAGTGGTCAGTAGAGGAAATGCAGCCTCTAGTGGTCAGTAGAGGGACTGCAGCCTCTAGTTGACTGGACTGGACTGGTCCATCTCTCACCCTTCTAGTGTGAAGGTGATGTGGTTCTGGTCCAGAGGGGGACTCCTCTCTGTCCACTGTTTAATTGTAAAGACAGGTATTAAGACAGTCAGATGGGTTTAACCACCATTGAAACTCTGAAGAAACTGCTGAGGTCCTGGGTTGGTTTGTGGCTTGGACCTGGATTGGACATGGTCAGTTCTGGGTTAGGGTTAGGGTTGGTGCTCTGGACAGCAGTGGTAGCTACAGCAGAGCTTCTGCAGACCTTTTCTTAAATGCTATTTCCATGGCAACATCTGAAATGAGGACGTACGATTTCAGACTTTTTCTGGATGACATCTCTGAGAATGGGTCCAGTTTTTGGATCTGAGAGATGAAGCTATCAGAACCGTTCATGAATGTGTGGCTGAGCTGCTGTCTCTCTGTGATCAGAAATGGCCTGGGACCATCCAAAGAAGGAGAAGCTCAGTACTCTGTGGTGCATTGTACCGGATACATCAAAGCCTGGCCTCCAGCAGGTAACCCACCATCACAAACCCAAACCAGATAGCTGTGGTTTCAGCAGCCCTTCTTGACCCAACCAGGAAAAAAAATGAGGAACACCTCACAAATTTACGCATCCTCCTTTTTGTCTGTTTTTTCTTTGCCCTACTTTTATCAACTGTATATGTAATGTAGTTCCTCTAACAAATGCTCCCTCCAAATCTCATCTCTGTCCTTATCTCTGCACCATTCTTTCACCCTCTTCCTTTAGATTTTAAACATCTTTGCAGCAATCTGATTTCTATTTTTTTTTTTTGCAGCATAGACCTATAGCAGCATAGCTATGAAGAGTCTATGTTCAAGACTCTTACAAGGCCCTAACACACTATAGTTGAGACTAACTGTAGGCTTGAAGTTAGTTGGTGTGAGAGAAGAGGATGCAGAGGATAGGGGTAGTGGTTCGCTGTGGTAACCCCACTGTCCCTGGACCAAACAAAAATGGTCCAGTGACATGGATCAATACATGAACGCAACACAGAAAGGGACTGACAGTGATACCAGAGGAGCCAAGCATCAGCTCCTGGTTGACAGCAGTCACCCAAGACGGCAAGATCAGCAGCACCAACCTGATCACTGCCTGGATCGATTACCAGAAAGCCCATGACTCAGTGCCACATGTATGGATACTGGAGTGCTTGAAGCTTTATAAGATCAACAAGCTCCTTCATCCAGAACTTATTGAGGAATGTGGAAGACAACTCAGGAGGTTGTCCCCTCTGGTCTTCTGCATAGACCTGAAACCCCTCAGTCAGATCATCAACAAGAGCAGCTACAGATACAAACTCTGAAATAGGGTGACCATCATCCACCTCCTCTACATGGATGACATCCAGGGGGACTGACCAAGGGTCAGCTCGATCAGATTGCTGGGCGTGCAGCTGTCCGCGGACCTCTCTTAGACTGCTAACACCTCTCAGTGAAGAAAGCCCAGCAGCGACTCCACTTCCTGAGGGTGCTCAGGAGGAACAACCTGGAGGAGAAGCTGCTGGTGATGTTCTACAGGGCCACCATCGAGAGCATCCTGGTGTACTGCATCACAGCCTGGTACGCAGGGTGCTCAGCAGCAGACAAGAGAGGGCTGCAGAGAGTGATCAACACGGCCCAGAGGATCACTGGCTGCTCTCTGCCCAGCCTGGAGGACATTGCCAGCTCTCGCTACCTCAGCAGAGCTGCCAGCATCATCAGGGATGCATCCCACCCCGGCAACCACCTGTTTGACCTGCTACCCCCAGGCAGGCGGTACAGGTCACACAAAACCCAGACAAACAGACTCAGAGACAGTTTCTTTCCGCAAGCCATCACTGCAATGAACAATTACAAATGAACAATACTAAACTGCACTACTACTGCACTATTTTACTATGGGACTTATGTGCAATAAGATTCATCCATTCATTTCAAGTGAATGTCTACTGAACAGTTTTTGAATGTACATATATTTACATAGCACCTGCCACTTTTTATATCTTATATTTATATCTTATTCCTATTTTATTTTATTCTACACAAATGCACCGCGGAGATGCACTCAAATTTCGTTGTATGCAATACAATGACAATAAAGGCGATTCTGATTCTGATTCTGATGACATCAAGCTGTACACCGAGAACATGTGTCATTGACTCCATGATTCACCTCACCAGGATCTACAGCAAGACATCAGGATGTCATTCAGACTAGATACGTCTGGATGGATGGTATCAAGGAGAAGAAAGATGATCAGAACTGAAGGGGTTGAAAAACATGGTAGATGTTCAAGACAGTTACAAATACCAGGGGATCCGACAGGCATATGTCAATCACGAGGAGGAAGCATGGATGTCAGCCACAGTCGAATACCTACAGAGGGTAAAGTGGGTCTTGAAGAGTCAGCTGAACGTGAAAAACAAGATCCACGTTATGAGAACCTATGGCCTACCAGACATCAGATACTCCACTGGAATAACATCTTCCGAGATGCAAGGCGCTGATATCCATACAAGGAAACTCCTCACAATTCATAGAGGGTTTGACCCTAGACTCCAGCATCTTGAGGTTGCACACTAAGAGAGAGGTGGTTGACTCCAGAAAAACACACCAGCGGCTGGAAAAAGCTGGACTGAAAGACAGCACAGAGGCTCTGATCATGGCAGCAGAAGAACAGGTTCCGAACAAGATGTCCAAGATGGCAGCGTAGACGCATGCTCTCCCGACTCTTTGTTGTTTGGGTTTTGCACCCTTAGTCATTTCTGCTGAAGGGTAAGTACACCTGTAAGGTACTTTTAAACCTCAGTAGAAGTGTATTGGTTGAAGTAGACCCGCTGCACCATCTCGCCCACAGTGGAAGCACCACAGACGGCGTGAGAGGAAGCAGAAGAAGGGCAGTCGTGGTGGAATAAGGACCAGGCCAATGGCTAACCCATACAAGCTGGCCAAGCCGGCCATCATACTGGCTCACATACGCTCTTTGGACAACAAAATAGACCATATTCAGCTGCTCTGCACTATGCTGTGATGAAGTGTTGTGTGTTAGTGCTTACAGAAACATGGCTAGATAACTACGTCCCGGACTCAACCATTCTGCTCAATCGACTGGCGTGCTTCAAAGTGGACAGAGCCCTGGTAGAAGGAGGTGAAACCCATGGTGGTGGGCTCTGTGTTTACATCAATGGTTCTTGGTGTTTGGATGTTTGGACTTTGCTCATGGAGCTTGTGATTATAAAATGTCGATGTTTTACCGAGGGCATTTACAACAATTCTGCTTGGGCATGTGTCCATGAAGCAGTACTACAGGAGGATTGCTCACCACGTCAGCAACAGCAGGGACACCTGGAACCTGTGGCGGGGGATACAGACCGTCATTGACGGTCAACACGCTCCCACCACGGACCTGTGACAGGAACAGCTTTTTGAAGCACTCAACAACACCCCCATAAAGAAGACGACATCCTCTCCCACTGGCCAGGTATTGTCCCTGTCCCAAGCCAGCGTGAGGAGATCTCCCAGCCAGATCAATGCATGCAAAGCCTTTGGTCCAGAGGACGTACCTGGCTGCCCACTGAGAGACTGCTGAGGAGCTCGTTGAGGGGTTCATCAACATCTTCAACATCTTGCTGAGCCAGACTGTCGTCGCCACCTACTGTAAGGCCACCACAATCATATCCGTGTCGAAGAACCGTCCAGTGGCACTCACACCCGTCATCATGAGGTGCTTTGAAACACATGAAGTCTGTCCTCCCTCCCTCAGTTCTTTGCATTGAACTGGTGCTGCTGTGGAGCAGGTGAGCAGCACCAAGTTCCTGGTGTGCACATCGCTCTCCTGGAGTGAACCAAGCCATCTCAGTCTGGTATCTCTGACTTTCTCTCCAGAACAACATGTTCTGTTCCTCTGATGTTCTCCTTCCTGATCCTCTCCATCCTGGTTCCTCCCAAAGAGAACCTCAACATCTGAACCTCTGCTACCTCCAACTCTGCCTCCTGTCTTCTCCTCAGGACCACAGTCTCTGAACCAGCAACCTCTCGGGTCTCACCACTGACTTCACCATTGTTGATCCTAGAAGACCGTGAAGCCCCAAACCTTTCGAACCCTTGGCTGTTTTCTGTTCCGAGGTCTTTGGTTTGAGTCCCACAGAGCAGTTGTGAAGCAGCAATGCTGCTGTGAATCACAGTCATTCTAGTGATGGAAGTTGGAGCAGAAGAGCCCAGAAGTTCAGAAGTGGACCAGAAGCGACCGTTCACTCTGCTTTACTAAAAATGCTCATCAAGTCTATTCTGGTTCTGGGCTGCTGATAAACCACTCAGTTTCCACCCAGCAAATGGATCTAACAGGAAGTCAGACATGAAAATGTCATTGAGAAACTGGTGGATTTTCAAACTAAAACTCATTCATGGATTTGACCTTATCCCATGGAGGCCCTGTGGAAACTAGTCAGAGGGTTTTAGAAGAGATTTGAACCATATATGAGAGGTTCAGTTTCAAAGTTTAGACTTCGATTGACACCTCCTATCCATTAAAATTGAGAATTCTAGGAAGAACCAGAGATGGAGGGAGATACGTGTGTAGACTGTCAGCGTACCAGGCAACTATCATGTGATCTGTAAACCTCCAGGTAAACTTGTTATCTCTCTTGAGTCCAGCTGTTTGCAGGTGCTCCATTCTCAATTGCTACCTGTGGGACTTGAGGCCAGAACACCACTTCAAAACCAGTTATTTTTTATTCATAAACCCCATCTTTGTACATCTAACCCCACCTCAGTCTTCTACTCCATCTGTACCCTTTATCCTTGTCTGATTCTTCCTAGAACCACTGCAACGGTCCAGCCAACACCTGCAAACAAACCAAAAGTGATGTGACCAGCTGCTTTACCATTCATGCAACACACTGCACCAACACTTACACTGGGACCCCCCAGGGACATACACTGGGACCCCCAGGGATTTACACTGGGACCCCCAGGGACATACACTGGGACCCCCAGGGACTTACACTGGGACCCCCAGGGGCATACACTGGGACCCCCAGGGACTTACACTGGGACACCCAGGGACATACACTGGGACCCCTAGGGATTTACACTGGGACCCCCAGGGATTTATGCTGGGGCCCCCAGGGACTTACGCTGGGACCCCCAGGGATTTACACTGGGACCCCCAGGGATTTACACTGGGACCCCCAGGGACTTACACTGGGGCCCCCAGGGACATACACTGGGACCTCCAGGGACATACACTGATAAGTTGTCTGATAAGTTCTTCATGCCTTTTTACAAACCCTGTTCCACAACAGGAACCTCAATCTTGGTCCAATAACTTGTGAGATGTTCTAGAGTTTTCTCGACAGTTTTTACTGCATAAATCCAACCAGATCTGAGCCCGAAATGAGGAAGATTGATGCTCCATTGTATGTCCTCTGATCTGCTGACATGTTTACTTCCTGTAACACTTCTGCTGTGATGTCACATGTTGTATTCATGTAGATAGCAGATTTATTCTTGGCAGGTGCTGAGAAGCTGATTTTAGATCAGATGTGTTATTTCCCATCAGTGATCTCAGACAGGTGTAGTAGGGGAGGGGTTTAGCTGGGACTCATGGTCTCTCCCTGTTCCTCACTCAGGTATGACCATACCAGAGGAGGACTCAGAGGCGGGGCAGACGGGGAAGTACTGTCTCGTGGCCATCGGGAGGCTGCAGGTGCGTCACTTCAACCATTCCTCACCTGATTTCCTTCTCTTTATCATCACTTCCTGTCACCTTGCTCATCTCATCTCTGACAAGTGGAAATGGGATTTTACAAATGGAACAATGCATAGTTCCTAGTTTTAGTGTTTTTCCTGGTTCACAGCTTTGGAGGGGGAGTTAAATATTTAGACAAATATTTAGCCATAAAAAATAACGGGTAATAACAGGTAATGACCGGTTATTACAGGTGATAGCTGGTTATTACAACTAATAACAAGTAATAACCGGTCTCCACCGGTTATTACAAGTAATAACCGTAATAACTTGTAATAACCGTATTTACTTGTAATAACCGGTAGAGACCGGTTATTACAAGTAATAACCAGTTAGCTTACTATTTGTAATGACTGGTTATTACAGGTGATAAGTGGTTATTACTAGGGATGCACATTTTGGACTTTTTTTATAACCGTTAACCGACGCCCTTTAATGATTAATAACCGTTAACCGATAAGATTTAAATGCCCTTCCATGCTGCCATTCTGACATACCACCATTTAGACACATCACCGTCCTGAAACACTGCTATTCCGACACACAAACGTCCCACCATTCCGACCCACCTGACCCACCCGGGAGAGTTGGCTGCCGCGATGTTACGCGCGTTGTCGTGGACGCTTGCGGACACTTATCTACGTGGCACGCTCTGCGTTGACAGGACGGCAGAATTAGCTTTCCAGTTCTCATCGATATAGTGACATGTAGTTGTCACGTAGCTCTCTGTTGTGAATGCGGTCCAGTAGTCCGGTGTAATAGCCACGAACTTTGTACTTGCAAGTCGCGTTTTCAGTTCCTTTTTCCTCTCCTCTAATCGTCGGGTAATGGTCGGTCTTGATGGAATTTGGTAATTAGGCTCGATATAGCCCATTAGCTCCTGGAACCCTTCACCACTGACCACCTGATGGGCAAAATGTCTTTTTCCACCATTGAACTGACTTTTTCCTTTAACTTCTCAGACCGCCACGCGTCACACTTTCTCCCGGCCACCATGGGGGGCAAAGATTGCTGCGATGGTCCTCCATCGTCTGATGCTGGATGCTTGTTTCTTCAGTGGTACTGCATTGTACTTGTACTGCTGGAGTATTTCAGTGCTGTACTGCATAATTTTCAAATGACCTCCTCCCCTTTCCGGTCGAAATTGGGCAAGTTCACTTTCTACACGAACTAGTTAAATTGATAGTTCATAGAAAATAGTTCACTTCATAGTTCACAGAAATTAAAATAAACTAGTTCAGATCACCATTACAAAAAATGAACTAAATAGTTAATTTTTTTGTAATCGACAGAAGCGACAGCCCGTGTTGCCATGTTTGATTGATTTCCTCAGATACATATCAGGCTCGTTTGTGGTGTATTTTAAAAGGGGTTCGCTGGAAACCTGGCACGGTTTTGACCGTGCGTGAACTTTGAAAGAGCGTCTTTTACAAATGCCCAAATGAACTCGGTCACGCTGGTGAAGGGGAAAGTGAACGCGCTCAGTTCACGTTCGCGAAAAATATGAACTAGTTTGTGAACTTTTGTTCAATGAACGCGTTCAGGTACAACACTGCACAGAACTCCTTTTTGCTCTCTTCATCTTCGCTGTAAAGTGGGCTGTGATGGGACGCACGTGATGGCATGTGTTGCACCTGTCAACACGCTCCCATGAGTTGATTGAATTACGTAGCTTAAAAACAAAATTGACCGTTAGTATTAATCGGTTAGAGCTACTGTTATCGGTTAACGGTTAAACGGTTAACCATGTGCATCCCTAGTTATTACAGTTATTACTTGTAATAACTGGTCTCCACCCTTTATTACAAGTAATAACAAGTAATAACCGGTCTCCATCGGTTATTACAAGTAATAACCATAATAACTTGTTATAACCGTAATTACTTGTAATAACTGGTAGAGACCGCTTATTACAAGTAATAACCAGTTATTACGGTTATTACTTGTAATAACCGTAATAACTGGTTATTACGGTTATTACAAGTAATAACCAGTTAGCTTACTATTTGTAATGACTGGTTATTACAGGTGATAACCGGTCATTACAAATAGTAAGCTAACTGGTTATTACTTGTAATAACCGGTCTCTACCGGTTATTACAAGTAATAACCGTAATAACTGGTTATATACAGGTAGTAACCTAACCGGATATTTCCAGCTGAGTTTTCACTGGTGCATTTCTGTCCAGAGATCATGTTGATCTGTTATTATACTAAATTCAAGAATATAAGGTTTATATAAGTGACATACAAACACTTTGTTTTTCTCTCTATACCAAGATGCCCCTCTGAGTGACTGCCCGGGTCTCCAGTAGCCACAACTGAAAACAACAGAACAATTATTTGAATTCTGCATTGCACTAAACATCTAAACATTTCTTTTAATGACATTTATCCACAAAGTGTTCAGCTTTTGTCAGTGCAGTAAATCTTTGTGGACTTGTGGGAAGACATTTCCAGAGATACTGAGAGCCAGTGTTTCCTGACCCTCTGATCACATGACCCTGTAGTGATCCTGTAGTGTCAATAAGATAAATGACAGAAGTCAATCTATTTGCGTATTAAATGAATGATTTATAGACTACTTCTATAGAAAAGGTAACCTTAAATAACTTATTTTGATCCGACACAGAAGAAAAAAAAACTGAAATGAACATTTTGTCTCCATAAAACAAACCTCAACAAATCTGATAAAATGCTTGTAATCAAAGGGTTTTTCTCCTGGAGAAGACCAGATGAAGGTTGTTTCATTTTTAAATAAACTGATCTGCATCGATACTCCGTGGGTGATATCATCTCCATCCACACTTCACCACCATCCATACTCTCCATATGACCATCGGTGCTCACAGAGGACGTGACACCAGGATGGAGGTGGTTCAGTCGGTGGTTAGGATGGTGATCAGAGGTTCAGAGGTAACAGCTAACCCTAACCCACTGGTGGCCCGTCCTCCACCACCAGAACCATCTTCACTGGTCGCCCGTCCTCCACCAACAGAACCATCTTGTTCTCCACCCTCCTCAGGTAACCAGCTCTCCCGTCTCCATGGACATGAACGGCCTGTCGGTTCCCACAGAGTTCCTGTCCCGTCACAACTCTGATGGCATCATCACGTTTGTGGACCCCCGCTGCATCAACGTCATTGGGTACCAGCCTCAGGTGAGCTCTGAGCCTCTTTACAGGTGAACTGTGGAGCAGATGAACTCTGGTTGGTACCACCATCCGTGTACCTTCTGGGTTTTCAGCTTCAGTAAACAGAAATACAGAAGCAGCCGGTTGGAGCTTGTTGTTAATGATGATAAATCAACTGTGTTTATGAGATTTTCTAAACTTACGAGTCACATTCAGCAGTAGACGCTCTGATTCTGCAGAGACCTACACACTTTATATCTGCAGTGTGTCTGAACACACCTGAGGTGATGGAGTTCTCCTCCAGAACCCTTGGTCAGAAGTCCTGTTAATGTGTCTTTGTGGTTGCAGGACCTGCTGGGGAAGGACATCCTGGACTTCTGCCACCCAGAGGACCAGAGTCACCTGAGAGAAAGTTTCCAGCAGGTAGGATGGGATGGAGCACACATAGAAACAAGAAGGAGGTTCTGGAACTCTTGTCACATAATAATCAGCTTTTTATTCTGAAATGTTTTTTCCTAAAATCAAAAATATAATATCGTTGTGACTTTTTTCTAACTTCAAGTCCTAAAATCATTTTAAATCATTTTAAAATCAGATTAATCATTTTTGTTTGGAATTTCACAAAATTACAACTTTGTTGTACAAAGCACATTTTTGTCATTAAAATGATGAATTTTACAAAATAGCCACTTTATAACAGGAGTGATGGGTCAGGGTTACTGGTTTGTGTCCAGTTTCAGGGGTGGTGGGTCAGGGTTACTGGTTTGTGTCCAGTTTCAGGAGTGATGGGTCAGGGTTACTGGTTTGTGTCCAGTTTCAGGAGTGATGGGTCAGGGTTACTGGTTTGTGGCCAGTTTCAGGAGTAATGGGTCAGGGTTACTGGTTTGTGGCCAGTTTCAGGAGTAGTGGGTCAGGGTTACTGGTTTGTGTCCAGTTTCAGGGGGCGGCTGTGGCTCAGGTGGTAGAGAGGGTTGTCCGGTAACCGGAAAGTTGCCGGTTCAATTCCCATGCTCCCCTGGCTACATGTCGAAGTATCCCTGAGCAAGATACTGAACCCCAAGTTGCTCCTGGTGAGCATGTGGCACCCTGCGTGGTAGCCTCGGCCATCAGTGTGTGAATGTGTGCGTGAATGGGTGAATGTGAGGCCAAAATGTAAACCGCTTTGAGGGCACCTTGGTGCTGATAAAGCGGTATATAAGTGCAGTCCATTTACCATTTCAGGAGTGGTGGGTCAGGGTTACTGGTTTGTGTCCAGTTTCAGGAGTGATGGGTCAGGGTTACTGGTTTGTGTCCAGTTTCAGGAGAGGTGGGTCAGGGTTACTGGTTTGTGTCCAGTTTCAGGAGAAAAGGAGTTTTCTTTTTCTATAAATCTTCTTCTTCTTTTTCTTCTTCTTCACTTTTTATGTAATTGCAACCTTTTGTCATAAAATCATTCATTTTTGATGTAAAAAAAAGTGAATTCTTGAGAAAAACTGTCAACATTTTGTCGTACAATCTGTGGAAAAGCTAATTTCTTTAAAAGGTTGTTTGTGTTTCATTTATGGATATTTGTGGAAGTTTTCTTGGTGGGATTTTTCAGCCTAATGTTGGATAACTAACTGTCCAACTCATCGTCTCCACCTGGTGACCAAAAGCAGGAAGTTACATCACAGCTTTGTGTAACTTCCTGCGCTGGTTTTTAGAGCAGCAGAGCTGGACCAGGACTGTCTTTCTGAACCTAATCCGGTATGAGACGGTGGACAGAACTGAAGACTCACCAACAACTGGTTTCCAGATACCAGGAAAAATACTCCTTTATTATTGCACCCTTACACTAACCCCCTAACCCTCACTAATCCTTCTTTCTTTTCTCCTATTTGTATAGCGTCTGTTACAATGTCAATTGTCTCCAGGTCTTTGACCCAGATCATGACCCCCTGAGCAAATATCATTAACTACAATTATAATATTGAATCCTATCAATGATAATGGCAGCTAAAAAAAACCCACAGATGGAGAAAAAAAACCCAAACAGTGGCAAGAAAAAAACTCCACTTTAAAAGAAAGAAACCTGGACCAGGACCTGGATCATATGGAGGGACCTTCCTGCTGAAGACCAGCTGGGTAGAGAAAGAAAAGAGGGGAGACACGACAGAGAGAGGACAGAGGACAGAGAGAGGAGAGAGGACAGAGAGAGGATGGAGGACATAGAGAGAATGGAGGACAGAGAGAGGAGGGAGGACAGAGAGAGGAGGGAAGACAGAGAGAGGAGGGAGGACAGAGAGAGGATGGAGGACAGAGAGAGGAGGGAGGACAGAGAGATGGAGGACAGAGAGATGAGGGAGGACAGAGAGAGGATGGAGGACAGAGAGAGGAGGGAAGACAGAGAGAGGAGGGAGGACAGAGAGAGAGATGGAGGACAGAGAGAGGAGGGAGGACAGAGAGAAAGGATGGAGGACAGAGAGATGAGGGAGGACAGAGAGAGGATGGAGGACAGAGAGAGGAGGGAAGACAGAGAGAGGAGGGAGGACAGAGAGAGGATGGAGGACAGAGAGAGGATGGAGGACAGAGAGAGGAGGGAGGACAGAGAAAGGATGGAGGACAGAGAGAGGAGGGAGGACAGAGAAAGGATGGAGGACAGAGAAAGGATGGAGGACAGAGAGATGAGGGAGGACAGAGAGAGGATGGAGGACAGAGAGAGGATGGAGGACAGAGAGAGGAGGGAGGACAGAGAAAGGATGGAGGACAGAGAGAGGAGGGAGGACAGAGAAAGGATGGAGGACAGAGAGAGGAGGGAGGACAGAGAAAGGATGGAGGACAGAGAGAGGAGGGAGGACAGAGAGAGGATGGAGGACACAAATGACTAAATATAACGACCATATAAACATAAACAGATGGAGGTAGCAGCACTGGGATGAGATGGCCTGAGGACCAGATCGCGGATCACCACGCCAGTCGGCACCACGAACAAAGTGAAGGAGAACCCCGGGATGAACAGAAGAGGGAACTGCAAGTCAGCATGAAACCCAGGAAACTCTGGCCTGCAAATACACAGAAAGAAAAGAGAAAAAAGGAGGAAAACAGCACAACAAACTACAGGAAAGCAAAGAATATGGAGCACAGTTACAGTAACGAGGTGCTGCTAATTAACTATGGAATGAGCTGGAGGAGGAAGAAGGGAGGAGGAAAGAGAAGGAGAGGGAGAAGAGCTGTGGAGACACCACTCAGCAGATCATGTTGTGTCCCCCTGCAGCGTAGGCCTATAGCAGCATAGCTATGACGAAGCTGTGATTAAGACGAGCTAATCTAGTCTTAACTACTACAACTATAGCTATAACTATTAGCCCCTACACACTATAGTTTAGACCAGGGGTGGGCAACTCCAGTCCTCGAGGGCCGCTGTCCTGCATGTCTTAGATGTTTTCCTGCCACAACACACCTGATTCCATTGAATGGATCAACATCAGCTTGTCATCCAGGTCTCCACAAGAGCAGTAACGACCCATTCATTTAAATCAGGTGTGCTGAAGCAGAGAAACGTCTAAGACATGCAGGACAGCGGCCCTCGAGGACTGGAGTTGCCCACCCCTGGTTTAGACTAACTGTAGCTATAACTATTAGCCCCTACACACTATAGTTTAGACTAACTGTAGCTATAACTATTAGCCCCTACACACTATAGTTTAGACTAACTGTAGCTATAACTATTAGCCCCTACACACTATAGTTTAGACTAACTGTAGCTATAACTATTAGCCCCTACACACTATAGTTTAGACTAACCGTAGCTATAACTATTAGCCTCTACACACTATAGTTTAGACTAACCGTAGCTATAACTATTAGCGGCTACATACTATAGTTTAGACTAACTGTAGCTATAACTATTAGCCCCTACACACTATAGTTTAGACTAACTGTAGCTATAACTATTAGCCCCTACACACTATAGTTTAGACTAACCGTAGCTATAACTATTAGCCTCTACACACTATAGTTTAGACTAACTGTAGCTATAACTATTAGCCCCTACACACTATAGTTTAGACTAACTGTAGCTATAACTATTAGCCCCTACACACTATAGTTTAGACTAACTGTAGCTATAACTATTAGCCCCTACACACTATAGTTTAGACTAACTGTAGGCTTTACTGAACAGAAATGTTTTCAGTTTAGTTTTAAAGATGGAGGTGGTGTCAGCCTCCTGAACCCAAACTGGTAGCTGGTTCCAGAATAAAGGTGCCTGGTAGCAGAAGGCCCGTCCTCCAAACCTACTTTTAGATATTCTAGGAACGACAAGTAATCCTGCACTCTGAGAGCAGAGAGCTCTATTAGGAGCATAACGGGCTATTAGGTCTGGTAGATAACGAGGAGCTAGCCCATTAAGGGCCTTATATGTGAGAAGCAGAATTTTAAACTCAATTCTAAATTTCATGGGAAGCCAATGGAGGGAGGCTAACACGGATTCCTGTCAGCACCCTCGCTGCTGCGTTCTGGATCAGTTGGAGGCTATTCAGCGAGCTTTTCAGACATCCTGCTAACAACGCATTACAATAATCCAGTCTAGAACTGACAAACACCTGGATTAATTTTTCAGCATCACCCTGGGAGATGATGCTCCTGATCTGGAGATATTTCAGAGATGAATAAAGGCTGTCTGACAAACCTGATTAATATGCTGCTTAAATGACATATCCTGATCAAAAATGACTCCAAGGTTTTTCACAGCTGTGCTGGAAGCCAGCGTAAACCCAGTTAATCCATTCCTCAGGTGTTTGGGACCAAAGACAATAACCTCTGTTTTATCTGAATTTAGAAGCAAAAAGTTAGAGGACATCCAGGACTTAATGTCATTAAGACACCCTTGAAGTTTAGCCAAAGGTTTTGTTTCCTCTGGTTTCATAGATAAGTACAGCTGCGTACCATCAGCGTAGCAATGAAAGTTTATGCCATGGCTCTGGATAATTTTTCCCAAGAGCAACATGTATAAAGTGAAAAGGATTGGTCCCAGAACTGAACCCTGTGGGACGCCATAGCAGACCCTAGTCAATGTAGAAGAAATGACTTAAACCAGCCTAATGCTGTCCCTTTAATTCCAACAGTGTGCTCTAATCTATGCAGCTAAAGGCCGTGATCAACAGTATCAAAATCCTAACTAGTTTGCATTTGGTATCAGTATCCTAACCCTCACTAACCCTCACTAGTCCTAACCCTCACTAACCATAACCCTCACTAATCCCAACCCCCCCAACCCTCACTAACCCTCACTAACTGTAACCCTTCAACAGAATGTAGGGTTCTTCATTCTGCTGGAATTCGTGCAGCTTTGCAAAGAAATAAAAAAGACAATTTGCCAGTTTTTTATTTCAAACTCACCCAAAATTTATTTTTATGCACTTTTCTTCATAACACTTCCTGAACAACCTTCAGCTTCCACCAGCATTGATCTCATATGCAGACTGGTCTTCTAACCTCCTATCACAGATCAGTCAGGGATCATCTCTACCATCGTGGAACGTGTCTCACTGGTTTAGACGAGCAACTTTATTACCACTGAATACACCAGTAGGTGCACATTGAGAATTCATTTTCAGGGTAATGACTCCCCCTCATCTATCTATCCATCCATCCACTGGAGGCAGAACCTCACTCCCAACCTGGAGAAGACCTTCTACCCTTTTCAGACTGAGAACTTCCAGTAAACATAAAATGAAAAGACAGCTATAAAGCAAAGAATGTCGATCTCGATACTGAATCAGATGAACAGTTGCACTGGAACTGCTTCAGAAACGTTTTAGTTGTAAGTTTATAATTGTCCCAGGCCAGATAAGAGGAAGTGGAGGTCTAGATTTGACCTGCAGGCCTGGAGTTTGATTCATGTGCTTCATCCAGAACAACTTTGTCTCAGGTCAAGCCTCTAAAGGGTTAGGGGTGAGTGTTGGGGGGTTGTTTTCCATATAATTTATTTATTGAGTCCATACATCATCACAAATTTACATGAATGTGTCTTTTTCACCTTAATTAACCAGGAAATTTTAGAATGAATTAATTGACTGTTAAAACAGGCCTGAACAGCAGAGATCCGGCTTTTATTTTTCTCTGTCAGTCTAGAAATGTGGTTTCTAGTAACCAAATAAACTCTGACGTTCAGTAATATCTTTGATATACAAGTTGATTTTTCTAAACCAGTGTTTAGGAACCCCAACCCCAACCCCAACCCTAACTCTTGCTACTGTGCTGTAGGAAGTCTGTTCTGAAAGGATTTGAACTAAAATTCAGCTTTTCTTTGAAAGTCTACCAGGTCTAAACTGGAAACCAGTAAGAATGTCTTGCTGCAGTGATGCTTGATTTCAGTCACCTGGAGTCATTTTAACCCAGAACGTAGAGTCTTAGCTGCGGTTTGAGGAGCATTAAATTCATTATTCCAAAAAGAAGCTTTTCTGTTGCAACTTTCTCTAAACGGATCACAGAAAGAGGTTGAACAGAACCAGCAGGAGGATGACAGGATATCCTGGTTCTGATTGAACTGTCTGCAGGTGGTGAAGCTGAAGGGACAGGTGCTCTCAGTCATGTATCGTTTCCGGATGAAGAACAGGGAGTGGATGCTGATCAGAACCAGCAGCTTCACCTTCCAGAACCCGTACTCCGACGAGATCGAATACATCATCTGCACCAACACTAATGTCAAGTACGTGCCTCACTCTTCATTTTTCATCATTTAGTTGGATCGGTGTTCTTTATAAAACCAAGATCCGTAAATACAGATGGTTGACGTCCCACAGGTTTAATCTAAACATTAATCAGAGATGATGAAACTGATGCTAATGAGCAGCACCATTACCTTTATTTTGTTCACCTAACTTGATTTGGGTAAGTGAATTAAACGGGTCCTAGCTTGGTACTTAGAGGAGTACCAATAGAGAAAGTACCTCATCTGGGCAGCATAATAATATCCCTTTAGGTTTGGTACTGCAAGGCCTCCAGGTTCTTTGTCAGTTTGAAGTGTTTTGAATCTTACCCTTGGTCTAGCGCCGGCCCAGATAAACCTTGATAACTGTTTGTCCCACATTAAAAACTGGGATTCTGGGATTCTGACAGGTAGTGGTTGGTAACAAATTCATCTTCACTGCCTCGATCCTTGAACTAAAGTCCAACCCTAGTGTAGACCATTTCTTAATGTCTTCTTGTATCTTATTATTTATTATTTTGTAGTTTACTTTGTATACTTTATCGAGTTTCTGACTAATTAACACTCCCAAGGATTTTATTGAGGTTGCATCCCACTTCACATTATATTTCAGCCTAATAACTTTACTTGGTTTACTTGGTTCTTTACCAAAGTCTTCTAGGATCTCCATGAGTTTAGGGAATGTTGAGTTCGGATCTTGGAGATAGACAGTAATGTCATCCGCAAAGAGCCCTATTACATCCCTCATTTGCAACGTTGATTCCTCTCAGTTCATTATTTTGTCTTATAATCTGTATGTATATGGTTAAAAGTGCAGGGCTGAGGCAGCAGTCCTGGCCTGGTCCTGGTTCTACCTCTGTATAGCTTAAAGCTGCCTGAAAGATGGCCATTCAATCCCTTTAGAGGGCCTGTATGCACCGTACGATTTAACTTTGCACCACCCTTGTACATACTATTTTACTTACTTACTTATTTATTTTATTTTATTCTATTTTTTAACTTACTTTTTTACTTTTGTATATAGATGTACATATCCTGTTTTTCTTCTTATTTTGAGAGTGTTACCACCTGCCGGAACAAAATTCCTTGTATGTGCGAATGTACTTGGCGATTAAAAACGATTCTGATTCTGATTCTGATTCTGAACTATTAAAGCCCAGCCTCTCTAGCATTTGGTACAAAAAGGACCAAAAGACCCGATCAAAGGCCTTTCCTGCATCCAAACAGGCCAGTACCGCACTTAGATGTTTATTATTAATCTGCTCTATTATGTGTAGAGTTCGCCTGATGTTGCCTTCAGTTTGGCATCCTTTAATAAACCCTGTCTGATCCTCGCTAATCAAGTCAGGCAGGAGATGCGCAATTCTTTTAGAAATAATGGAGGTAAACAACTTGTAATCTACATTTAAAATAGAGATTGGACGATATGATGCACAATTTTCTGATATCATGGATTCTTTCCATGATGGTGGTGCCACTGCTTTTGATAAAGTCCAATTAAATTAATCTAACATGGTAGGAGCAACATCTTCTTTAAAACTCTTATACCATTCATTCGGGAAGCCATCACTACCAGGGCATTTATTTGTCTTCAGTTTACTGATGGCCATGTCCAACTCTTTCTTTTAGTAATGGAAGCAGTTAATTTATCATTTTGAAGTCTTCCTATGGAGGGAAGGTCTAATGATGTCAAATACTGAGTAATATTTTCTTTGTCTGCTGTTCTGGGCTGTGAATATAGGGTTATATATACTATAATATAGCGTAGATTTAAAGAACTTCCTGTCGCTCTCCGGGGGAGCGTATATATTAGCAAATGTGATAAGGGTATTGTCTATTCTTCCTTATCCTTATATATCTGCCTCGTTTATCAGTAGTTTCCTTAATTAATTCAAAATTGAGGTCGTTGGAGATCAGAATAGCCACACCTCTTTTCAGGGGTTTTTCACATGAACTTAAAAAAGAGTTTAAATACCCAAACCTTTTCAATTTCTTGTGTTCAGTTTTTTAAATGTCTCCTGGAGAAATATGGTTTGCACCTTGTCTTTTTTCATCTTAGCAAGAACCTTATTTCTCTTTACAGGGTTGCTAAGGCCATTCACATTTAAGGAGGCACACTTCAGATTATGTGGCTCTATCATATTTACTCCTCAATAAAAGCGAGCTAGTGATCCCATAAAACAAACACTTAAAAACACGAATTACTAATAAAAAATACAAACATGAACTTGAACGGACCTCCATAAATGAGGGGAGATCTTGTTGCCCCTCAACTGTGACCCAGTTGGTGGGTCGAGGGAGCAGTGGAACTTCAAAAAGTAAAGAACAACTCACAGGTGAGTCTGGAGATTAAACTTTCCGTACCAGATAATGAAGTTTGAAGCCACGCCCATGTTTCCTCACCGCGTCCTCTCTGAAACTCCTGGAGTTTTGCTCTCCGGGCAGTGGCGTGCCCCCTCTCCTGCCGTGGCTTGCCCCCTCTCCTGCCGTGCCGTGCCCCCTCTCCTGCCGTGGCGTGCCCCCTCTCCTGCCGTGGCGTGCCCCCTCTCCTGTCTCCCAGCTACCTGCTGCCATCCCAGCCGCTCCAGAAGCTTAGTCTCTGCGTGGTCTTCTTCTTCGGTCGGTCCCGGGTCTTCCATGAAGAAGCCATGTTTCCTCCTGTGCTGTATGTGCACGTTCCTGTGGTCCAGGGAATTCGCCTAACCCTAACCCAGTAAATTCACATACTTGTGTACGGTGTTTGGAAGCGAATATTTTTTTCTTTGAGGTCTTTTTTGATCAGGTTATATTCCTCGTGCTTATTCGCGATTTCCAATGCATAATCGTGGTGGAAGTAGATGAATCTTTGAGCCAGTTTTATTTTCTTCTTTTTCCACGCTTTTCTCAGTATCAACTCCTTGGTGGTAAACTCCAAGAAGTTGATAACGATGGGTGTCGGGGTCGCGTCGGGTCTTGGATGATGGTGAACCCGCTGTATTTTCAGTTCCATTTCTTGTGGTAGCGGCAGATCGCTTTTAAGGAATTTCTCTACAAATTGTAGGACCGAGTCTCCCTTTTTCCCCTCTGCCACCCCGAAGATGCGTATGTTGTTTCTTATTGACCAAGATTCTAGGTCTGTTAACTTTTGCTGCAAGGGTCTTTGTTGTTTGAGATCCGTACAGAGAGTCTCTGTTGCCTCCTCCGTCCATCCCTCAACCTGCTCCACCGGGGACTCTGCCTCGTCAACTGAAAGGATCTGCACTGCCGTTGTGAGATTATCGAGTTTCCCATTGAACTCTTGCCTCAGTTGAATAATTTCGTGTTTCAAAGAATCATTGTGTCCCTTGACATCGACTTTTAGTTCGTTAATTGCCCTGATAATATCCCCGGAGTCAGTGTTTGTTGCGGGATTTTTCTGGCTTGCAGCCGTGGCACTCCGTGTATTAGCATGAGCAGGTCCAGCGTTGCTAACGTTAGCTTTCGGCGGCGAGGTGTTCTTTTCCTGTGTTTTTGGCATTTTTTTCTTTTCTCCTTACGTCTTTCATGATTGCTTTCCCACTCGTCTGGCCCTTGCCTGAATTAAAAGAGTGATTTTGAGTTGCTAGACAAGGAGTTTTTCCTTGGCTTGGGAGAGCGACTCCTCAATGCGTCTTACTCCGCCATGAGCCTAACCGGAAGTCATGAAGACACTTTTTCCATTTAAGCTATTTTTAAACCTATAAAACATCATTTAGTATCCATATGAAACACACCAAACCAACGGGAACCTTAGCTTTAGTGATGTAGGGTTAGGGGTTAGGGTTAGACCATCTGCTCCACAGATGGTCTAACACACTATCAATCTTTTTTTTTTTTTTTGCCACTAGTGGCCTTTATTGATGGTGAAGACAGACAGGAAGGGGAAAGTAAGAACAGGAAAGGCCAGGAGTCGAACCTGCGACCGCTACGTTGAGGCGATATCGTCATCAGGATCCAGATGATAGTATGAGAGACCTTCAAGGTGTCTTAGATCTGCAGGTAGTGGTTAGCTGCTGGTACCCATAGAAAAGCCCCTGTGATGAGTCTGGAAGCTGGTTAGGGTTCAGGTTAGGTATTGAGAGTTAGGGTTAACACACCCACTTTAGTTACTACAAGCTAGCTATTTTAGCTTGGCCAGCTTAGCTTATGCTAACCTATAATGCTAATTAAGTTGTCTTATCATCCTGTTAAAATCTGTCCAAAAGCTCCTCATTTCAGATGTGGTTACTGAGGTGACATCCAAAATGTGTGCTGGCAGACCTGAAACGAGGACTGGTGGTGGTCTTCTGGGACCCTCGGTCACTCACCCACTGCCTGTGGGTTAGGGTTAGGGTTTAGGGTTAGGTCATGGGCAACAGCCCAGGGTCACTCAGGCAAAGCTAATGAGCATTAACAGTGTGGTTAACTAACCCTAAACCTTCCAGCTACCGGTCAGAAAATCGGTTGGTGGTCTTTTAGCCCAGTCAGCAGCACAAAAAGCAGTATTACATTTAAAGAATAATTACGCTCAGTTTGGTCTTTATTAACAGCTCAAACATTAAGATGAGAGCTGTCTCTTGGCTGTCAGCCATCAATCAAAAGACCACACCCCTAATTCTGCATGCATGTGGTTTATTATTTCACCTGATGAGGTGCACAGTTACTCCCCACCCTGAAAATACATTTCACATTCATTTTAACATCAGTGAAGACTGAAACAATCCCCTGGTGGTCAGAGGAGGACCTGAAGTTTCCTTCACTTATCTTTACACTAGACAAGTGCCAGCTGCTGGGCTCAGTATAGACAACGTTTGACCCAGATGTGGAAAAAAAACAAATGAAAAACCTTATTTTGTTCTGATTTATTACTTAAGCTTTTACCTAAAACACCTTTGTGTTTGATTGATTTCACTTTTACTTTATTAAATATGTCTGCACTCTTTTCTTGTTGAATTATTATTTGTTTTTGTTTGTACTAGGGATGCACATTTTGGATTTTTTTAATAACCGTTAACCGACACCCCTTAACGATTAATAACCGTTAACCGATAAGATTTAAATGCCCTTCCGTGTTGCCATTCAATCGTCTGCTATTGCTTTTTAAACTATGTCGAGAGCGAGCGCGCTGGTGATTTCTTTAATTGTAAACAGTTCTGATGTAGCTCAATGTTTATCTGGATGATGCGGCTTCATTCTGAACAATTTTACTGTAAACCTGGACGACGCGCGACGTGTCTGGAGATAAAAAAAAAAAATTTCAATGTAATGTGTGTTTTGTGCATAATTGCATACAAGGATATACACACCCTCCCCTTCTGTACACCACGAAGGTGACTGGAATTAGCCAGTGACTTCAGGTGTCATCTGCAGAGCCGTCATTGACATCTGTAATATTAATGTTACATATGATGCCAGCGTGCATGCGACACACGGGCTCAATGGAGAGCTGCGCTGTAGCTAGCTGCTGTGGCAGGTCACTGACACTGTTTCTGCTTCCAGTCAGTGATCCCTGAGATTCAAACATGAATCTAACATGGTTCATACTAGCCCTAGTTACATTAATAAGTGTACTAGACATATTATATTTCCCGTCTCTGGAGTTTTTTTTTTTTTATAATAGATTGGAGGGATGTCAGAATGGCGGTTGCCTCCCCTATTATTATTTATTTTTTTTTTTTTGAGTACTGTGACCCATTCAAAATTGCCGTGACAAAAAAATTCTCATGGGCTTTATTTATTTATTTTTAAATGTGCAAAAATACCCAACCAAATGAACAAAAACAACAAAATATCAGGATTTTTCTCATCACAAACACCTGAAGCACTGCTGAACAGAATTAAACAGAGAGAAAAATGGCAGCGCTGTAAACGATTCAAAACAGATTGAGATGTAGCCTAGTTGTCAGACTTTCTAATGAACAAAAACATCACCCTTTTAATCAAACTGTGCTGTGCAGCATACAAGAAAATAAGTCTGACCTGTGAATCAAAATATTTTAAATAAAATAAATAGCCATAGCCACCAGAAAAAATATAAATATAGCAACACCCACCAGATAAAAACAAAACGTACATAAACATGAATCCACTTGGTGCTACGAAAAACTCCCTTTTAAAACGAGGTTCTCAGCCCGCAAAATAAAAAAAATGGGCTAGGCCACCCTCAGTCTTCTCTCGCCATACCGATTTGTTTTCTTTTTACCGGTTATTATTAAGAAAAAGCAGCATGTTGACATGCTCTGGGGTCAGCCTGGTGCGCAGCCTGTTTACCGTGAGACCCGCAGCGGAGAATATGCGCTCAGATGGGACCGATGTCCCAGGAATACACAGGTAGCGCCGGGCCAAAATGGCCAGCCTCGGGAAGCGCGTCTTTTGGATTTTCCACCACTCAAGGGGATCGGTGTCCAGTGATGGTGGATTGTCTCTCATGTAGGTGTCCACCTCTGCTTCTGGATCATCTCCTTGTTCAGGAGAGCTGTAATCATCTCCCAGGAGCAACGTCATGGCACCGTCCTGACTGCGCCGGACTCCAGCCTGGGCAGAAGGCACCGCTGTGTCTTCATTCTCCGCGGCAGCACCACTTGCCCCTTCTTCCCCTGCAGCAACAGGCTCATCTTCATCATTTCCAGCAGTCGCTGCCATGTTAGCACACAGTTAGAGTAGTTTCGCTTTTGTGGCTTCTTTTTCCCTTGAAGAAAAAAACCTGAGATGTTTATGCTGTGGATCCAGGGCTGAGGCGATTAGTGCTGGTTTGGTCACCAACTCGTCCGTGCCCACCTGTGGTGAAAAATACAATGAATGCCCTTTTTAATTCATAACAAAACATTGTGTTATAAGAGGAATAGCAATTATAATAATAATAAGACGAATAATAATAATAATAATAATAATAATAATTAGCTCACCCCCATGCGGTCACACAAGGAGTGTCGCACCTTCGCCTTGAACTCTTTAACTCTCGGGCTGTCATCTTCAGCGCTGATCAGGTGTTTGTTGATGAGGCTGAAGGTGATGGGATAAATGTTTGAAACTGATACCTCCTTTTCTGTGGACATGACAGTGGTAGCACATTTCAGCTTCTCCAACACTGGCAAAATCTCCTCCATTATCTGCCAGTTTTCATCTCTGATCTCCAGGGTTCTTGCGTCTTGCAGTTTTGTAACTGCTCGGTCGGACAGAACAGCTGTCACTGCCCACTGTTGTTCAAGCAGTCGTGCCATCATGTCACACACAGAGTTCCATCTCGTTTTACATGACTGGATAAGCTGGTGCTTCGGAAGTTGCATTTGGTCCTGTTTGGCTTCCAGTGCCTTGCATGCAGGAGTGCTGTGGTTGAAGTGCCTGACAAGCCGCCCCGCTGCAACAATAACACGATGCACAAATAAATTAAACCCGTCATTTACCGCCAGCTGCAGTGTATGTGCAAAACAGGGGATGGAGTCCCAGCTGACCCGCCCGGGAGAGTTGGCTGCTACGATGTTGCGCGCATTGTCATGAACGCATGCTGACACTTTCCCACTAAGTCCCCACGTCTCCACTGCATCGACCAGTTTAGCTGAGAGGTTATCAGCTGTGTGTCTACCTGGCATGCTCTGTGTTAACAGGACGGCAGAATTAACTTTCCAGTGATTATCGATATAGTGACATGTAATTGTCACGTAGCTCTCCGTGGTGAGCGCGGTCCAGCAGTCTGTTGTGATAGCTACGAACTTAGTAGCTGCAAGTCGCGTTGTTTGCTCCTTCTTCCTCTCCTCAAAACGAGCCTCTAATCGCCGGGTAATGGTCGGTCTAGATGGAATTAGGTAATTAGGCTCGATATAGCCCATTAGCTCCTGGAAGCCTTCGCCACTGACCACACTGATGGGCAACATGTCCTTTTCCACCATTGAACAGATTTTTTCTGTGATCTTCTCAGACCGCGAAGCTTCACACTTTCTCCCGGCCATCATGGAGGGTAAAGTTTGCTGCGATGGTCCTCCATCATCTGCTGCTGGATGCTTCTTTTTTAAGTGGTACTGCATTGAAGTTGTACTGCTGGAGTATTTTAGTGCTGTACCGCATACTTTGCAAATTACCTCCTCCTCTTTCCGGTCAAAATTGTCCCACACAGAACTCCTCTTTGCTCTCTTCATGTTCGTTGTAAAGCGGCTGTGATGGAAAGAACGTGATCGCATGTGTTGCACCTGTGGACACGCCCCCATGAGTTGATTGAATAACGTAGCTTAAAAACAAAATTGACCGTTAGTATTAATCGGTTAGAGCTACTGTTATCGGTTAACAGTCAAACGGTTAACCATGTGCATCCCTAGTTTGTACATCTATCTTAATGAATTGAGCTGCCCGTTTGTGTGAAATGTGCTCCAGAAATGAACCTCTGTTACCTGGACTGAAGGTGACCTGCTCATGATGTGATGTTCTTCAGGCAGTTACAGCAGCAGCAGGCAGAACTAGAGGTCCAGCAGAGAGAAGGTCTGACAGCCTACGATCTTTCTCAGGTAAGACTCCTCTCTCCAACCACGTGTTCATCTGCACATCCTAAACGATACCAGCAGGTCAGAAAACAGTCATGGAAACAGAACAAAGGAGTTGACCAAAGTCTAGACTGGTTGGAGTCTGGTCTAGTTCCCCACTTAAAGAGTCCAAGGCCCAGCTTGAGATCAGCCGTGGTCCAACCTCAGAGGTGAGGAGTGGACCCCACCCCCCAGGATTATCTTTACTGAGCTATTTAGAAAGTGAAAAGAAAGCAGCTCAATTAAATGAATAATAAAAATAGGTAGGAGAAGCATCAGTTAAAATTGAATCAAGAAGAAGCAAGAATTATTATTACATAATTATATGTAATAGCTGTTTACATCCGTGTTCATTGGAAACTGCACGGTGAAAAGAAAGAAGAACAGCCGACGACTTTCAAGAAAAAGAAACTTTTAACAGGCAATACCAGGATTCCTACTGAAATATGGATTTATCACCACCAAACTCCGAGTGAGGTTTTTTAAAATTTTATTTAATGGGTACAGAGGATGTTACCAGAGACTTTGATGTTCATGTTATGTTATTGCTGTAATGTAACGAGGAAGAACCCTGAAAAATTTCCTATATCCCACCTTTTGCGAACACGCTGTGGTTGTCAGTAAACGGTCCATCTACAGAGGCTCCAGTTTTACAAACAGTATACGGTCCATCTACAGAGACTCCAGTCTTTAACGACAGTAAACGGTCCATCTACAGAGACTCCAGTCTTTACAGACAGTAAACGGTCCATCTACAGAGACTCCGGTCTTTAACGACAGTAAACGGTCCATCTACAGAGGCTCCAGTCTTTACAGACAGTAAACGGTCCATCTTCAGAGACTCCGGTCTTTACAGACAGTAAACGGTCCATCTACAGAGACTCCAGTCTTTACAGACAGTAAACGGTCCATCTACAGAGACTCCTGTCTGGTCCATCTACAGAGGCTCCGGTCTTTACAGACAGTAAACGGTCCATCTACAGAGACTCCTGTCTGGTCCATCTACAGAGGCTCCGGTCTTTACAGACAGTAAACGGTCCATCTACAGAGACTCCGGTCTTTACAGACAGTAAACGGTCCATCTACAGAGACTCCGGTCTTTACAGACAGTAAACCGTCCATCTACAGAGACTCCAGTCTTTACAGACAGTAAACGGTCCGTCTACAGAGACTCCGGTCTTTACAGACAGTAAACGGTCCATCTACAGAGACTCCGGTCTTTACAGACAGTAAACCGTCCATCTACAGAGACTCCGGTCTTTACAGACAGTAAACGGTCCGTCTACAGAGACTCCGGTCTTTACAGACAGTAAATGGTCTATCTACAGAGACTCCAGTCTTTACAGACAGTAAACGGTCCATCTACAGAGGCTCCAGTCTTTACAGACAAACGTTCCATCTACAGAGACTCCAGTCTTTACAGACAGTAAACGGTCCATCTACAGAGACTCCAGTCTTTACAGACAGTAAACGGTCCATCTACAGAGGCTCTAGTCTTTACAGACAGTAAACGTTCCATCTACAGAGACTCCAGTCTTTACAGACAGTAAAAGGTCCATCTACAGAGACTCCAGTCTTTACAGACAGTAAACGGTCCATCTACAGAGGCTCCAGTCTTTACAGACAGTAAACGGTCCATCTACAGAGACTCCGGTCTTTACAGACAGTAAACAGTCTATCTACAGAGACTTCAGTCTTTACAGACAATAAACGGTCCATCAACAGAGATTCCAGTCTTTACGGACAGTAAACGGTCCATCTACAGAGGCTTCAGTCTTTACAGACAGTAAAAGGTCCATCTACAGAGACTCCGGTCTTTACAGACAGTAAACGGTTCATCTACAGAGGCTCCGGTCTTTACAGACAGTAAACGGTCTATCTACAGAGACTCCGGTCTTTACAGACAGTAAACGGTCCATCTACAGAGACTCCAGTCTTTACAGACAGTAAACGGTCCATCTACAGAGACTCCATTCTTTAAAGACAGTAAACGGTCCATCTACAGAGACTCCAGTCTTTACAGACAGTAAACGGTCCATCTACGGAGGCTCCAGTCTTAACAGACAGTAAACGGTCCATCTACGGAGGCTCCGGTCTTTACAGACAGTAAACGGTCCATCTACAGAGACTCCGGTCTTTACAGACAGTAAACGGTCCATCTACAGAGACTCTGGTCTTTACAGACAGTAAACGGTCCATCTACAGAGACTCCAGTCTTTACAGACAGTAAACGGTCCATCTACAGAGACTCCTGTCTTTACAGACAGTAAACGGTCCATCTACAGAGACTCCGGTCTTTACAGACAGTAAACAGTCCATCTACAGAGACTCCAGTCTTTACAGACAGTAAACAGTCCATCTACAGAGACTCCATTCTTTAAAGACAGTAAACGGTCCATCTACAGAGACTCCAGTCTTTACAGACAGTAAACGGTCCATCTACAGAGACTCCAGTCTTTACAGACAGTAAACGGTCCATCTACGGAGACTCCAGTCTTTACAGACAGTAAACGGTCCATCTACGGAGGCTCCGGTCTTTACAGACAGTAAACGGTCCATCTACAGAGACTCCGGTCTTTACAGACAGTAAACGGTCCATCTACAGAGACTCTGGTCTTTACAGACAGTAAACGGTCCATCTACAGAGACTCCAGTCTTTACAGACAGTAAACGGTCCATCTACAGAGACTCCGGTCTTTACAGAGAGTAAACGTTCCATCTACAGAGACTCCGGTCTTTACAGACAGTAAACGGTCCATCTACAGAGGCTCCAGTCTTAACAGACAGTAAACGGTCCATCTACAGAGACTCCGGTCTTTACAGACAGTAAACAGTCTATCTACAGAGACTCCAGTCTTTACAGACAGTAAAAGGTCCATCTACAGAGACTCCGGTCTTTACAGACAGTAAACGGTCCATCTACAGAGGCTCTGTTCTTTACAGACAGTAAACGGTCCATCAACAGAGACTCCAGTCTTTACAGAGAGTAAACGTTCCATCTACAGAGACTCCGGTCTTTACAGACAGTAAACGGTCCATCTACAGAGGCTCCAGTCTTAACAGACAGTAAACGGTCCATCTACAGAGACTCCGGTCTTTACAGACAGTAAACAGTCCATCTACAGAGACTCCAGTCTTTACAGACAGTAAACGGTCCATCTACAGAGGCTTCAGTCTTTACAGACAGTAAAAGGTCCATCTACAGAGACTCCGGTCTTTACAGACAGTAAACGGTCCATCTACAGAGGCTCCGGTCTTTACAGACAGTAAACGGTCCATCTACAGAGACTCCAGTCTTTACAGACAGTAAACGGTCCATCTACAGAGACTCCAGTCTTTACAGACAGTAAACGGTCCATCTACAGAGACTCCGGTCTTTACAGACAGTAAACGGTCCATCTACAGAGGCTCTGGTCTTTACAGACAGTAAACGGTCCATCTACAGAGACTCCAGTCTTTACAGACAGTAAACGGTCCATCTACGGAGACTCCAGTCTTTACAGACAGTAAACGGTCCATCTACAGAGACTCCAGTCTTTACAGACAGTAAACGGTCCATCTACAGAGACTCCAGTCTTTACAGACAGTAAACGGTCCATCTACAGAGACTCCGGTAAACGGTCCATCTACAGAGACTCCGGTCTTTACAGACAGTAAACGGTCCATCTACAGAGACTCCGGTCTTTACAGACAGTAAACGGTCCATCTACAGAGACTCCAGTCTTTACAGACAGTAAACGGTCCATCTACAGAGACTCCAGTCTTTACAGACAGTAAACGGTCCATCTACAGAGACTCCAGTCTTTACAGACAGTAAACGGTCCATCTACAGAGACTCCAGGTCTTTACAGACAGTAAACGGTCCATCTACAGAGACTCCAGTCTTTACAGACAGTAAACGTCCATCTACAGAGACTCCAGTCTTTACAGACAGTAAACGGTCCATCTACAGAGACTCCAGGTCTTTACAGACAGTAAACGGTCCATCTACAGAGACTCCAGTCTTTACAGACAGTAAAACGGTCCATCTACAGAGACTCCGGTCTTTACAGACAGTAAACGGTCCATCTACAGAGACTCCGGTCTTTACAGACAGTAAACGGTCCATCTACAGAGACTCCGGTCTTTACAGACAGTAAACGGTCCATCTACAGAGACTCCGGTCTTTACAGACAGTAAACGGTCCATCTACAGAGACTCCAGTCTTTACAGACAGTAAACGGTCCATCTACAGAGACTCCGGTCTTTACAGACAGTAAACGGTCCATCTACAGAGACTCCAGTCTTTACAGACAGTAAACGGTCCATCTACTGAGACTCCAGTCTTTACAGACAGTAAACGGTCCATCTACAGAGGCTCCAGTCTTTACAGACAGTAAACGTTCCATCTACAGAGACTCCGGTCTTTACAGACCGTAAACGGTCCTTCTACAGAGACCCCGGTCTTTACAGACAGTAAACGGTCAATCTACAGAGACTCCGGTCTTTACAGACAGTAAACAGTCCATCTACAGAGGCTCCAGTCTTTACAGACAGTAAACGGTCCATCTACAGAGACTCCAGTCTTTACAGACAGTAAACGGTCCATCTACAGAGACTCCAGTCTTTACAGACAGTAAACGGTCCATCTACAGAGACTCCAGTCTTTACAGACAGTAAACGGTCCATCTACAGAGACTCCAGAAAACGGTCCATCTACAGAGACTCCAGTCTTTACAGACAGTAAACGGTCCATCTACAGAGACTCCGTCTTTACAGACGGTCCATCTACAGAGACTCCATCTTTACAGACAGTAAACGGTCCATCTACAGAGACTCCGGTCTTTTACAGACAGTAAACGGTCCATCTACAGAGACTCCAGTCTTTACAGACAGTAAAACGGTCCATCTACAGAGACTCCGGTCTTTACAGACAGTAAACGTTCCATCTACAGAGACTCCAGTCTTTACAGACAGTAAACGGTCCATCTACAGAGACTCCAGTCTTTACAGACAGTAAACGGTCCATCTACAGAGACTCCGGTCTTTACAGACAGTAAACGGTCCCATCTACAGAGACTCCATCCAGGTCTTTACAGACAGTAAACGGTCCATCTACAGAGACTCCAGTCTTTACAGACAGTAACGGTCCATCTACAGAGACTCCAGTCTTTACAGACAGTAAACGGTCCATCTACAGAGACTCCGTCTTTACAGACAGTAAAACGGTCCATCTACAGAGACTCCAGTCTTTACAGACAGTAAACGGTCCATCTACAGAGACTCCAGTCTTTACAGACAGTAAAACGGTCCATCTACAGAGACTCCAGTCTTTACACAGACAGTAAAACGGTCCATCTACAGAGACTCCAGTCTTTACAGACAGTAAACGGTCCATCTACAGAGACTCCGGTCTTTACAGACAGTAAACGGTCCCATCTACAGAGACTCCAGGTCTTTTACAGACAGTAAACGGTCCATCTACAGAGACTCCAGTCTTTACAGACAGTAAACGGTCCATCTACAGAGACTCCAGGTCTTTACAGACAGTAAACGGTCCATCTACAGAGACTCCAGTCTTTACAGACAGTAAACGGTCCATCTACAGAGACTCCGTCTTTACAGACAGTAAACGGTCCCATCTACAGAGACTCCAGTCTTTACAGACAGTAAACGGTCCATCTACAGAGACTCCAGTCTTTTACAGACAGTAAACGGTCCATCTACAGAGACTCCGGTCTTTACAGACAGTAAACGGTCCATCTACAGAGACTCCAGTCTTTACAGACAGTAAACGGTCCATCTACAGAGACTCCGGTCTTTACAGACAGTAAACGGTCCATCTACAGAGACTCCGGTCTTTACAGACAGTAAACGGTCCATCTACAGAGACTCCGGTCTTTACAGACAGTAAACGGTCCATCTACAGAGACTCCGGTCTTTACAGACAGTAAACGGTCCATCTACAGAGACTCCAGTCTTTACAGACAGTAAACGGTCCATCTACAGAGACTCCGGTCTTTACAGACAGTAAAACGGTCCATCTACAGAGACTCCGGTCTTTACAGACAGTAAACGGTCCATCTACAGAGACTCCAGTCTTTACAGACAGTAAACGGTCCATCTACAGAGACTCCAGTCTTTACAGACAGTAAACGGTCCATCTACAGAGACTCCGGTCTTTACAGACAGTAAACGGTCCATCTACAGAGACTCCAGTCTTTTACAGACAGTAAACGGTCCATCTACAGAGACTCCGGTCTTTACAGACAGTAAACGGTCCATCTACAGAGACTCCAGTCTTTACAGACAGTAAACGGTCCATCTACAGAGACTCCAGTCTTTACAGACAGTAAACGGTCCATCTACAGAGACTCCAGTCTTTACAGACAGTAAACGGTCCATCTACAGAGACTCCAGTCTTTACAGACAGTAAACGGTCCATCTACGAGACTCCGGAAAACGTCCATCTACAGAGACTCCGTCTTTACAGACAGTAAACGGTCCATCTACAGAGACTCCGGTCTTTGGTCCACTCACATAGACTCCGGTCTTTACAGACAGTAAACGGTCCATCTACAGAGACTCCGGTCTTTACAGACAGTAAACGGTCCCATCTACAGAGACTCCAGTCTTTACAGACAGTAAAAACGGTCCATCTACAGAGACTCCGGTAAACGGTCCATCTACAGAGACTCCGGTCTTTACAGACAGTAAACGGTCCATCTACAGAGACTCCAGGTCTTTACAGACAGTAAACGGTCAATCTACAGAGACTCCAGTCTTTACAGACAGTAAACGGTCCCATCTACAGAGACTCCAGGTCTTTACAGACAGTAAACGGTCCATCTACAGAGACTCCAGTCTTTACAGACAGTAAACGGTCCATCTACAGAGACTCCATCTTTACAGACAGTAAACGGTCCCATCTACAGAGACTCCAGTCTTTACAGACAGTAAACGGTCCATCTACAGAGACTCCAGTCTTTACAGACAGTAAACGGTCCATCTACAGAGACTCCAGTCTTTACAGACAGTAAACGGTCCATCTACAGAGACTCCAGTCTTTACAGACAGTAAACGGTCCATCTACAGAGACTCCAGTCTTTACAGACAGTAAACGGTCCATCTACAGAGACTCCAGTCTTTACAGACAGTAAACGGTCCATCTACGGAGACTCCGGTCTTTACAGACAGTAAACGGTCCATCTACAGAGACTCCGGTCTTTACAGACAGTAAACGGTCCATCTACAGAGACTCTGGTCTTTACAGACAGTAAACGGTCCATCTACAGAGACTCCAGTCTTTACAGACAGTAAACGGTCCATCTACAGAGACTCCGGTCTTTACAGACAGTAAACGGTCCCATCTACAGAGACTCCGGTCTTTACAGACAGTAAACGGTCCATCTACAGAGACTCCAGTCTTTACAGACAGTAAACGGTCCATCTACAGAGACTCCAGTCTTTACAGACAGTAAACGGTCCATCTACAGAGACTCCAGGTCTTTACAGACAGTAAACGGTCCATCTACAGAGACTCCGGTCTTTACAGACACGGTCCATCTACAGAGACTCCGTCTTTACAGACAGTAAACGGTCCATCTACAGAGACTCCGGTCTTTACAGACAGTAAACGGTCCATCTACAGAGACTCCAGGTCTTTACAGACAGTAAACGGTCCATCTACAGAGACTCCAGTCTTTACAGACAGTAAACGGTCCATCTACAGAGACTCCAGTCTTTACAGACAGTAAACGGTCCATCTACAGAGACTCCGGTCTTTACAGACAGTAAACGGTCCATCTACAGAGACTCCTCCAGTCTCTTTACAGACAGTAAAACGGTCCATCTACAGAGACTCCGGTCTTTACAGACAGTAAACGGTCCATCTACAGAGACTCCAGTCTTTACAGACAGTAAACGGTCCATCTACAGAGACTCCAGTCTTTACAGACAGTAAACGGTCCATCTACAGAGACTCCAGTCTTTACAGACAGTAAACGGTCCATCTACAGAGACTCCGGTCTTTACAGACAGTAAACGGTCCATCTACAGAGACTCCAGTCTTTACAGACAGTAAACGGTCCATCTACAGAGACTCCAGTCCAGTCTTTACAGACAGTAAACGGTCCATCTACAGAGACTCCGGTCTTTACAGACAGTAAACGGTCCATCTACAGAGACTCCAGGACAAAACGGTCCATCTACAGAGACTCTGGTCTTTACAGACAGTAAACGGTCCATCTACAGAGACTCCAGTCTTTACAGACAGTAAACGGTCCATCTACAGAGACTCCGGTCTTTTACAGACAGTAAACGGTCCATCTACAGAGACTCCAGTCTTTACAGACAGTAAACGGTCCATCTACAGAGACTCCAGTCTTTACAGACAGTAAACGGTCCATCTACAGAGACTCCAGTCTTTACAGACAGTAAACGGTCCATCTACAGAGACTCCGGTCTTTACAGACAGTAAACGGTCCATCTACAGAGACTCCATTCTTTACACAGACAGTAAACGGTCCATCTACAGAGACTCCAGTCTTTACAGACAGTAAAACGGTCCATCTACAGAGACTCCAGTCTTTACAGACAGTAAACGGTCCATCTACAGAGACTCCAGTCTTTACAGACAGTAAACGGTCCATCTACAGAGACTCCAGTCTTTACAGACAGTAAAAATCTACAGACAAAAACGGTCCCATCTACAGAGACTCCAGTCTTTACAGACAGTAAACGGTCCATCTACAGAGACTCCGGTCTTTACAGACAGTAAACGGTCCATCTACAGAGACTCCACAGACAGTAAACGGTCCATCTACAGAGACTCCAGTCTTTACAGACAGTAAACGTCGTCCATCTACAGAGACTCCATCTACAGTCTTTTACAGACAGTAAAACGGTCCATCTACAGAGACTCCAGGTCTTTACAGAGACAGTAAACGTTCCATCTACAGAGACTCCAGTCTTTACAGACAGTAAACGGTCCATCTACAGAGACTCCAGTCTTTACAGACAGTAAACGGTCCATCTACAGAGACTCCAGTAAACGTCCATCTACAGACTCCATCTTTACAGACAGAACTACAGAGACTCCAGTCTTTACAGACAGTAAACGGTCCATCTACAGAGACTCCGGTAAACGTCCATCTACAGAGACTCCAGTCCTTTACAGACAGTAAACGGTCCATCTACAGAGACTCCGGTCTTTACAGACAGTAAACGGTCCATCTACAGAGACTCCAGGTCTTTACAGACAGTAAACGGTCCATCTACAGAGACTCCGGTCTTTTACAGACAGTAAACGGTCCATCTACAGAGACTCCGGTCTTTACAGACAGTAAACGGTCCATCTACAGAGACTCCGGTCTTTACAGACAGTAAACGGTCCATCTACAGAGACTCCAGTCTTTACAGACAGTAAACGGTCCATCTACAGAGACTCCGGTCTTTACAGACAGTAAACGGTCCATCTACAGAGACTCCAGTCTTTACAGACAGTAAACAGGTCCATCTACAGAGACTCCAGTCTTTACAGACAGTAAACGGTCCATCTACAGAGACTCCAGTCTTTACAGACAGTAAACGGTCCATCTACAGAGACTCCAGTCTTTACAGACAGTAAACGGTCCATCTACAGAGACTCCAGTCTTTACAGACAGTAAACGGTCCATCTACAGAGACTCCAGTCTTTACAGACAGTAAACGGTCCATCTACAGAGACTCCAGTCTTTACAGACAGTAAACGGTCCATCTACAGAGACTCCAGTCTTTACAGACAGTAAACGGTCCATCTACAGAGACTCCGGTCTTTACAGACAGTAAACGGTCCATCTACAGAGACTCCAGTCTTTACAGACAGTAAACGGTCCATCTACAGAGACTCCAGTCTTTACAGACAGTAAACGGTCCATCTACAGAGACTCCAGTCTTTACAGACAGTAAACGGTCCATCTACAGAGACTCCAGTCTTTACAGACAGTAAACGGTCCATCTACAGAGACTCCAGTCTTTACAGACAGTAAACGGTCCATCTACAGAGACTCACGTCTTTACAGAGAGTAAACGTTCCATCTACAGAGACTGCGGTCTTTACAGACAGTAAACGGTCCATCTACAGAGACTCCAGTCTTTACAGACAGTAAACGGTCCATCTACAGAGACTCCGGTCTTTACAGACAGTAAACGGTCCATCTACAGAGACTCCGGTCTTTACAGACAGTAAACGGTCCATCTACAGAGACTCCGGTCTTTACAGACAGTAAACGGTCCATCTACAGAGACTCCGGTCTTTACAGACAGTAAACGGTCCATCTACAGAGACTCCAGTCTTTACAGACAGTAAACGGTCCATCTACAGAGACTCCGGTCTTTACAGACAGTAAACGGTCCATCTACAGAGACTCCAGTCTTTACAGACAGTAAACGGTCCATCTACAGAGACTCCAGTCTTTACAGACAGTAAACGGTCCATCTACAGAGACTCCAGTCTTTACAGACAGTAAACGGTCCATCTACAGAGACTCCGGTCTTTACAGACAGTAAACGGTCCATCTACAGAGACTCCGGTCTTTACAGACAGTAAACGGTCCATCTACAGAGACTCCGGTCTTTACAGACAGTAAACGGTCCATCTACAGAGACTCCAGTCTTTACAGACAGTAAACGGTCCATCTACAGAGACTCCAGTCTTTACAGACAGTAAACGGTCCATCTACAGAGACTCCGGTCTTTTCAGACAGTAAACGGTCCCATCTACAGAGACTCCAGTCTTTACAGACAGTAAACGGTCCATCTACAGAGACTCCAGGACAGTAAACGGTCCATCTACAGAGACTCCAGTCTTTACAGACAGTAAACGGTCCATCTACAGAGACTCCGGTCTTTACAGACGTCTCTACAGAGACTCCAGTCTTTACAGACAGTAAACGGTCCATCTACAGAGACTCCGGTCTTTACAGACAGTAAACGGTCCATCTACAGAGACTCCAGTCTTTACAGACAGTAAACGGTCCATCTACAGAGACTCCGGTAAACGGTCCATCTACAGAGACTCCGGTCTTTACAGACAGTAAACGGTCCATCTACAGAGACTCCGGTCTTTACAGACAGTAAACGGTCCATCTACAGAGACTCCAGTCTTTACAGACAGTAAACGGTCCATCTACAGAGACTCCAGTCTTTACAGACAGTAAACGGTCCATCTACAGAGGCTCCAGTCTTTTACAGACAGTAAACGGTCCATCTACAGAGACTCCAGTCTTTACAGACAGTAAACGGTCCATCTACAGAGACTCCAGTCTTTACAGACAGTAAACGGTCCATCTACAGAGACTCCAGGTCTTTACAGACAGTAAACCGTCCATCTACAGAGACTCCAGTCTTTACAGACAGTAAACGGTCCATCTACAGAGACTCCAGTCTTTACAGACAGTAAACGGTCCATCTACAGAGACTCCAGTCTTTACAGACAGTAAACGGTCCATCTACAGAGACTCCAGTCTTTACAGACAGTAAACGGTCCATCTACAGAGACTCCGGTCTTTACAGACAGTAAACGGTCCATCTACAGAGACTCCAGGTCTTTACAGACAGTAAACGGTCCATCTACAGAGACTCCGTCTTTACAGACAGTAAACGGTCCATCTACAGAGACTCCAGTCTTTACAGTAAAACGGTCCATCTACAGAGACTCCGGTCTTTACAGACAGTAAACGGTCCATCTACAGAGACTCCAGTCTTTACAGACAGTAAACGGTCCATCTACAGAGACTCCAGTCTTTACAGACAGTAAACGGTCCATCTACAGAGACTCCAGTCTTTACAGACAGTAAACGGTCCATCTACAGAGACTCCAGGTCTTTACAGACAGTAAACGGTCCATCTACAGAGACTCCAGTCTTTACAGACAGTAAACGGTCCATCTACAGAGACTCCAGGTCTTTACAGACAGTAAACGGTCCATCTACAGAGACTCCGGTCTTTACAGACAGTAAACGGTCCATCTACAGAGACTCCAGTCTTTACAGACAGTAAACGGTCCATCTACAGAGACTCCAGTCTTTACAGACAGTACAGTAAACGGTCCATCTACAGAGACTCCGTCTTTACAGACAGTAAACGGTCCATCTACAGAGACTCCGGTCTTTACAGACAGTAAACGGTCCATCTACAGAGACTCCAGTCTTTACAGACAGTAAACGGTCCATCTACAGAGACTCCGGTCTTTTTACAGACAGTAAACGGTCCATCTACAGAGACTCCAGTCTTTACAGACAGTAAACGGTCCATCTACAGAGACTCCAGTCTTTACAGACAGTAAACGGTCCATCTACAGAGACTCCAGTCTTTACAGACAGTAAACGGTCCATCTACAGAGACTCCGGTCTTTACAGACAGTAAACGTCCATCTACAGAGACTCCAGTCTTTACAGACAGTAAACGGTCCATCTACAGAGACTCCAGTCTTTACAGACAGTAAACGGTCCATCTACAGAGACTCCGGTCTTTACAGACAGTAAACGGTCCATCTACAGAGACTCCATCTTTACAGACAGTAAACGGTCCATCTACAGAGACTCCAGTCTTTACAGACAGTAAACGGTCCATCTACAGAGACTCCGGTCTTTACAGACAGTAAACGGTCCATCTACAGAGACTCCGTCTTTACAGACAGTAAACGGTCCATCTACAGAGACTCCGGTCTTTACAGACAGTAAACGGTCCATCTACAGAGACTCCAGTCTTTACAGACAGTAAACGGTCCATCTACAGAGACTCCGGTCTTTACAGACAGTAAACGGTCCATCTACAGAGACTCCAGTCTTTACAGACAGTAAACGGTCCATCTACAGAGACTCCAGTCTTTACAGACAGTAAACGGTCCATCTACAGAGACTCCAGTCTTTACAGACAGTAAACGGTCCATCTACAGAGACTCCAGTCTTTACAGACAGTAAACGGTCCATCTACAGAGACTCCGGTCTTTACAGACAGTAAACGGTCCATCTACAGAGACTCCGGTCTTTACAGACAGTAAACGGTCCATCTACAGAGACTCCGGTCTTTACAGACAGTAAACGGTCCATCTACAGAGACTCCAGTCTTTACAGACAGTAAACGGTCCATCTACAGAGACTCCAGTCTTTACAGACAGGTCCATCTACAGAGACTCCGGTCTTTACAGACAGTAAACGGTCCATCTACAGAGACTCCAGGTCTTTACAGACAGTAAACGGTCCATCTACAGAGACTCCGTCTTTACAGACAGTAAACGGTCCATCTACAGAGACTCCAGTCTTTACAGACAGTAAACGGTCCATCTACAGAGACTCCAGTCTTTACAGACAGTAAACGGTCCATCTACAGAGACTCCGGTCTTTACAGACAGTAAACGGTCCATCTACAGAGACTCCAGTCTTTACAGACAGTAAACGGTCCATCTACAGAGACTCCGGTCTTTACAGACAGTAAACGGTCCATCTACAGAGACTCCAGTCTTTACAGACAGTAAACGGTCCATCTACAGAGACTCCAGTCTTTACAGACAGTAAACGGTCCATCTACAGAGACTCCAGTCTTTACAGACAGTAAACGGTCCATCTACAGAGACTCCAGTCTTTACAGACAGTAAACGGTCCATCTACAGAGACTCCAGTCTTTACAGACAGTAAACGGTCCATCTACAGAGACTCCGGTCTTTACAGACAGTAAACGGTCCATCTACAGAGACTCCGGTCTTACAACGGTCCATCTACAGAGACTCCGGTCTTTACAGACAGTAAACGGTCCATCTACAGAGACTCCGGTCTTTACAGACAGTAAACGGTCCATCTACAGAGACTCCGGTCTTTTACAGACAGTAAACGGTCCATCTACAGAGACTCCAGTCTTTACAGACAGTAAACGGTCCATCTACAGAGACTCCAGTCTTTACAGACAGTAAACGGTCCATCTACAGAGACTCCAGTCTTTACAGACAGTAAACGGTCCATCTACAGAGACTCCAGTCTTTACAGACAGTAAACGGTCCATCTACAGAGACTCCAGTCTTTACAGACAGTAAACGGTCCATCTACAGAGACTCCGGTCTTTACAGACAGTAAACGGTCCATCTACAGAGACTCCAGTCTTTACAGACAGTAAACGGTCCATCTACAGAGACTCCAGTCTTTACAGACAGTAAACGGTCCATCTACAGAGACTCCGGTCTTTACAGACAGTAAACGGTCCATCTACAGAGACTCCAGTCTTTACAGACAGTAAACGGTCCATCTACAGAGACTCCAGTCTTTACAGACAGTAAACGGTCCATCTACAGAGACTCCAGTCTTTACAGACAGTAAAAGGTCCATCTACAGAGACTCCGGTCTTTACAGACAGTAAACGGTCCATCTACAGAGACTCCGGTCTTTACAGACAGTAAACGGTCCATCTACAGAGACTCCAGTCTTTACAGACAGTAAACGGTCCATCTACAGAGACTCCAGTAAACGGTCCATCTACAGAGACTCCGGTCTTTACAGACAGTAAACGGTCCATCTACAGAGACTCCGGTAAACGGTCCATCTACAGAGACTCCGGTCTTTACAGACAGTAAACGGTCCATCTACAGAGACTCCAGTCTTTACAGACAGTAAACGGTCCATCTACAGAGACTCCAGTCTTTACAGACAGTAAACGGTCCATCTACAGAGACTCCAGTCTTTACAGACAGTAAACGGTCCATCTACAGAGACTCCGGTCTTTACAGACAGTAAAACGGTCCATCTACAGAGACTCCGGTCTTTACAGACAGTAAACGGTCCATCTACAGAGACTCCAGTCTTTACAGACAGTAAACGGTCCATCTACAGAGACTCCGGTCTTTACAGACAGTAAACGGTCTATCTACAGAGACTCCGGTGTTTAAAGACAGTAAACGGTCCATCTACAGAGACTCCAGTCTTTACAGACAGTAAACGGTCCATCTACAGAGACTCCGGTCTTTACAGACAGTAAACGGTCCATCTACAGAGACTCCAGTCTTTACAGACAGTAAAACGGTCCATCTACAGAGACTCCAGTCTTTACAGACAGTAAACGGTCCATCTACAGAGACTCCGGTCTTTACAGACAGTAAACGGTCCATCTACAGAGACTCCGGTCTTTACAGACAGTAAACGGTCCATCTACAGAGACTCCGGTCTTTACAGACAGTAAACGGTCCATCTACAGAGACTCCAGTCTTTACAGACAGTAAACGGTCCATCTACAGAGACTCCGGTCTTTACAGACAGTAAACGGTCCATCTACAGAGACTCCAGTCTTTACAGACAGTAAACGGTCCATCTACAGAGACTCCAGTCTTTACAGACAGTAAACGGTTCCATCTACAGAGACTCCAGTCTTTACAGACAGTAAACGGTCCATCTACAGAGACTCCAGTCTTTACAGACAGTAAACGGTCCATCTACAGAGACTCCGGTCTTTACAGACAGTAAACGGTCCATCTACAGAGACTCCGGTCTTTACAGACAGTAAACGGTCCATCTACAGAGACTCCGGTCTTTACAGACAGTAAACGGTCCATCTACAGAGACTCCAGTCTTTACAGACAGTAAACGGTCCATCTACAGAGACTCCAGTCTTTACAGACAGTAAACGGTCCATCTACAGAGACTCCAGTCTTTACAGACAGTAAACGGTCCATCTACAGAGACTCCAGTCTTTACAGACAGTAAACGGTCCATCTACAGAGACTCCAGTCTTTACAGACAGTAAACGGTCCATCTACAGAGACTCCGGTCTTTACAGACAGTAAACGGTCCATCTACAGAGACTCCAGTCTTTACAGACAGTAAACGGTCCATCTACAGAGACTCCAGTCTTTACAGACAGTAAACGGTCCATCTACAGAGACTCCAGTCTTTACAGACAGTAAACGGTCCATCTACAGAGACTCCGGTCTTTACAGACAGTAAACGGTCCATCTACAGAGACTCCGGTCTTTACAGACAGTAAACGGTCCATCTACAGAGACTCCGGTCTTTACAGACAGTAAAACGTAACGTCCATCTAGAGGACTCCAGTCTTTACAGACAGTAAACGGTCCATCTACAGAGACTCCAGTCTTTACAGACAGTAAACGGTCCATCTACAGAGACTCCAGTCTTTACAGACAGTAAACGGTCCATCTACAGAGACTCCGGAAAACGGTCCATCTACAGAGACTCCAGTCTTTACAGACAGTAAACGGTCCATCTACAGAGACTCCGGTAAACGGTCCATCTACAGAGACTCCGGTCTTTACAGACAGTAAACGGTCCATCTACAGAGACTCCGGTCTTTACAGACAGTAAACGGTCCATCTACAGAGACTCCAGTCTTTACAGACAGTAAACGGTCCATCTACAGAGACTCCAGTCTTTACAGACAGTAAACGGTCCATCTACAGAGACTCCAGTCTTTACAGACAGTAAACGGTCCATCTACAGAGACTCCAGTCTTTACAGACAGTAAACGGTCCATCTACAGAGACTCCAGTCTTTACAGACAGTAAACGGTCCATCTACAGAGACTCCGGTCTTTACAGACAGTAAACGGTCCATCTACAGAGACTCCAGTCTTTACAGACAGTAAACGGTCCATCTACAGAGACTCCAGTCTTTACAGACAGTAAACGGTCCATCTACAGAGACTCCAGTCTTTACAGACAGTAAACGGTCCATCTACAGAGACTCCAGTCTTTACAGACAGTAAACGGTCCATCTACAGAGACTCCAGTCTTTACAGACAGTAAACGGTCCATCTACAGAGACTCCAGTCTTTACACAGACAGTAAACGGTCCATCTACAGAGACTCCAGTCTTTACAGACAGTAAACGGTCCATCTACAGAGACTCCGGTCTTTACAGACAGTAAACGGTCCATCTACAGAGACTCCAGTCTTTACAGACAGTAAACGGTCCATCTACAGAGACTCCTGTCTGGTCCATCTACAGAGGCTCCGGTCTTTACAGACAGTAAACGGTCCATCTACAGAGACTCCAGTCTTTACAGACAGTAAACGGTCCATCTACAGAGACTCCAGTCTTTACAGACAGTAAACGGTCCATCTACAGAGACTCCGGTCTTTACAGACAGTAAACGGTCCATCTACAGAGACTCCAGTCTTTACAGACAGTAAACGTTCCATCTACAGAGACTCCAGTCTTTACAGACAGTAAACGGTCCATCTACAGAGACTCCAGTCTTTACAGACAGTAAACGGTCCATCTACAGAGACTCCGGTCTTTACAGACAGTAAACGGTCCATCTACAGAGACTCCAGTAAACGGTCCATCTACAGAGACTCCGGTCTTTACAGACAGTAAACGGTCCATCTACAGAGACTCCGGTCTTTACAGACAGTAAACGGTCCATCTACAGAGACTCCAGTCTTTACAGACAGTAAACGGTCCATCTACAGAGACTCCGGTCTTTACAGACAGTAAAACGGTCCATCTACAGAGACTCCAGTCTTTACAGACAGTAAACGGTCCATCTACAGAGACTCCGGTCTTTACAGACAGTAAACGGTCCATCTACAGAGACTCCAGGACAGTAAACGGTCCATCTACAGAGACTCCAGTCTTTACAGACAGTAAACGGTCCATCTACAGAGACTCCGGTCTTTACAGACAGTAAACGGTCCATCTACAGAGACTCCGGTCTTTACAGACAGTAAACGGTCCATCTACAGAGACTCCAGTCTTTACAGACAGTAAACGGTCCATCTACAGAGACTCCAGTCTTTACAGACAGTAAACGGTCCATCTACAGAGACTCCAGTCTTTACAGACAGTAAACGGTCCATCTACAGAGACTCCAGTCTTTACAGACAGTAAACGGTCCATCTACAGAGACTCCAGTCTTTACAGACAGTAAACGGTCCATCTACAGAGACTCCAGTCTTTACAGACAGTAAACGGTCCATCTACAGAGACTCCAGTCTTTACAGACAGTAAACGGTCCATCTACAGAGACTCCGGTCTTTACAGACAGTAAACGGTCCATCTACAGAGACTCCGGTCTTTACAGACAGTAAACGGTCCATCTACAGAGACTCCAGTCTTTACAGACAGTAAAACGGTCCATCTACAGAGACTCCGGTCTTTACAGACAGTAAACGGTCCATCTACAGAGACTCCAGTCTTTACAGACAGTAAACGGTCCATCTACAGAGACTCCGGTCTTTACAGACAGTAAACGGTCCATCTACAGAGACTCCAGTCTTTACAGACAGTAAACGGTCCATCTACAGAGACTCCAGTCTTTACAGACAGTAAACGGTCCATCTACAGAGACTCCAGTCTTTACAGACAGTAAACGGTCCATCTACAGAGACTCCAGTCTTTACAGACAGTAAACGGTCCATCTACAGAGACTCCGGTCTTTACAGACAGTAAACGGTCCATCTACAGAGACTCAGTACGGTCCATCTACAGAGACTCCGGTCTTTACAGACAGTAAACGGTCCATCTACAGAGACTCCAGTCTTTACAGACAGTAAACGGTCCATCTACAGAGACTCCAGTCTTTACAGACAGTAAACGGTCCATCTACAGAGACTCCAGTCTTTACAGACAGTAAACGGTCCATCTACAGAGACTCCAGTCTTTACAGACAGTAAACGGTCCATCTACAGAGACTCCGGTCTTTACAGACAGTAAACGGTCCATCTACAGAGACTCCAGTCTTTACAGACAGTAAACGGTCCATCTACAGAGACTCCGGTCTTTACAGACAGTAAACGGTCCATCTACAGAGACTCCAGTCTTTACAGACAGTAAACGGTCCATCTACAGAGACTCCAGTCTTTACAGACAGTAAACGGTCCATCTACAGAGACTCCAGTCTTTACAGACAGTAAACGGTCCATCTACAGAGACTCCGGTCTTTACAGACAGTAAACGGTCCATCTACAGAGACTCCAGTCTTTACAGACAGTAAACGGTCCATCTACAGAGACTCCGGTCTTTACAGACAGTAAACGGTCCATCTACAGAGACTCCGGAAAACGGTCCATCTACAGAGACTCCGGTCTTTACAGACAGTAAACGGTCCATCTACGGAGGCTCCGGTCTTTACAGACAGTAAACGGTCCATCTACAGAGACTCCGGTCTTTACAGACAGTAAACGGTCCATCTACAGAGACTCCAGTCTTTACAGACAGTAAACGGTCCATCTACAGAGACTCCAGTCTTTACAGACAGTAAACGGTCCATCTACAGAGACTCCAGTCTTTACAGACAGTAAACGGTCCATCTACAGAGACTCCAGTCTTTACAGACAGTAAACGGTCCATCTACAGAGACTCCAGTCTTTACAGACAGTAAACGGTCCATCTACAGAGACTCCGGTCTTTACAGACAGTAAACGGTCCATCTACAGAGACTCCGGTCTTTACAGACAGTAAACGGTCCATCTACAGAGACTCCGGTCTTTACAGACAGTAAACGGTCCATCTACAGAGACTCCGGTCTTTACAGACAGTAAACGGTCCATCTACAGAGACTCCAGGTCTTTACAGACAGTAAACGGTCCATCTACAGAGACTCCAGTCTTTACAGACAGTAAACGGTCCATCTACAGAGACTCCAGTCTTTACAGACAGTAAACGGTCCATCTACAGAGACTCCGGTCTTTACAGACAGTAAACGGTCCATCTACAGAGACTCCAGTCTTTACAGACAGTAAACGGTCCATCTACAGAGACTCCAGTCTTTACAGACAGTAAACGGTCCATCTACAGAGACTCCAGTCTTTACAGACAGTAAACGGTCCATCTACAGAGACTCCAGTCTTTACAGACAGTAAACGGTCCATCTACAGAGACTCCGGTAAACGGTCCATCTACAGAGACTCCGGTCTTTACAGACAGTAAACGGTCCATCTACAGAGACTCCTGTCTTTACAGACAGTAAACGGTCCATCTACAGAGACTCCAGTCTTTACAGACAGTAAACGGTCCATCTACAGAGACTCCAGTCTTTACAGACAGTAAACGGTCCATCTACAGAGACTCCAGTCTTTACAGACAGTAAACGGTCCATCTACAGAGACTCCAGTCTTTACAGACAGTAAACGGTCCATCTACAGAGACTCCAGTCTTTACAGACAGTAAACGGTCCATCTACAGAGACTCCGGTCTTTACAGACAGTAAACGGTCTATCTACAGAGACTCCGGTGTTTAAAGACAGTAAATGGTCCATCTACAGAGACTCCAGTCTTAACAGACAGTAAACGCTCCATCTACAGAGACTCCGGTCTTTACAGACAGTAAACGGTCTATCTACAGAGACTCCAGTCTTTACAGACAGTAAACGGTCCATCTACAGAGGCTCCAGTCTTTACAGACAGTAAACGGTCCATCTACAGAGACTCCGGTCTTTACAGACAGTAAACGGTCCATCTACAGAGACTCCGGTCTTTACAGACAGTAAACGGTCCATCTACAGAGACTCCGGTCTTTACAGACAGTAAACGGTCATCTACAGAGACTCCAGTCTTTACAGACAGTAAACGGTCCATCTACAGAGACTCCAGTCTTTACAGACAGTAAACGGTCCATCTACAGAGACTCCAGTCTTTACAGACAGTAAACGGTCCATCTACAGAGACTCCAGTCTTTACAGACAGTAAACGGTCCATCTACAGAGACTCCGGTCTTTACAGACAGTAAACGGTCCATCTACAGAGACTCCAGTCTTTACAGACAGTAAACGGTCCATCTACAGAGACTCCGGTCTTTACAGACAGTAAACGGTCCATCTACAGAGAGACTCCGTCTTTACAGACAGTAAACGGTCCATCTACAGAGACTCCGGTCTTTACAGACAGTAAACGGTCCATCTACAGAGACTCCAGGTCTTTACAGACAGTAAACGGTCCATCTACAGAGACTCCAGTCTTTACAGACAGTAAACGGTCCATCTACAGAGACTCCGGTCTTTACAGACAGTAAACGGTCCATCTACAGAGACTCCGGTCTTTACAGACAGTAAACGGTCCATCTACAGAGACTCCAGTCTTTACAGACAGTAAACGGTCCATCTACAGAGACTCCGGTCTTTACAGACAGTAAACGGTCCATCTACAGAGACTCCAGTCTTTACAGACAGTAAACGGTCCATCTACAGAGACTCCAGTCTTTACAGACAGTAAACGGTCCATCTACAGAGACTCCAGTCTTTACAGACAGTAAACGTTCCATCTACAGAGACTCCGGTCTTTACAGACAGTAAACGGTCCATCTACAGAGACTCCGGTCTTTACAGACAGTAAACGGTCCATCTACAGAGACTCCAGGTCTTTACAGACAGTAAACAGGTCCATCTACAGAGACTCCAGTCTTTACAGACAGTAAACGGTCCATCTACAGAGACTCCAGTCTTTACAGACAGTAAACGGTCCATCTACACAGAGACTCCAGTCTTTACAGACAGTAAACGGTCCATCTACAGAGACTCCGGAAAACGTCCATCTACAGAGACTCCAGTCTTTACAGACAGTAAACGGTCCATCTACAGAGACTCCGGTAAACGGTCCATCTACATAGACTCCGGTCTTTACAGACAGTAAACGGTCCATCTACAGAGACTCCGGTCTTTACAGACAGTAAATGGTCCATCTACAGAGACTCCAGTCTTACAGACAGTAAACGGTCCATCTACAGAGACTCCAGTCTTTACAGACAGTAAACGGTCCATCTACAGAGACTCCAGTCTTTACAGACAGTAAACGGTCCATCTACAGAGACTCCAGTCTTTACAGACAGTAAACGGTCCATCTACAGAGACTCCAGTCTTTACAGACAGTAAACGGTCCATCTACAGAGACTCCAGTCTTTACAGACAGTAAACGGTCCATCTACAGAGACTCCAGTCTTTACAGACAGTAAACGGTTCCATCTACAGAGACTCCGGTCTTTACAGACAGTAAACGGTCCATCTACAGAGACTCCAGTCTTTACAGACAGTAAACGGTCCATCTACAGAGACTCCAGTCTTTACAGACAGTAAACGGTCCATCTACAGAGACTCCAGTCTTTACAGACAGTAAACGGTCCATCTACAGAGACTCCAGTCTTTACAGACAGTAAACGGTCCATCTACAGAGACTCCGGTCTTTACAGACAGTAAACGGTCCATCTACAGAGACTCCGGTCTTTACAGACAGTAAACGGTCCATCTACAGAGACTCCAGTCTTTACAGACAGTAAACGGTCCATCTACAGAGACTCCTGTCTGGTCCATCTACAGAGGCTCCGGTCTTTACAGACAGTAAACGGTCCATCTACAGAGACTCAAGTCTTTACAGACAGTAAACGTTCCATCTACAGAGACTCCAGTCTTTACAGACAGTAAACGGTCCATCTACAGAGACTCCAGGTCTTTACAGACAGTAAACGGTCCATCTACAGAGACTCCAGTCTTTACAGACAGTAAACGGTCCATCTACAGAGACTCCAGTCTTTACAGACAGTAAACGGTCCATCTACAGAGACTCCAGTCTTTACAGACAGTAAACGGTCCATCTACAGAGACTCCGGTCTTTACAGACAGTAAACGGTCCATCTACAGAGACTCCGGTAAACGGTCCATCTACAGAGACTCCGGTCTTTACAGACAGTAAACGGTCCATCTACAGAGACTCCAGTCTTTACAGACAGTAAACGGTCCATCTACAGAGACTCCAGTCTTTACAGACAGTAAACGGTCCATCTACAGAGACTCCAGTCTTTACAGACAGTAAACGGTCCATCTACAGAGACTCCAGTCTTTACAGACAGTAAACGGTCCATCTACAGAGACTCCGGTCTTTACAGTAAACGGTCCATCTACAGAGACTCCAGTCTTTACAGACAGTAAACGGTCCATCTACAGAGACTCCAGTCTTTTACAGACAGTAAACGGTCCATCTACAGAGACTCCAGTCTTTACAGACAGTAAACGGTCCATCTACAGAGACTCCAGTCTTTACAGACAGTAAACGGTCCATCTACAGAGACTCCAGTCTTTACAGACAGTAAACGGTCCATCTACAGAGACTCCAGTCTTTACAGACAGTAAACGGTCCATCTACAGAGACTCCAGTCTTTACAGACAGTAAACGGTCCATCTACAGAGACTCCGGTCTTTACAGACAGTAAACGGTCCATCTACAGAGACTCCGGTCTTTACAGACAGTAAACGGTCCATCTACAGAGACTCCGGTCTTTACAGACAGTAAACGGTCCATCTACAGAGACTCCAGTCTTACAGACAGTAACGGTCCATCTACAGAGACTCCAGTCTTTACAGACAGTAAACGGTCCATCTACAGAGACTCCAGTCTTTACAGACAGTAAACGGTCCATCTACAGAGACTCAAGTCTTTACAGACAGTAAACGTTCCATCTACAGAGACTGCAGTCTTTACAGACAGTAAACGGTCCATCTACAGAGACTCCAGTCTTTACAGACAGTAAACGGTCCATCTACAGAGACTCCGGTCTTTAAAGACAGTAAACGGTCAATCTACAGAGACTCCGGTCTTTACAGACAGTAAACGGTCAATCTTACTGAGACTCCAGTCTTTACAGACAGTAAACGGTCCATCTACAGAGACTCCAGTCTTTACAGACAGTAAACGTCCATCTACAGAGACTCCAGTCTTTACAGACAGTAAACGGTCCATCTACAGAGACTCCAGTCTTTACAGACAGTAAACGGTCCATCTACAGAGACTCCAGTCTTTACAGACAGTAAACGGTCCATCTACAGAGACTCCGGTCTTTACAGACAGTAAACGGTCCATCTACAGAGACTCCAGTCTTTACAGACAGTAAACGGTCCATCTACAGAGACTCCAGTCGGACAGTAAACGTCCATCTAAGAGACTCCGTCTTTACAGACAGTAAACGGTCCATCTACTGTAACGGTCAGAGACTCCAGTTTTACAGACAGTAAACGGTCCATCTACAGAGACTCGGTCTTTAAAGAAGTAAACCACGAGACTCCAGTCTTACAGACAGTAACGGTCCATCTTACAGAGACTCCAGTCTTTACAGACAGTAAACGGTCCATCTACAGAGACTCGTCTTTAAGACAGTAAACGGTCCATCTACAGAGACTCGGTCTTTACAGACAGTAA
>JAGFBZ010000458.1:0-169037 GCA_018398805.1 Hirundichthys speculiger | reverse complement strand
CCATATCTGAACAACACAATCTTGATCTTATTGGGACACACGTCAAACTGCATACAAGTTGACCTAATATCATATCAACACAGTGCCTCTTCTTAGACAAGTTTAATCACAGTTAATCAAATGTCATCCGCCTGTCAGTGATTTACTCCAGGTCGAAGGCTCAGAAGGCCGAAATCAATTTTTAATATCACAATCCATGCTTTTGTTTTTTGCACCTCATTTTCTTTGCATATATAAAGCTTATCTGGGCACAGCAGTAGAGCACACGTTCCCGGCCCACAACTGCAGCAAACAGGGAATAATGGTGCGCAGTCTACTCTATAGGAGTGCCCCCTCTAGCGGCCACACCCGTCCCCAGCTATGTACGAGTTGCAGCTCAATTGGAATCTTTTGATTGGTTAAAATGATTGGACTGATTAAATTTAGAAGTTGAATTTGGATTGGTATAATTTAGATTGTCGATTTCCCGGAATAAGGGAACGGCAAAAGACCCCTAGAGGCTATCTACTCTAATCTAGGCAAAACCCAGTGGAAAAAGGCACATTCTACCTAAGGCAAAGAAACATTCAATTCTCGAAGCACCAGCAGTGCGCCACCCCAGTTGATATCGGGGAAGGGTCAGGTCTCTATCCCTCAAAAAAATGTCGTCATTGCTTTAGCATCATGTGGCTATACATGGAATCACAATAATAAAGGAAAAACCACAACCAATAATCAAGACTGGAGTAAACATCTTCAAAATTACCCCGTACCATGAGCCTGAGGTCAGCCACGTCCACGGATCAAACCCCCCGGACTCCTGAGTCCCTTTGGCGCTGCGTCTGCAGCAACCCTTCAGTGTGAGATGACACGAGTCATGTTATCAGTAATATCAGGCACAAACGTGCAGCAACTTTCACTTAACGACATGGCAGACGCCGCCGTGGGCAGCCCAGATCAAATCTAGGGCCATGCGGTCCTGTAACTCCATGTTACGCAAGGCTTGACCTCCGTTGTGATCTCAGTAAACCCCTCGGCGATTCAGCAGTAAGATTTTCCAGATCAATCGCCATCATCAATCTGATGGGCCAAGTTTACAGTTCCCCACCAAGGAAAAAACCCCCCACCACTTTCGCCCCCACTGAAACACGATTTCTATGACCGGAACCTCACGCTTTGAAATAGAGCGGGTTAGAGTAATAATGAGGGTAATTAGCATGATGATGAGTCAGCGAATCATAAATACCCACATGTGGAAGAAGTCTAGCCAGATAAACGTTCCCACCAATCGGGAGGCAGAAGTTGATAAACATGTTTGCCACAAACCCACACATGACGCCGCAAGCATCCAAATCCATCAGAACTAGGGAATAGAACTCGAGGGATTACAGTAACACCCAGATTATCAATCGGAGTGAGAAGCTCGGAGATGTTCAAATAGGACAGGTGGGGATGGGGACATCCGTCACCGCCCGACGTCCGCATGTGGCATTCCTAGGAGCTTACACTCACTATCCCCCAGAAACCGCCCACGAGGAGAACACGATCGAGAAAAACAAACGGGAGCTTCGTAAAGTGTCGGATAAACACAGATTCATAAACCTTCGGATTCCAAGGAGGACCTGTAGCGTTTGGAAACCGTATCATAAACCCAGAATAATCAGGGACGTGCACGTTACATTGGCTTAACAGGCTTGAAACGTTTGCAACCCTCAGTCGACCCCCAGCATCCCTAGTCGCCCTCTTAATCCCCACAGTAAACGCCACTAACACCCCTAATGTTTCTGCCCCGGTGAGCGGACACGGAGTGAGGGGAATAGCGCTGTCAGGCGCATGAGGTAAGGCCGAACAAACGTAACAGCTATTTGTCACGCCCAATCCACGACCGTTGTTACCATCGCCCTGATACCATCCGTTGCTACGGTATCCCCCCTTTTCGTGAGCATGTTACGACCACGAACGAACCTCCTAATCTACATCTCGGGGGACCGTGACCTAGCAGGCTCCTGGTACATGAAACCAAAAACAGAAAATTGATAACAGAAACAAAATCAACATCCAAACATTTTAACATGCAACATCCTAAACTCTGATTAGCACACAACGTCCTGTATATATTGAATGTCTTCTTTTCTTCACCTTTGTTTCTTCTTTCTTCGAGCTCAGGGTGTGTATGTGTAAGGGTGTAAGCAGTGTTTTCAAAAACAGCCGTCGGCCGTCGCATCCGACGGCAACTTTTCCATTTGCGACGCCTACTTTCCCTTGGGTAAATAAATTATGAAATAAATAAAGTTTCGTAAAAGAGCCAAGTGTCCACAAAGGTTTTTGAGTTAATAACTCAGGGGTAAAGTATCTCCGGCTTTTGACTATGATTTAGGGGAAGAAAAAAAAAACACGCACAGAAACACGTTATTTCTGAGTGGTCTTAAAACGCAGGCGAAGTGAGTCGGTGGTTTTTTCTCCCGCAATCAGAAGAACGGAGGCAAAATTTAAGCGTCTCTGGGCGGGGACAGAGGAACAGGGGACAGAGGGACAGGGGACAGAGCCGGTTTGGAAGCTGCTGCCAGAAGCTACCTGGTACCTGACTGTGTTGTGCTCCAGAAGTTAGTCTATAGCAGCAAAAGAAAAAGCTCTTCGCCGTCACGAAGGAGACGCCGGGTATAAAGCAGCTGCTTTCCGGAGCACAGCCACAGCGCTGCGGACGTAGCGGCCGCCCCCGATGACCGGTTTTATATCCGACTTGAAAATACACGTCCGCTCGTTCACTGTGGAACGTGCCTGATCATTAACCGCTGTAGATCCGTGTTAAAAAAAAAAAAAAAAGCAGCGTTAATAATAAACACTTTACAAATCTGTCCGTTTCCACTCAGCAGGCCAGTTATATGAACACATGACAGCTCCAGAGTTCTAGAAACGTCTGTCTGATCAGCTCCAAGGGTGGACGTTTTCTCTGAATGTTGTTGAATCAACCACCCAAAATGGGAAAAAAAAAAAAAAACCTAAATGTAATGGTTCACTTTCTAATGATGATGCATCCAGAGTAATAACATCTTCCGACTTCCTCCGTATAAATGCACCTGCTCTGTGATAGTCTCAGGGTTCTGGTTAAAGCTCAGAGAGCATCAGGAAGACCAAGGAACGCACCAGGCAGGTCCCAGATACTGTTGTGGAGAAGTTTAAAGCTGTATGTGGATACAAAAAGATTTTTCAAGCTTTAAACATCTCAAGGAGCTCTGAGCAAGCAATCAGACTGAATTGTAAGGTGTGTTAGAACAGCCACCTGAATCTAGTCCAGAATCTGTGGAAAGAGCTGAAGACTGCTGTTCACAAACGCTCTCCATCCAACCTCACTGAGCTCCAGATGTTTTACAGGAAGAATTTAGTCTCTGGATGTGTTAAACTGATAGAGACAAACCCAAGAGACCTGCAGCTGGAACTGCAGCAGAAGGTGGCGCTACAGAGTATTACGCAAGGAGAAATGAATAATATTACACGCCCCACTTTACAGTTTATTTATTTGTTAAAAAAGTTTAAAATATCAAATCAATTTTGTTCCACTTCACAATTGTGTCCCACTTGTTGATTCTTGACAAAAAATCTTTGCTTGAAATGGAGCAAAAAGTTTAAGGGGGCCAAACACTTTTGCAAGGCACTGTATTTCCTATAAATTAATTTGCTGTGTTTTTGAACAAAAATGATGGAGAGTTGCAATTTGTTTTTTCTTCTTCTTGTACAAATTGCCCTTACTGAATTAAGTAGTTGCTAAATTGATCAGATTAATGGGCTTGACGGAGTTTACATGTTATAACTTAACCTTAACTTTCGAAAATTCACATTTAAATTGTTGGTTGTCTTGCATATTACTAAGCACAATGCCAAAATGTTGCCAATAGTGAGTATGCGTTGGATCCACTACTGTCCACTAATATCAAGGATGTTAATGTTATCATAAACCAAGCAAACATGGAGTTATAAAATAACTAGTTTATTTTCATTTGATTTGTTATTAAATACATGTATCACACTTTGCTCTTTCAAACTTGCAATTACTTTCTTTACTCTTGTTTAACAAAAGACATGCAACGTTATGGCTAGGGTTATTTTAATAAAAAAAAAAAAGGTATCTGAACATCCCATTTTGCGTCTCAAAATGCTGGAAAATGCGTCTCCGAGAGTCTAGAATTTCAAAATTTGCTGGGGGAGCATGCCCCCAGACCCCCCTAGGGGGGTCTTTCGGGCCTTGCAACTCCTACTTCACTCAACGCAACTTCTACTTTCAAAAGTTGTGAAAACACTGGTAAGGGTGTAAAAGGGGAAAAAAAACAGCCTAGGGGTCGGGAACTGGGCCAGGAACCCTCTTGCAGTGGCTGGCGTGGATCCAAGTCGCCCGCTCCGCTATCTTAACAGCAGTGTGGGTCGTCAACAGGATCTGGAACGGTCCGTTCCACCGCCTGGCTTTCCAATGCTTTCGACCCAGGTCCCGCACCAGAACCCAGTTGCCTGGCCATAGCTTGTGAAGAGATCCTCCCGCTGGTACCGGCTGGGCAGCTTTCACCTGTGAGTTAATCTGTGTCAGTACAGAGTGCAGATTCTTGCAATACGACAACACAGAGTTCTCACACAATTCAGCTGATGGAAGGATGCACTTATCTGGTGCGTCTACTCCCATCGGCGGTGGTCTGCCAAAGAGGATCTCGAACGGACTCAGGTTAGCCCTCGACCGCACACGCATCCGCATGTACAGCAACACAACCGGTAGAGCCTTGAGCCAGGACAACCCTGTTTCTGCACAACACTTCGCCAATTTAGACTTCAAAGTACCATTCTCCCTTTCAACAGCCCCCACTCGCAGGATGGTAGGCACAATGTCTCTTGAGGCTAAACCCAAATATTTTCCTACCTGCGCCAGGCCTGGTTCACGAAGTGGGTGCCGTTGTCACTGGAGATCCTAGATGGAATTCCCCAACGTGGCAAAATCTCCATCAGCAGAGCCCTCGCCACTGTGGAACTGTCAGCCTTAGAGGAAGGAAAGACCTCAACCCACTTCGAAAACATATCAACAATCACCAAACAGTACTTCTTCCCCTCACAAGGAGAAAGTTCAACGAAATCAAGCATGATGTACTCAAACGGCCTGTCAGGCTGCGGATGAGCAGCCAGCGGCATCTTCACTCCCCCTCTCGCGTTGTGGGCAGCACAGATAACGCAGGAGCTGCAGAGCCTCTGCGCATAAGAGAGGAATCCCCTCGTGAACCAGTACTTAGTCAAGGTCGACAGCATGACCCCCGGTGCTGCATGGTCCACCCCATGAGTCAGCCCTAGCAAAATGGGAGAAAAATGTTTAGGCAAACATGGTCCGTTTGTCACCTGCACGCCACACGCCATCAACCAGACCACAGCCGGCCCGCCGCCACAACCGTTTCTCATCTGGGGAAGCGAACGTCTGCATCGCACTTAGAGACGTGACCACGTCATCTCCCCCTGGGGAAGCCACTGCAGAGACGAGAGAATAGTTAACAGGAGAACGAGCAGCCACTTTCGCCGCCACATCCGCACGAGCGTTGCCTGCGGAAATAAGATCAGGCCCGTTAACGTGAGCTGGACATTTACATACAGCTATGAAACTGGGCAGGAGAATGGCCTCCAAGAGAGCATTCACCTTATCGCGTTCAGGACAGGCTTCCCGTCAGATTCAGAAATTTCCTACATCTCCAAATCGCTCCAAAGTCATGACAAACACCGAACCCATACCTGCTGTCCGGTAAATTCGTGACGCTCTTCCCCTTCGCCAATCTGCATGCCTCAGTCAAGCACCAGTTCAGCTGCTTGGGCCGAACACTGATGCGGCAGGGAGCCGGATGCCAGGACCTCATGGTCTGACACGACTGCGAACCCCACTCTGTTCCTCCCTGTGCGCTTATCCCTGAATGCTGAACCATCTAACATACAGAACCAAGTCAGGATTTACCAGAGCCGTCTCCTGAAGATCCGGTCTCGGGGTGCAAACTTCATTAATTGCAGCCACACAGTCGGGGGGCTCGCCGTCCTCCGGACCTGGCATGAGAGTGGCTGGATTCAAAACACTGCAGCGTTTCACAGTTATGTTCGGTAAATCAAGGAGAACAGTCTGATACCGAAGCCACCTAGCAGCAGACAAATGTTATGTTTTCTGCTCCAACAGGATCATAGACACAGCATGCGGAACCAACAGTGTCAGATCAGCATAACCTACCAGATCGCGTGAAGCATATACGGCCTTCTCAGCAGCAGCCACAGCCCGCAAACAACGGGGAAGCCCAGCCGCAACCGGATCCAGCTTACCAGAGAAATAAGCCACAGGCCTCAACGCCCCGCCATGTTCCTGTAACAGAACAGATGTCATGAACCCCTCCCTCTCACTCACTGTCTGCGTGAAGGGCCGCATGGGGTCCGGCAGGCCCAGGGCCGGAGTGGTTTGGAGGGCCCGCTTCAGCCGCTGGAAAGCCTCTTCTGCCTCAGGTGTCCAACTGACCTTATCGTGCGCAGCCAGCCCTTTCCCATGAATGAGAGCGGTCAAGGGAGCCTCCAACTCCGCATAGCCCACGATAAACATCCGACAGTATGAACACATTCCTAGAAAAGAACATCACCTGTTTCTTTGTGAGGGGTTCTGGGAAACACGCTGGATCGCCTCAACCCGCTTCGGTGACAACGATCTGCCATCAGCTGAAATAGAGTGTCCCAGAAATTTCACATGCTGTTTCACAAACTGTAACTTAGACAGGCTGGCCTTGTGGCCCTCCTTCGCCAGGTGATGAGAAGAGCGTCGTGTCGGTCTCACACTGCTGCTGTGTGGGACACGCTAACAACATGTCGTCCGTGTACTGCAGCATTACTGTCCCAGGGGACAGTTCCAAAGGTTCAAGGCTGCGTCGCAGAGCAGCATTGTAAATCGTCGGTGATTCACAATAACCTTGACACAGACGAGTAAACGTCCAGGCCTCATTCCTGAAATTAAAAGCAAACCAAAACTGGCTACCAGGATGGATAGGAATACTGAAAAAAGCATTAGCCAGATCAACCACAGAAAACCATTTCGCTGAACTAGGAATCTGTGAAATTATAGTGTATGGATTTGGGACCGATGGCGCCCGGGCCTGCACGGCCTTGTTGACGGCCTGCAGGTCCTGCACGAAGCGCCACTCTGTCGGCTGGCCATTTTCACGACTTTTTTTCACCGGAAAAATCGGAGTTCTGACAGGAGAGTCAGGGCATGGGGACGATCACACCTGCGGCGCGCAGAGATTCGAAAACAGGTGTAATTCCCATCACCGCCTCCGCTTTTAACGGATATTGTTGTTGACATGGCCTAAAATCAGACTTTGGTGTAATCACAACTGGTTCAACGTTTCTGATTAACCCTACATCGTGTGGGCCTTTTGCCCATAACGTCGACGGGACGCTCTGGAGCGCTGGTATTTGGTCAAACTCAACATCAGTAAGCAGGCAGAAATCCATATCTTCTATCAGGTGAACACACCGCGTCACGTGTGTCCAAAACGAACGACTTACGATATGCATTTCTGCCGGCACTGTAAAAAACATCTGGGTCAGGAGTCGGCTCCCAGTCACCTGCCTCCACACAGTCAGTCAGAAAAAGGCCCACGTCAGTCCAGGTGTCATCAAAGCCCTTTGAGAGGGCCACATGTGGGCGCAGTCGCCTGAAACATTTGCATCGCCCTGCAGGCAGATCATAATGCACATCAGAACAATCACAAGCGGTAAACAATTCTCCTTGACTTTGAGTCAAGGTCACTGACAACGCGCTTTTGTGCGTTGACCAGTACAGATGTTGTGTTATTAATCTCTCACAATTTGTCCCCTCCCGGTACCACTGCTGCTCATAACCAGCATCAGGCCCCAGGGACAAATGTGACGTACAATGAATTGAACCGCTTGGGGCAAACTCAGTCCCCGTGGGAGAAACGACCCCGCACACTGCCTGCAGCAGATGGCTGGTGATTTCACCCACGGGGAGTTTCCAATTATACACATACAACGGGGTGTTGACAGACAACTGCACAAGCGAGTGGACATATTTAAATCTAATTTAGTTACCTTGAGGCCTTCTGGTGTCGAAACAAGTGATAACCCCAGTTCACAGATCAAATCACGTCCTAATAATGACACAGGACAATGTGAAGAGAACAGAAATGAATGTTTAAATTTCTTACCATCAGTATCGGTACAGCCCAGTGGAACTGTAAAATTCTCACGGACAACGTGTCCCGTGGCAGAGACAGAATGGACATGTCTGCCACTCAGCTTCGGTGCAGATGGCAGATCTGCTTCCCGAATAACAGAAATCGTCGCACCTGTGTCAACTAAAAAAGTTACTGGGGAATCAGAAATAGACAATGTCATTTGGGGCATATTTTTAAAACTGGCGTGTCCCAGTTTTACATAATTGGCTGTCAGAGGTGTAGTAGGTGTTAGGGATGTAGTACCTTTTTCCAACCGCTCGATGGTGCCAGAAAGCTCAGCAAGCAGGTCTTCATTGCACAAGCGAGGAGGCAGAGAAATGTGTGACATGTTATCAGCATCTGTGTGTGTGTGTGTGTTAGCAAGCAGGTCTTCTTTGCCAGAAGCAGTGAGAACATTGTGTGATGCGTCATCAGTAGGTGTGTCATCTGACTCCGCCCCCGCGCCCGTGGCAGAGTCCACATGATGTCAATCCTCAGTCCCCGCCCCCGCTGGGCATTGTGCCGCCCAATGTCCTACCTCGCCACACTGAAAACAGGCGTCGCTCCGGCTGGCCCCTCCCCGGCCCCGCCCCGATCCTCTGCCGCGGGGTGGGAAGCGGCCACGCCGACCCCTTCCTCGTTTGAATGGAGCCTGGTAAACAGCGTTGTAGAGACACAAAGCAGACTTGTGCATGTCATCGTCTTTCTTCTGCAATTTGAGACGTCTAGCGGCAGTCTGGTGTTTGTCCACATGAATAGCGTGTTTGCGTATGTCAACCAACCTTGCTTCATCATAGCCGACACACGTTTTCTGCAGTTCATCCACAATTTCACGCTTCAACCCTTTCAGAAATGAATTACGGAAATGCTGCTCCCACATCGTCGCTTCTGCCTTTGCAGCGTATCCCTCTGGAGCCTCTCCCATGCCGGATGACTCGACATAAACATGCCAAAAGCGGACGTAAAAGTCGGCAGCTGACTCGTCCTCTTTCTGCTTGCACTGATCAATTTTCAATAAATTCACCTTAGATGGAAACACAGTCTCCATGCCTTTTGCAATAGCGTCAATTGCCTGTACATACTCGTGGTTGGCAGCCCACTCGACCGCCTCGCAGCGTGCATCATCTTTAGGCACATAAGATTTCAGATTGTTCCAGTCTGTGGGCTTTAGCCTCATGGCTAACAGACGTTTTAGCTCAGTCAGAGTCGGTCGAAACTCTCTGCAAAAGGCACGGAATTCCTCCCCAAATCGCTCACCTGAGTCGTGTGGATCGGGCAGTCTCGCTGCAGCTTCTTTTATCTCCGTTAATGTCCAAGCTCGGAACACAAGTTGGGCCCCTGACGGTCCGCCGACCTCAAACATCGGAAGCGAGGCCACTACTTCCTGCTGCTGCTGCTGCTTTTTCGTCTGGCCCCGCGTGGTCACTGCTCCGCTCGTCGTAGCGCCCCCCGGCGCTCGCTCAGCCTTGGCGTCCTGCTCAGTCTTTGCAACCTGCGGAGCGGACAGGGGAACAACAGGGTCCGCTTGTTCTTCCTCCAGCGGAGGGGGCGGTGGGAAGTCCTCTGGTCCCGCTGCAGCTGGAACCAGACGGGCGGGTCCACCCACGTATCCGTCTAGGTCATAATTCACCTGTGCACACTGAAACGCTCGGGGCAGAGCAGACGTGACCGGCTGTGCGTGTGTGTCGTACAGAAGGAGGCGCTAAAACTGGCACCGGAGCTGGCAGGTCTGGGTATAATTTTTTACTCTGACTCTGACTATTAAAATTCTTATTGGCCTCGTATTTAGACACTTCCGACAAAACGGTAACACAGTCAGGCGCAGAATCAGAACACGGAAGCTGATTAAGATTACTTTTATCCTGCTTTTTAAGTCTCCGTTCAGCCTCTTCTCTGAATACCTGTAACGCCGCTCTGTGACTTTCTAATTTTTCCCAAGCGGCGGTATTCATTTTCTTTTTTTTCTTAAGCTCCGCTTCACACATGCGCAACCGCATTTCCACCTGATCGAGAACGCGCAGCGACAACGAGCCCGCTTTCGGGAAATCATAATCTTTAACCCAAGCCCGCGCACTCGCCTGCCAAGAAGCCCCGTATCTGGCTATCATGTCATCAAAAAGATACCCTTCTAACTTAATTTCTTCCCCACGCTGCTTCGACCCCGCCTGTCCCATTTCTTCACGTGCGTCTCAACACCGAACCTAGTCCAGGCTCTATGTCCGCAGAAGCCGCCCCCTCAGGTGCAGGTACCTGTCTTTCGCCTCTGCACGATCGTCACCGTGCGCGAACCGTACTAATCCAAATGACCCCTGGTCAACAAATCTGTCTTTTCGGCTGCGACCTACGCAGACCGACGGCCCGGCTATTCCTTCAGCCGGTAACCGTGGGCGGGACTTTCTCTAAGCTTCCCTCTGGGACCGGGCACCAGCCAGAGACAGAAAACTGGCGTGCTCACGAGTCCACGGACGAGCACGCACGTGTCAGGGACAGACGGCCACAAAGCACACTCACCGAAGCAGGCAGGGGCTACACAGCTAAAAACAACTCCTCAGTGCACCGCCACACGTCAGTGATTAAAATTTAAAATTTTCAAAATCAACTCACCAAAGCACAGCGGTTCCGTCGGAGTTCTGCCAATGTCCCGGTCCAGACGCCGACACCCCTTCACGAGGCCGGATTTCCGAAAATCCTATGGAACTTGCGGCCGTGAGGAGCTACTCTCCCCCGATCCGGGACCGCAGGCGAATGGGCCAGCAGACACAAAACAGAAAACGACGCAAAAACAACAAGAAAAACACCCAGGGACGTCAACTGTTAAGTAAAAATTCAGGATCTTATTTACCTGTGAAGGCTGGTAATACTATGCAGTGGTGTAGTATCAATTCAGCTGTTAATTAAGGCACAGAGAAACTGACGCAGGTGCACAGAGATTAATTTTCGATGTTCACGAGAGCCAGATCAAAACCAGAATGCCAACGTCACTCAGGGCCAGCAGTAATTTAAGGAAACCAGTTGCATCCATATCTGAACAACACAATCTTGATCTTATTGGGACACACGTCAAACTGCAGACAAGTTGACGCCTAATATCATATCAACACAGTGGCCTCGTCTTAGACAAGTTTAATCACAGTTAATCAAATGTCATCCAGCCCTGTCAGTGATTTTACTCCAGGTCAGGAAGGCCTCAGAAGGCCTGAAATCAATTTTTAATATCACAACGGTCAATCTACAGAGACTCCAGTCTTAACAGACAGTAAACGGTCCATCTACAGAGACTCCAGTCTTTACAGACAGTAAACGGTCCATCTACAGAGGCTCCAGTCTTTACAGACAGTAAACGTTCCATCTACAGAGACTCCGGTCTTTACAGACAGTAAACGGTCCATCTACAGAGACTCCTGTCTTTACAGACAGTAAACGGTCCATCTACAGAGACTCCATTCTTTAAAGACAGTAAATGGTCCATCTACAGAGACTCCAGTCTTTACAGACAGTAAACGGTCCATCTACGGAGACTCCAGTCTTTACAGACAGTAAACGGTCCATCTACAGAGGCTCCGGTCTTTACAGACAGTAAACGGTCCATCTACAGAGACTCCGGTCTTTACAGACAGTAAACGGTCCATCTACAGAGACTCTGGTCTTTACAGACAGTAAACGGTCCATCTACAGAGACTCTGGTCTTTACAGACAGTAAACGGTCCATCTACAGAGACTCCAGTCTTTACAGACAGTAAACGGTCCATCTACAGAGGCTCCAGTCTTTACAGACAGTAAACTGTCCATCTACAGAGACTCCGGTCTTTACAGACAGTAAACAGTCTATCTACAGAGACTTCAGTCTTTACAGACAGTAAACGGTCCATCTACGGAGACTCCAGTCTTTACGGACAGTAAACGGTCCATCTACAGAGGCTTCAGTCTTTACAGACAGTAAAAGGTCCATCTACAGAGACTCCGGTCTTTACAGACAGTAAACGGTCCATCTACAGAGGCTCCGGTCTTTACAGACAGTAAACGGTCCATCTACAGAGACTCCGGTCTTTACAGACAGTAAACGGTCCATCTACAGAGACTCCGGTCTTTACAGACAGTAAACGGTCCATCTACAGAGACTCCTGTCTTTACAGACAGTAAACGGTCCATCTACAGAGACTCCATTCTTTAAAGACAGTAAATGGTCCATCTACAGAGACTCCAGTCTTTACAGACAGTAAACGGTCCATCTACGGAGACTCCAGTCTTTACAGACAGTAAACGGTCCATCTACAGAGACTCCGGTCTTTACAGACAGTAAACGGTCCATCTACAGAGACTCCGGTCTTTAAAGACAGTAAACGGTCCATCTACAGAGACTCTGGTCTTTACAGACAGTAAACGGTCCATCTACAGAGACTCGGGAAAACGGTCCATCTACAGAGACTCCGGTCTTTACAGACAGTAAACGGTCCATCTACAGAGACTCCGGTCTTTACAGACAGTAAACGGTCCATCTCCTGAGACTCAAGTCTTTACAGACAGTAAACGGTCCATCTACAGAGACTCCTGTCTTTACATACAGTAAACGGTCCATCTACAGAGACTCCGGTCTTTACAGACAGTAAACGGTCCATCTACAGAGACTCCGGAAAACTGTCCATCTACAGAGACTCCGGTCTTTACAGACAGTAAACGGTCCATTTACAGAGACTCCGGTCTTTACATACAGTAAACGGTCCATCTACAGAGACTCCGGTCTTTACAGACAGTAAACGGTCCATCTCCTGAGACTCAAGTCTTTACAGACAGTAAACGGTCCATTTACAGAGGCTCCGGTCTTTACAGATAGTAAACGGTCCATCTACAGAGACTCAAGTCTTTACAGACAGTAAACGGTCCATCTACAGCAGGGGTCGGCAACCTCAGGCACCCGTGCCACGTTTGGCACGCAGTGGCATAATCATTGGCACACTGGAAAAGGCTCGGTCGGCCTATCGTTTAAAATCACCCCTCAAGGATTGTGGTGACAGCGTGAGTTTGAGTGACAGCGAGAACGCCCGCCCACACAACACAGCTTGCAGGTGCAGCCGCTGTCATGCTGCCCTGCCCACATTTACCACAGAGACGCATGCTTCACAGCCTAGCCTACAAATCATTTAACAATAACCTGTTCATCACATTTTAACTAGTTAATTTTCACATAAGTACACATCAGAAGACATCTGGCAGACTTACAAATAGCGATCCATTTTGATGTCACTTTTCTAACAGCCCGTTTTTTTTTTTCCCAAGCTGACTTCCGTGACCCCTGCTGGCCAGCTCTCGCGAGACGAGTCTCTCTCTCATCGTTTTTAATTGTCTTCCTTTTATTTTAATTTAAAACAAAAACACATGAAATTAATTTTAAATTAAATTGTCACCATTTTTATTTTATTTAACACAAGCCTCTGTGCTTCAGATGTGGAAACCGTAACGTTATCTTGCTGATGGCAACGCCACCTGCTAAGAAAGCTAAAGTTAGGGCATTCCAGCCCTCTTGGACAGAGGAGTTTGGTTTTTTGTCTCAGAAGGACCGTGCCGTGTGCACTTTATGTTTTGAGAATGATGTGTGCCGAACGTCAAGTGTTAAAAGTAGGGTTGTCAAAGTTGACGCGTTAACGCGTGATTAACGCAAAATAATTTTAACGCAACTAATTTTTTAACGCGTGATTAACGCGTAGCCGTTGATGTACAATAGTATAGAAGAATGTAGGTTTAATGAGCCTCGGGCCCCGCCGTAGTTGTAGTCCTGTAGTCCTCCGTAGTCTTGTCAAAACAGGAAGTTAATAGCGTGCAGCTATTTTCTTCTTCTTTCAGGCTCAGTAGCTTCGCTAGGAATCATATAAAATGACAAAAGCGACTGGCGAGCAACATTGTTGGTGCAGTTGAACACACAACAGTTCTTCACCATCTTTCTCCCGATCGTAAACGGTACGAAATCAGACAGAACAGGCACAAAATGCAAAATGTATCGGCTTCCCTAGCAACAGTGAGCAATTGTTTGCCCCCACGGACTGGTTGCTATGGCCCGCGGATGCCAGTGGCCCGGATGTTCGTGATCGAGAATGCCGCAGACAGACAGACGTAAACAATCCTCCGTTAGCAATAGCTGGGATAAAAAAGGATACAAAAGATACTATTTTGAATGGTAAGTTTAGCTTCAAAACCTTGCCTGATGGCTAACTCCACAAGATAAATGTTGTTTGTGTTTACTGTCGATGTGAATTTAGTTACCACCGGAGTCCGACTACTGAAGTATCACTTGTCGGCTAATGAGAGCGCTGATGCAGAGAGCCCCCCCCCCCGTTTGAAGCAAACCACGAAAATATTTTGTATGAAGAACATAAGTGAAAATATTGAGTATATATATATATATATATATATATATATATATATATATATATATATATATATATATATATATATATATATATATATATATATATATATATCTATATATGTATAATATAATGGATTTGGCATTGTAGCAATAAATAAACATGCATTTGTTTTGCATAAGGCAAGCATTTGTGTACTCTCATATTAGGCAAGGCAACTTTATTTGCAACTTTATTTGCAATTCAATTCAAAGTGCTTTACAGATGCAGTCACAAGAAGGCAAATAGAATCATTCCATACAAGCATAAAAATAATCAATAATAAATAAAAATTAATTAATAAAAAAATTAATTAATTAAATTAAAAATGAAGAGTGCAGATAAAATCCTTCCAGTCATCATCTTCACATCTAAACAGAACTGTTTTCAGCCTGGATCTGAATATTGTCAGAGTTCAGGTCTGTCTCACATCTTCTGGAAGACTGGTCCAGATTTTAGGAGCATAAAACTGAAATGCAGATTCACCTTGTTTAGTCCTGACTCTGGACACCAGCAGGAGACCACTACCTGAGGTTCTCAGAGTCCAGGTTGGTTCATATGACTCTAACATGTCAGAGATGGACTTTGGGGCCATGAAGAGACTTGAACACAAGTAGAGATGTTTTAAAGCCTATTCTCTGAGTGACAGGAAGCCAGAGACCTCAGGACTGGACTAATATGGTCATATTTCCTGGTTCTAGTCAGGACTCGTATTAATAAGAGTAATACAACTTGAAAAAGATCTGTATAAGGTAGATTTAGAACAGATAAAAATATGCGATTAATTTGCGATTAATCATGATTAACTATTGACAGTCATGCGATTAATCTGATTAATTATTTTGAGAAATTGACAGCCCTAGTTAAAAGACATTTTGAGACGAAGCACGAGACGGCCTTCAAAGACCAAGCAGATAAAGCAGAGTCGATTACAAATCAAATCAAATCAAATCCTTTATTGTCACTGTTCACATTGTTACCAACATTAACTGTGAAAATCAGTTTAGCAGCTCCACATGGCAGCGGGAGAGAAAAACAAGAAAACACAAAAGCACAATATCACAATAAACAATATAAAAACAATATAAAATATAAAATATAAAATAAGTATTTACAAGGTATAAAAAAGAAATGGCTATGATAAATAAAATGGGTATGATAAATACGGGTATCAGTGTTATTATTTACAGCAGGTAGGTGTCTTTGGGGGGGAAGGGATATTGCACTTGGTGGTGAGTGTGACCATTGGGTGCGTTTACATGGGAAGTTTAATTCCTCTTTAATTAAGAATTAAAGTTAAAGCCGAATAAAAGTTACCATGTAAACACTTAATTCCATATGAAAATGTCAATTCCGAATTAACTTAATTCCGAAGTAAGTGGCTGGTTTATTCCCATTTTAATTCCGCATTAAGTAATTCCGCGGTCATGTATACACTCATTCCTCTTTAAATTAATTCCCGTCTTTCTGCGCATGCTCGTTCTCTTGCTCGTCTGTCGCGATGACGCTTATATTCCGGCAACACGCAGTAAACGGTGTTCGAGAGCAGAGACGATTTATTTAATAAATAGCTTGGAGGAACTGGAAATAATTAAAAGAACAGATGGCAGGAAACATAAAAATTGTGAACTTTTCAAAGCGCCCAGGTTAAATAAAGGAGGTTTCGCAGATAGAGACGCCACCCAGGTCAAAAATAAGTGGAATGTTGTTGCTAACCAGTTAGCTAAGTTTGTTTTCTTCCGGTAGATGTAAAGACGTCCGCCCCCCCATCCAATCAGAACCCTTCCCAACCCCCAGACCTAAAGCGGAGTTGGATAAAGCCGAACTAACGTGTTTTCCATGTAAACCTTAATACGGAATTACTATTTCCATGTAAACTCGAAGGAAAATGGTTTAATTCGGAATTATTTAATTCCTAATTTTAATTCCGAATTAAAAAACATCATGTAACCGCAGCCATTGTCAGTCTTTGAGTGGGGGTGGGGGGTGATGGCTTTGACGGCCTGGGGGAAGAAGCTGTTAATGAGTCTTGCAGTTCTGGCTTTGAGAGAGCGGAATCTCTTTCCAGAGGGAAGGGGGCAGAATAGGGCATAACCGGGGTGTGAGGGATCTCTGCTGATGTTTCTGGCCTTCTTTTACAGTCGGCCAGTGTAAATGTCTCTGAGGGGGGGAAGTGTGGTCCCAATGATTGTCTCCGCCGTCCTCGCCACCCGCTGCAGGTCCTTCCTGTCCTTGGCAGTGCAGCTGGTGAACCACACTGTACAGCAGTAGGTCAGGATGGACTCGATGGATGCCCTGTAAAAATTAACCAGCAGGGGGCGGGGGAGGTGAGCCTGCTTCAGCTTCCTGAGGAAGTAAAGGCGCTGATGGGCTTTCCTCACCTGGTACGATGTGTGGACAGCCCAGGTGAGGTCGGCCGATATGAACTCCAAGGAACTTGAAGCTCTCCACCCTCTCAACCTCCTCTCCTTTAATGGAAAGGGTGGGGAGCACCGTCTTTTTGGATTTCCTGAAATCCAAAATGATTTCCTTGGTTTTGGCTGTGTTGAGGACCAGGTTATTGTCGGAGCACCAGTCAGTTAAGTGTTTGACCTCCTCCCTGTAGGCTGACTCATTGTTATTCTTAATCAGTCCTACAATGGTGGTGTCGTCCGCGAACTTGACGATGGTGTTTGTGGGGTGGATGGGGGAGCAGTCGTGGGTGAAGAGTGAGAAGAGGAGAGGGCTGAGGACACACCCCTGTGGTGTTCCAGTTTTCAGGATGAGTGTGGAAGAGGTGCGATCTCCCATCCTGACGCGCTGGGGTCTGTTCCTGAGGAAGTCCAATAACCATGCACACAGTGAACTGCCGATGCCCAAGTTGCTCAGTTTCATGACCAGTTTCTGGGGGATAACTGTATTAAATGCTGAGCTGAAGTCCACAAACAGCATCCTCATGTAGGTGTTGCTCTGGTCCAGGTGAGTGAGGGCTGTGTGGGTCGCCGTTATGACAGCATCCTCTGTCGACCTGTTCGCTCTGTACGCAAACTGATGTTGGTCGAGATCAGCAGGGATGGCAGACCTGATGAAGGGGAGGATAAGTCTCTCAAAACATTTAGTGATGATGGGGGTGAGAGCAACTGGGCGGTAGTCATTCAGGCAGTTCACTGTGTTCCTCTTTGGTATAGGAACAATAGTGGCTGATTTGAGGCAGGCAGGAACCACAGACTGCAGAAGCGAGAGGTTAAAGATGGTGGTGAATACCTCTGCGAGCTGGTCCGCGCAGGCCTTGAGTACACGCCCGGGGACACCATCTGGGCCGGGTGCTTTCCTCACGTTGACTCTGCGCAGGGTGGCCCTGACCTGATGTGGCTGCAGCTGAAGCAGGTCGTTGTTGGTGCAACAGGGAGGGTGTCTGAGTTCTTGCTGTGACGGTCGAAGCGGGCAAAGAACTGGTTCAGTGTGTCTGGGAGGGTGCTGTCTGGTGAGGTTGTGGCTGTTGTGTTGTCGTTGTAGCCAGTCAGTGTCTTAATCCCCTGCCACATGCCTCTGGAGTTGTTGCTGTTAAAGTGGGCCTCTATGCGCTGCTGGTAACTGCGCTTGGCCTTTATAATTCCTCTCCGCAGGTTCTTCCGTGCGTCTTTGTAGCTTTGTGGATCCCCACATCTAAAAGCAGTATCACGTGCTTTGAGCAGGGTCTTCACTTCGCTGTTGAGCCACGGTTTCTGGTTGGGGAACACTTTAACAGTTTTGCTCTCTGTCACATTCTCAGTACAAAAGCTGATGTAGTCCAGTACTGCAGATGTGTGGCCATTCAGGTCTGTCCCCTCTGCAAAAACTCCCCAATCTGTGACCTCAAAGCAGTCTTGCAGGGCTGAGGTGGCTTCCTCAGTCCAGACTTTGACTGTCCTTGTAGCTGTTTTTTGTCTACAGATCAGTGGTTTGTACGCAGGGATGAGGGAGAGGGACAGATGGTCGGAGAGACCCAGATGAGGCAAAGGGCTGGCTTTGTAGGCATTGGAGATGTTGCAGTACACCTGGTCTAAAATGTTTTTCTCTCTGGTGGGAAAGTTCACATATTTGTGGAATTTGGGCAGGACAGACTTTAGGTTGGCGTGGTTAAAATCTCCTGCCACGATAATTACACTGTCTGCTTGCGCAGCTAAATGCTGGTTGATGGAGAGCTGTAGCGTCTCCATGGAGTCTTTAGCATTAGCTTGCGGAGGCACGTAGACAGCAATAATTACCACCGATGTGAACTCTCTGCACAGAAAAAAGGGTCGGCACTGCAGCATCATGTATTCAATGTCCGGAGAGTAGTGAGTGTCTTTAACAGTCACATTAGTGCACCATCGGTTATCAATGTATACATATATTAAACGCGCTGTGTCCAGGTATGGGAAACAAGCCAGCACCCTCAAAGACTTTGCCACTGCTAAAAATCACGCCACTGAAGCTAGTTATCACATTGCTCATTGCATTGCTAAGCATGGAAAGCCGTTCACCGATGGAGAATATATTAAGGACGCTTTTCTCAGTTGCTCAGATGTGCTTTTTGGAAACTTGCCAAACAAAGAAACAATCAAGTCAAGAATCAAGGACATTCCTACGTCAGCTAGAAGTGTTCAGCGACGTGTCGATGAAATGGCAGAAAATATCAGAGATCAGCAAACAGCGGGGTTAAAAGATGCTACGGTATTTAGCATTGCACTTGATGAGAGCGCAGACGTAAACGACATCCCGCGTTTGGCAGTCATGGCAAGGTACTGTGATTCATCTGTAAGAGAGGAACTCTGCTGCTTAAAGCCAATGCCTGACACAACAAAAGCCGAAGACATAGCTAGGGGTCAATTGAACATTTTGAGGAACGGGGGATTGACATGACCAAAGTGTTTGCGGTGACTACAGATGGCGCCCCCGCTATGGTTGGGAGACAAAGGGGAGCTGTCAAATTGATTAAAGAAAAAGTCGGCCACCCCATCATGAAACTCCACTGCATTATACACCAGGAAAATCTGTGTGCAAAAATGTCAAATTTAGATCTGGGTGAAGTTATGGCTACGGTGGCAAAGGTTGTTAACTTTATAGTTAAACGATCTGCTCTGACACACTGACAGTTTCAGTCCCTGCTCGAGAAGATGGACAGCGTGTACAAAGATCTCCCTCTCCACTCAGCAGTCAGATGGCTGAGCAGCGGTAAAGTTTTGGAGAGATTTGTCAGCTGCTTGGATGCTATCAAGGCCTTTCTGGCGGAAAAAGGCCAAAACTATCCAGAACTGGAGGACGAGAGGTGGATTGTGAAACTTATGTTTCTCACGGACATTACGGGACACCTCAGTGAATTTAACCTCAAACTGCAAGGTGCAGGACAAACTGTTTTGGACATGTTTGATACATGGACGGCTTTTGTCAGTAAGCTGGCAGTATTCTCAAAGGATATTGCTACCTCCACTTTCCGCTACTTCAGACACTTGAGAGAGCTGTCCTCTGAGTGCAACATCAGCACCGCTCTAATTGCCGCATACATGCGTGAGCTTGAATTCACAACGCGATTTGGGGATTTTAAGAGGTATGGACCAATGTTTTCCTTCTTGATCAAGCCCGACAGCTTTGATGGACATGATTTGGATGTATCTCTGATGGACTGGATGGATATACAGGACATGGAAATGCAGCTGATCGAGCTGAAGAGCTCAACACTGTGGGTGAACAGAACTCCGAAAACAGCTAGAAACCACAGCAGTGCAAGATCACGGAGCCTGTATCCTCACCTGCTGGACATCTGTACCAGAGAAGTTCGGCTGTCTACGGAACGTTGCACAGGCTCTGTTGTCAGTCTTCGGTTCAACATACCTCTGTGACCAGATATTCTCACACATGAAAAATGTGCTCAGCCCCTCCCGCAGTCGTTTAACGACGGACCACTCGGAGGCATGTTTGCAGCTTAAAGTGACGAACTACAAGCCCCAAATAATGGAGCTCAGCCAAGCAAAGCAGGGCCAAGGATCACACTAACTGGCAGGCACCTGTTTATGTGTAGTAGCCTCAGCCTACACTTGGTTGTAGTCTAAATATGTGGCTGTTTGCCCACTTCCTTAAAATGTTGATGTGGATGTTTTATTATAATATAATGCAGTTTTTTGATGCACTGTAGTGTTTTTGACATTTCCTCCCAGTGTAAGATGTTTAAAGGATGTTAGGCTACTGAAAGCAGTGTTTTGAAATAATTTTGTACTGACTTTATCCCAAGCCCCTGTTGTGAATAACAGAAAAATATCTGTTTGTTGTTGCCTCAGCCTACACTTGGTTGTCTAAATATGTGGCTGGTTACAGATTTTTTGATGCACTGTATTCTTTGTTTTGTTACTCTCTCAGTGCAATATGTTTTAAATGAGTTACTGAAAGCAGTGTTTTGAAATGGGATCCATGCATAACTTGTAAGCCCCTGTTGTGAATAACAGAAAAAAGATATATAAAATATGCTTGCATGTGGCCTGTATGGAATAAAATTCCAGATGTGTTGGAAATGTTTTTGTATTTTGTGTCATACCTTAATTTAACTTTGTTTAGCCTACTGTTAATTATGGCACATTCGTTGACAAGAAAATTTCACACTGGCACTCCATGTCAAAAAGGTTGCCGACCCCTGATCTACAGAGACTCCGGTCTTTACAGACAGTAAACGTTCCATCTACAGAGACTCCAGTACTCGACGCAGCGGTCGTGGGTTCAACTCCTGGCTCATCTAACCCTTTGCACCATGTCCTCTCTGTTCTCTCTCTGTCTTCCTGTTAATCTCCACTGTGAATAAAGGCCTCTATCGGCCAAAAAAAAAAAAAAGAAAAAAAGACAGTAAATGTATCAAAAATCCCAGGGTTGGATAACATCTGTCTCTGTGTGCTCTCGTCTTCATTACAGAGACTAACGGAGTCCCATAATTAACACCCCAGGGTTTTAAATTATTTTAGGCTTCTTGCTTTTATTTTACTAGTTTTTGAAATCTCTTAAAAGACTAATGAAGAATGAATGAAGAACCATTTTCATGTTTTTTGGTGAGAGAAAACAAAAGCGTGAGTCGTTGCAGGGGTCGAACATGAGAGTGAGGTAAATTGATAAAATTGGTATTTGATTTTTGTTCAGACTGAAATAAATATGTCTTAGTTTGTGCCTGGCTTATCTACCTCAGGAATAAAAAAAATATTCTCTGATGCAGTATTGATTTGGAAAGAGTGTCAGAAAAGAGCAGTTTAGTTCTGTTTATATAATGTCTTAGTTTAGGCTTAAAGTAAAGTTGACTTGTTATTGTCTAAAGGAAAATTAATCTTGATGATGGACTGATCTATTAAAAGAGGACAGTAGGACTATTGTTAAAAAATAAAGAAAAAACAAAAACAGGATTTTACAGATTTGAGATTTGATAAAACAGTTTCCACTTTCCAGTCATTTACTCTGCAGGTATAAAGAGGATAAGAAAAAAAACAGGACTGTAATAAAAAAGAAGAGAACTGATGCAAGGTTTCTGTCATTAGCTGCTAGTTAGGGTTAGGTTCAGGTTTAGGGTTACTGTACTGAAAAGAGCCTCAGAGAAACAGCAGTGCCTCAGAGAAACAGCAGTGTTAAAAAGGAAAAGGCTGGATTTGTCGAAGAGAAATAATAATGAAAATAAAAAATCTGTCATTTGACTGTAAATTAATTTTGTGTTGTACATGATTGGTGAATTGTGATTTGAATTGTATAGTGAGTTGAGTGAATCATGCCCACCCCCCCCCCACCCTCAGGTACCTGTGGCCAGCGTCAGCAGTGGAGTCCACGAGTCGGGGAAGACCATTGACAAAACTGAGGCTCTGTTCTCCCAGGAGAGAGACCCCCGCTTCACGGAGATGTACACCGGCATCTCTGGATGTACGACCCGCCCACATTCATGTACCCGCCCACTGTGTCACTGCCTCAGTAGGACCGCCTCTGTGGCTTGTAGAATAACCCTGTTGTGTTTGTGCAGCGGGAGATAAGAAGATGATGGTTCCCTCCTCCACAGCTGGAGGACAGCCCCTGTACTCACAGAGCTCCGCCTTCCAGCAGGGGCATTCTGGGAAAAGTTTCAGGTATGTGTCACTCACGAGTGGCCATGTAAGTCAGATCCTGGGTCACAACGTCACCACGGTTACCATCAAAGGGCCAATTATTTTTTCTTTTCCCGCCAGTTCCTGGACTTGGTCTACAATGGTCTTCCTCACATTAAGATCTTGTTTCTGGTCAAGACAAACCTGCTCATATTTGGAGTCCTGGACCTTGGAGTTAGGGTCGAGGGGACTAGGGTTAGGGTTTAAGGGTCTAGGGTTTAGGGGTCTAGGGTTAGGGTTTAAGGGTTAGGGTCTAGAAGTCTAGGGTTAGGGTTTTTAGGGTTAGGGCTTTGGGTTTAAGGGTCTAGGGTTTAGGGGTCTAGGGTTAGGGTTTAAGGGTTAGGGTCTAGGAGTCTAGGGTTAGGGTTTATTGGTTAGGGTTTTGGGTTTTAGGGTCTCGGGTTTAAGGGTCTAGGGTTATGGTTTAAGGGTTAGGGTCTAGCGTCTAGGGTTATGGTTTAAGGGTTAGGGTCTGGGGTTAGGGTTTAAGGGTTAGGGTCTAGGGTTTAGGGGTCTAGGGTTATGGTTTAAAAGGGTTAGGGTTTTGGGTTTAAGGGGTTAGGGTTTAAGGGTTAGGGTCTAGGGTCTGGGGTTAGGGTTTAAGGGTCTAGGGTTAGGGTTTAAGGGTTAGGGTCTAGGGTTTAGAGGTCTAGGGTTATGGTTTAAGGGTTAGGGTCTAGCGTCTAGGGTTAGGGTTTAAGGGTTGGGGTCTAGGATCTGGGGTTAGGGTTTAAGAGTTAGGGTCTAGGGTCTGGGGTTAGGGTTTAAGGGTTAGGGTCTGGGGTTAGGGTTTAAGGGTTAGGGTCTAGCGTCTAGGGTTAGGGTTTAAGGGTTAGGGGTCTAGGGTTTAAGAGTTAGGGTCTAGCGTCTAGGGTTAGAGTTTAAGGGTTAGGGTCTAGGGTCTAGGGTTAGGGTTTAAGGGTTAGGGTCTAGGGTTTAAGGGTCTAGGGTTTAGAGGTATAGAGTTATGGTTTAAGGATTAGGGTCTAGCGTCTAGGGTTAGGGTTTAAGGGTTAGGGTCTAGGGTCTGAGGTTAGGGTTTAAGGATTAGGGTCTAGGGTCTGGGATTAGGGTTTAAGGGTTAGGGTCTGGGGTTAGGGTTTAAGGGTCAGGGTCTAGCGTCTAGGGTTAGGGTTTAAGGGTTAGGGTTTAAGGATTAGGGTCTGGGGTTAGGGTTTAAGGGTCAGGGTCTAGGGTTAGGGTTTAAGGGTTAGGGGTCTAGGGTTTAGGGGTCTAGGGTTAGGGTGTAGGGTTAGGGTTTTTACATCTATGCTTGAATCCCATGCATTTTCTTTATTTTAAAAAACAGATTTATTCAAATATGCCTTTAAAATTTTTAGAAAATTTGAAATGAGTACATCTATGTCTCTTTAGAGCAGTAATCTCAGAAATCCAGTCGGCCTTGTTAGACCAGAACAAGAATATCAGGTTCCCTGCAGCGAGGCCCTGGAGACTTTATGATAATGAAAGTTGATCATTTTCTGCATTTAAAAAAAAAAAAAGCTTGACCCTTCCACTGTGTGGATAAATAAAATCTTAATGACTGGCTGGGTTTCAGTTCCTCTGTGGTCCACGTCCCCGGTGTGAGCGACATCCAGCCGTCAGGCTCGTCCAATCAGAATCTGGCTCAGATCAGCAGACAGATTAATCCCGGCCAGGTGGCGTGGTCCGGCAACCGCCCACCCTTCTCTGGACAGGTAACGCTCACACTACACCTGGTGTCTCTGAAGTGTGCTGTCATTGATACGGGCCTGGAACCGGGTCAAGTGGAGGTCAAATGTGAAGACGTATCCCTGAAAAGTCCTCTGTCATAGAAATGCTGTGGTGATCTCATAATCACCTAAAGTGATGCGACTGGGACTTGAATGCAGAACTCCCATGTGTTGGGTGAAAACACGACCACTTAGGCTAGAGCTCATATAATTAACTGTTAGTATTATTATTAAATCTGCTTGGTCCCTGATGACCAACACGGTTGGTTAGTCTGTTGAGGACACATTGTCCAGAAAGCTGGTCCTTGAGAAGAAAGGACATCCAGCTCAGTGTGCTTCAGAAGAGGATGTAGACTGGTTCAGTCCTGATTAACGAAGCAGAGGCGCTAGAAGAACCATTTAGGCCTTTTACTTGTTCAAAGAATCTTGCTGAGGCTAACTGACCTGTATTTTATTTCCCTGAGCCTTTAACCTGTAACTTTCGGTATAACTTGCTCTCCAGTCCAGCAAGGCCCAGTCCAGTCCATTTGGTATGAGTTCTGGCCACAGCTACCAGACTGACCCCGCCTCCTACAGTCCACTGTCGTCCCCAGCAACTTCCTCCCCCAGTGGCAACGCCTACTCAGGCCTGAGCAACCGCAGCACAGCGTTCGGTAAGTCGTTCGTGACCTGTAGGTCTGAAGTCAGCGTATGACCACAAATTCATCTTCGTCTTCCTGAATTATGAAGCCAAAATGTTTGATCATCTTAGCAGCTTTGGATTTCCAATATCCTTTGACCTATTGATAACTTCTACCCCCAAGATCATTCAAGCCAGTGTGGAGCACACCAAACCACACGGGAAAAGCTCAGCTTGAATCCTACGAGGACCATTTCCACCGACACTTAGCACAATTCCAACAACAAGCAGATAAGAAAATGCAACATTAAGAGTCCCACAGAAATCTGACACTAGCGACCAGCAGCTACATGCTACCAGCACTAGCTTGTTAAGGGTTAAAGCTAAGACTGCATAGACTGTAACGGTATAAAGATGACCACTCTGGAGCTAAAACTCACCGAGCTAGTAGTCAAAGAACAGTCTTCACTTTGATGCTTCACTATCAAAATCAGATTCCAGTGAAAAACCGCTCTGGATTCAAGGAAACACAAGATTCTGGGACAAATCAGAATATTTTTGGAACTCTTGGATTATCACTGTTACCAGTAGGAATGTACGAAAACAGACAAACAGCTATCAGCATGAGACAACATGCAGTCTTTTCTTTATTCTGACTGGATCATCCCTTAAGTGACAGGGATTTGTGAACTTCCCGTTGAGCTCTGAAGATTCCGCAAAGGAGTCAATCCAAATCCATCAAGGTGTTCCTGAGATATGGCCTTTTTCAAGCACCTCCAGCTCAGCAGCTGTTCCACATCCGTTTAGTGACATACACTGATCAAGAACACCATCATGACTACCCATATATATATATGAAATATATATCTTTTTATTCTCTTGGGTGTACTAACTGCACACCGTGCAAAGAAGATACAGTTTATTGTGAAAGTATTTGGCCCACTTGAACTTTAACCTTTAACCCTTATGATGCTCTCTGAGCTTTAACCAGAACCCTGAGACTATCACAGAGCAGGTGCATTTATATGGAGACTTGATTATTGATCATCATCAGTCATTCAGGACGACACTGGATCATTCAGAGATCCCCACTGAACTTCTGGAGTCAGTTTGCTGCACTGAAAGTAAAGGGGACAAATAATATTACACGCCCCACTTTACAGTTTTTTATTTGTTAAAAAAAGTTTAAAATATTCAATAAATTTCGTTCCACTTCACGATTGTGTCCCACTTGTTGTTGATCCTTGACAAAAAATTGAAATTTTATATCTTTGAATGTTTATATCTGAATGTTATATCTTTATATCTCTGAAATGTGGCAAAAGGTTGAAAAGTTCAAGGAGCTGAATAGTTTCACAAGGCACTGTATCTGTTTTCAGTGTTGGTATCAGTCATGCAGAAGGAGTTAATTATTGGTTATCAGTTTTGGTTTCAATTTACAATATTGTGCATTACTAGTTTATAGTAATTGGCCTTTTTGGTAATAATGAGAATAAGAAGATAACAGGTCTAGAAAGAGATTTGGAGTGTTGAGTTAAACCTACAAGTGTCATGTTTGAGGTGGATCACTAAAAACATTTGCTTCATAGCAACCTGTATGTTTCCAGATGTGTCAGGTGACAGCAGTCAAAGTGGAGCCCAGTTCCAGGGACGTCCCAGTGAGGTCTGGTCCCAGTGGCAGAACCAGCACCACTCCCAGCAAGCTGGAGAGCAGCACAGCCATGCTAATCCCAGCCAGACAGAGGTGTTCCAGGTGAGATGCTCTGCTGCTCCTGCTGTTATCACTGCAGTCACTGCTCCTGTTACTGCTACCGCTACTGTTACTGCTGCCGCCGCTGCTGCTGCTATTACTCCTGCTGTTAACGCTGCTGCTGTTACTGCTGCTGTCGCTGCTACCGCTACTGTCACTGCTCCTGTTACTGCTACCGCTCCTGTTACTGCTACCGCTACTGTTACTGCTACCACTACTGTTACTGCTGCTGCTATTACTGCTGCTGTTACTGCTGCTTTCGCTGCTGCTGCTATTACTGCTGCTGTTACTGCTGCTTTCGCTGCTACCGCTACTGTCACTGCTACCGCTACTGTTACTGGTACGGCTACTGTTACTGCTGCTGCCGCTGCTGCTGCTCCTGTTACTGCTACCGCTACTGTTACTGCTGCTCCCGCTGCTGCTGCTCCTGTTACTGCTACCGCTATGGTCACTGCTCCTGTTACTGCTACCGCTACTGTTACTGCTGCTCCCGCTGCTGCTGCTCCTGTTACTGCTACCGCTATGGTCACTGCTCCTGTTACTGCTACCGCTACTATTACTGCTGCTCCCGCTGCTGCTGCTCCTGTTACTGCTACTGTTAGTGCTGCTCCCGCTGCTGCTACTCCTGTTACTGCTACTGCTACTGTTACTGCTGCTGCCGCTATTACCACTGCTGCCATTACCGCTGCTGCTGCTGCTACCACTAGTGTTACTGCTGCTGCCGCTGCTGCTGTCACTGCTCCTGTTACTGCTACAGTTACTATTACTGCTGCTGCTCCTGTTACTGCTACCGCTACTGTTACTGCTGCTCCCACCGCTACTGTTACTGCTGCTGTTACTGCTACCGCTACTGTTACTGCTGCTCCCGCTGCTGCTGCTCCTGTTACTGCTACCGCTAGTGTCACTGCTCCTGTTACTACTACCGCTACTATTACTGCTGCTCCCGCTGCTGCTGCTCCCGCTGCTGCTGCCATTACCGCCGCTGCTGCTGCTGCTACCGCTACTGTTACTGCTATCGTTACTGTTACTGCTGCTGCTGCCGCTGCTGCTGCTACCGCTGCTGTCGCTGCTACCACTATTGTTACTGCTGCTGCTGTTACTGCTGCTGTCGCTGCTACCACTATTGTTACTGCTGCTGCTGTTACTGCTGCTGTCGCTGCTACCACTATTGTTACTGCTGCTGTCGCTGCTGCTCTTGCTGCTGCTGCTGCTGCTACCGCTACTGTTACTGCTATCGTTACTGTTACTGCTGCTGCTGCCGCTGCTGCTACTATTGTTACTGCTGCTGTTACTGCTACTGTCGCTGCTACCACTATTGTTACTGCTGCTGCTGTTACTGCTGCTGTCGCTGCTACCACTATTGTTACTGCTGCTGTCGCTGCTGCTCTTGCTGCTGCTGTCACTGCTACCGCTACTGTTACTGCTGCTGTAGCTGCTGCTCTTGCTGCTGCTGTCGCTGCTACCGCTACTGTTACCGCTACTGTTACCGCTGCTGTTACTACAGTGATCCCTTGCCACTTCGCGGTTTGAGTACTGCGGTTTTAGTGCTTCGCAGATTTTTTTTAGAAATATATAATATAATTTAAAAGATTTTATAAAATCACGAAACATCACAGGATGTTGTCTGCGTTCTCTCACAGTGAAGAAATGCTGTGAGCCAGCCTGGCCCCTTTAAGAAGGTGGCCCTATGGGTAATGATGTGGCCTTATGGGTAATGTAGTGTGTGTCGTGGGATGGCAGAACGAAAACACGGTTAGATGAAAAGTGTAGCATCAACAGCAGCCCAGCGTATATAGATTTACATTCTCTGTTAACCGACAGGAGCCGAACAATACAACCTGTGTGATATTACAAGTTCCTGCAGTGCCTGTCACAAGGAGGGGGGGGGTGGAAGGAGGACCCAAATGCAGGGGATCTCAAAACACAAAAAGGTTTATTTAACAAAAATTCAAGAATTCCAAAATCCACAAAATCCAAAAATTCAAAAATACAAACTTAACTGCGTGAAGAGAGGTACAGGGTGAACACGAGGACAAGGCAAACAGGGCATAGAGACGTCAATGGACAGCAAACTGAAAGGGAGTGACAGGACTTATATACACAAAGTAACAAACGAGAGGCAGGTGTGAACAATCAGGCTTGACAAGGGGAAGGAAGCAAAGCTGAAAACAACGGAGACAAGACAGACCTTCAAAGTAAAACAGGAAGCACTAGAGACATGAAGAGACGGCAACTTAACACACGGAATATACAAAAAAAACACAGAAAAACGATCATGGCCGCTCCAGGCCATGACAGTGCCAGAATAAAGTGCTCGTTCCATGCAGAGAAAACCAGACTTTTGTTTTGTTGTTGTTAGCATGTTAGCTGCTTATTTCCAAAAATAGCACAATACCAGCGGTTTCTTTACTACGGTTCAGAGACCAGAGGCAACAAAAAGTTGAGCCTGCACCAACTTTATGCAAATTTCCAGCACAAGGGTGTTGTCCAGTCAAAGTTGGGATTGCTCTGCATCATTGCATCTGTAAAAGTTCTGCTCAGGTCTACTGCTCTAGTGGTTACATCGGGATGTGAATGGGAAACCTTGTTATTCACCATCGAGGAAAAGCCCACTGTGGATGTGCCAGGTTTTCCATTCCTGTATGATCCCTTGATCTTGTGATGTGTATTTGGAAGTTTATCTTCACTTTTTGTTACAGAATATCAAGTCCCGGGCTTGTGCTTGGGTGGTGACGCACATCTTTACCATCGCCTGTAGTGTGTGCAGTATTAACTTCTCCTATTTTACCAGCACACACCCTTGTTTCTGCTCAGACTGGCCCATGACCTTCCCAGAGTGCACCAGCCAACCCTAACCCTAACCCCAGCCTCCACATTCAGCAGCAGGACTGGCTGCCATCACACGCCCGTGTCCTCTAACTCTAACCAATGAGAGGACGGGACTACTCATTAAAAAAAGGCTCATTGAACCACTAACCTGTCAGTTCAGGTGGCAGTTGAACACCCTGCACTGCCTGGCTTCACTTCTGTCAGAAAAATGCAGCATTATGTTCCTGCACTAAGGAAATGCCTCATCTCCCACCAACACCTCTGGCACTGGTCCCATTTGCTCTCAGCCCTGGATGACACAATCTTCTAAATTTCTGGCAGGTCCAAAGTGCCATCTCTGAGGTTGTAGAGAGACCCGCTGTCACTGGTTCTGCTAAAACTTCTAACATCAGTCACCCTGAAGAGGTAACTGCTGTCCACCCTAACCCTAACCCTACCAGGAGCACCAGGAGGAGGAGCCAGTCATCTGAGGCTTCCAGTCCTCCGTGGACAGTACAGGGACAGCAGGGACACCTGTCTCATCACTGGAGCTACAGTGCAGTGGCCCTGCACCCCCCCACCCTGCAGTTAAGAGCCTTTGACCTGAAAGAATCCCCGCTTCCAAGATACCTATGACAAGTGGAGATTTAAGTGTGGCGAGTTCCCATGGATATATCCGTGGATAAAAACTATAAAAGTTGTAATAACTTAATGTAGGCTAAAAACGACTGTAAATACAACCATTAACAAAAATTAAAAAGCGACAACGCCACCTGGGAGTGAGCCCAGGACTCCCTAAGGCTTCAGGTTGTCTAAGGGAAACAGAGGTGAACAGAGTTAAATAATCTAAAATGTCATTCAAAAGGTTTTATTCATTAGTGCACTAAAAGACTAAAACAATGATGAAGTCCATAAAAAGATGTTAAAGAATCCCGGGCGAGTGCCCTGTAGTCGTCCCAGTCACTCCTCGCCTCGTCCCAGTCCGTCCCCGCAGCCCACCAGCTGCGATATTCTCGGCCCGGTTCCGACCGCATCCGGCGGCGTCCTCACAGTCCGGCCGTCCTCGAAGGTCTTATTGGGAGAGACGGAGATACCCGGTGCCAGTAACGTGGATAGGACAGCGTTGGACCTATAGACCCATAGCCTCGCCCCACAGCTAACCCTCTTGTACCCGCTGCACACAAACCCGAAGGATACTCCCACGTTTCCTAACCCTGGATCGAGTCACCACCCAGGCCGAACGGGTACGGGTCAGGCCGGGTCCGAGTCCTCGTGATTCCTGCTCGACCACTGTTTTCGCAGGCGCTCCTCGACGGCTGGGTCCTCCCGTTCTTCCTGGGCGAGCCGTCTCTCTTCCTTCACGTAGCCTGTCCCTTTTAATTACCTGCCAGCACCATGCACCTGCTTATCAATCACACCTGGGGGTTGGACCTAGATACTGCCCCCAGGGGCGTAAGACATAAGTCATTGCCCGGACGATGCCTGGCATGGACGCTTCTCGCTGCTGCTACGGGGACATATCCCTGGACGCTGGACGCTCCAGTTTGTACCCAGTTTGTGGTGATCTGCGGTCGGATGTCTACATACTGTCGGCTGGTGGAGACCTGCCGCCGCGGACATGGACGGTGTCGCTGGAGGCCGGTTCGGGAAAGCTAAGCTAAGTAGTCCTGAACTGCTACCCGCGGCAACCACCGCCACTGGATCCGGGCTGCAGCGTCACGGAGCCGGGACAGGAGCCCCCGACGTAGCGGCGTCGGCATGCTGCCCCCGTCCAGCAGTCTACACACCGGATGGGTCAGCTGACCTGGCAGGGGCCGTCTGGTGACCTGGTGGGGCCCAGCACCGCCGGAGGAGACGATAACGGCCTGGTCCGGTCCCCATGATGAACCGGGCTCTGGGACAGTCGGCTCCATCGCATGCTGGACTGAAGGAGCTCCGTCTTCCCAGAGGAGACGGTCTGGTTCATCGGTGTTTCCTCCTCTGACCTGGAGATATCTCACTTGTCATCATTATGGAGATATACTGGTTCTAACGGCTGTTAACAGCCGTTAGCAGCCGTTAAAACAGTTAACTGGAGTTAGCACTCGGATCACGGGACCTGGCATGAAAAGGAGCGCTGGACACTAGCAGCTCCCCTAGTACACCAGATTTTTCCTGGTGTACTGAAACTTGAATTTCCCCCTTGGGGGATTAATAAAGTATTTTTGGATTTTTTTTTTTTTTATTGAAGACACCTAAGAAAATGTCCTGCTCACATAAGCTCTGCTGCCTTTTACTGTCGAGACCGTATCACATTTAAATGATTACTTGAATGGCTTTGGTGACGTGTTCTCCACAGATACGACAGCAACAACCTCTTCCTGCATCCTCAACATCCTCATAAACTCAACCTCATTATCTACATCAGTTATCCCTCTAAAACTCAACATGTTACAGTTATAATACATCTAACCTACTGGTTCAAAACTATCTCATGCATCAATTATTTCATTATGTCCGGTCACATAAATAATTAACATATGGTGCATAGTTCAGTTATATGAAATGTCTATTTTTTTCTGCAGATATCTGGTTTAATTTGATTTTTTTCTATGTTCCATGCAATAGCAAAGATGATAGCAATAGCAATCCTGGATGGAGCAACGATGTGAAGAAGATGCCTCTAAGGTTACAGTGTAGCGGTGGACGTAGATGTGATGGCTGTCTCTGTGTCTCTGCAGGACATGTTACCCATGACCGGAGACCCCACCCAGGGAGCAGCCAACTACAACATTGAGGACTTTGCGGACCTGGGCATGTTCCCCAACTTCTCTGAGTAGAAACCGCCTCCTTCCCACAGTTGGACTCATTCTCATTCATCTTTCCTGCTCGCTCCTCTCTGTGAAGTTATGAATGTCTGGGTGTGGTTTCCATGGTGACGGCCCACTCCAGTGGGGGCTCCGAGGCCTGGACCACGGATCTGTCAACATACCTCATGATTGCAAAAAAAAAAACCTTAGTTTTTTTCCTCAGCTGGTAGTCTGGCAGTGAACAGGAAGCTCTTCACAGTCAGCGTCTGTCTGAAGTCCAACAAAAACGTGCACGTAGGGGAGTTTTTCCATGCCGCTGTTGGGCTTAAAGGAGTTTATTACATGCCATTGTTTCTTTAATGAAGATTTAATAATATTACTTATAGTTGATAACATCTGCGTCAGTCATGCTCTGGGTCTCTGAAAAATGAGAATTGTGTTGTAATAGATGCTATAAAAAATAAAGGTGAACTGAACTGAACTGAACTGAATTGGCATAAAATATCTGGTGTGTTTTCCATTAGAAGTTAAACTGGGTGAGACTGGAAATTCATGGAAATGTTTGGAAATTATCTGGAAAATGATGGTAAACACACATGGTGAATCAATATAAATGAGAAATTGAATTCAATAGAAATAATCTACATGAACAGATCAGCACTTCTCAGTCAGCATTTTAAATCAAACTACATCCTCCGTTCTGGTATGACTGGTATAACTGGTATAACTGGGAGCTGGACGTCCCTCAGAACCATCGGTGAACAATGTTAGCTAGGTGAACATTAGCTACAAGTGTTGTGCACAAACAGTTATGAGGAAGAGGTTCTCAAGTGAAAAGACACTTATTACCAAAATAATAAAATGTATTTTCTTTGGACTGTTCTCTTCAGAGGTCTCCTCAGTGAATCATCTCCTCCATCTATCTCCATCCTCTCCATCCTCCACACCTCCATCCTCCTCACCTCCATCCTCCACACCTCCACCTCTTGTGATTTGCATGGTTAGGGGTTAGGGGTTAGGGCTAGGGATTATGGGTTAGGGTTTATGGTAAGGGATTAAGGGTGAGGGGTTAGGGATTAGGGGTTAGGGTTAGGGTTACGGATTAGGGGTTAGGGTTAGGGTTAGGGTTTTGGGTAAGGGATTAGGGATTAAGGGTTAGGGGTTAGGGTTAGGGATTAGGTTTAGGGGTTAGCGATTAGGGGTTAGAGTTAGGGGTTAGGGTTAGGTGTTAGGGATTAGGGGTTAGGGATTAGGTTTAGGGGTTAGGGATCTCCATTAATCCAGGGTTGGGACCAGTTCAAAAAGACACTGGCTTGTCACCTCTGCCTCATTATAACATAATATCGTTACAGCTCTACTTGTTTTAATTACAGTCATTGATTCCTACAAGCTTACAATCATAGACACTTATCACATTTTTACATTAGAAATATTAACATTTTGTCATAAAATCACACCCCTTGTCAAATCATGACTTTTCAATTGAATATTACCTTATTTCATAAAATGTAAACTTTTGCTAAATTGCAGTTTGTGACAAAATTACGTCCTTATGATCTTTGAATCACAGATTTTTGTAGTAAAATTGCAAATTTTGAAACAAGGAAAATTTCTGTAATGGATGTCAAATTTCTAAAATTAGGACTTTTAGATGTCACAAATTCTCAAAGTCGTAGCTTTTGTAGAATTGCACATTTGTGTTGGTTCCACAAAATCACAGCTTTTTAACGTAATATTGCAACTTTTTTGTCATCAACTTGCAACTTTGTTTAAAACATATACATTTTGTTTAACAACTTTCTGTCGCAAAATCAAGTTTTTTGTTGCAAAATTGCAAATAGCAAAATATAAATTTTTTTGTTGTAAAAAGCATGCTCTTCTTCATATGATCTCTAATTTTGCAGAAGCTTAATGTTTTGACATAAAATGCTAAATTTGTTTTATAAAAATCTCAAATCTTTTTTTAAGAAACAATTTTTTTAAACAGAAAATGCAACTCTTACAACAGCCCCTTTTTTTATATCAGTCTACTATTTTTGATGGTGAAAAAGCTTTTTCTTCAGAAAGGGTTCTGGTCATGTTGGAGGTCAAAGGGGGAGGAGCTTGAACACCACCTGGAGTCTACCTGTGCACGGACCTCTTAGCTAGCATTTAGCATTTGTGATTCACTGACTACCTAGCACTGTGCTAACTAGCCTCTAAAACTGTCTATGTCTCCCTTATAAAAGAGATATTTGATCTCAGTGGGACTAATCTGATTAAATACAGGCCAAATAAGTTTGGGTTAGCTACAGATGGTTAGCGCTACAACAGACATCTGAGCCTCCAACGGGATGTCTGACTGAACCCAGGTATCAGGATCGGTATCAGAAAAGAACTAATGGTATGGGAACATACCATAAACGACGGAGTTCACGTCACCGTCGTGAGTTAGTACCATGACTGCACAGACGGTGAGATGTAGACGAGCAGCAGCTTCCTCCTCATTAACGTTCATGTATCTTAAACATCGTCCTGAGCTCTAGAAAAACACTCCATGACTAGAAGAATTCTGTGTATAAAAGAAACATCAGCAGACATTTGCAGTACAAAGGCTTAAAGTGCTTAAACTGCTTTCATGCCAATGTCCCAGCAGTGTCGGTCATTTGGTGTCCTTCAGCTTTTGCTACTCGACTCTTAACCTTTTCAAGCAGGTGGCTGAATAATCTTTGTAGTGGTTTGATTATATTAATGTCTCTGACAGATGGAGGAGCCTTCACCCATCACAGTCCTTTCATAAAGAAAAGTTCAGATTTTTCTCTTTTTTTGGAAATAACGTGATCCTAATGTCAACTTATGTTACTTTGACGCCGTACATTCCTGCGTAGGTCTTGATGATGTTGTGTACAACGTGAGTGTGTATTTAATTGTTATTTAGTTATTAGATAATTGTATGTTAAGTTCAACCTCTGTATAAACCATGTAAATGTGACCATTTCTTTGTGTAACAAACTGTGCTTGTGACATTAAACTCTACTGTTTTTTGCGGCTTCAGTTCAAAGTGTGTTCAGTTCTTTGTTGCTTTATTAGTTTATATATATATATATATATATATATATATATATATATAATATCCAAAGCACATGCTAATGGAGAGATTGGAGCGGCACCAGATTTCAACAAAAGACGAGATGCTTGTTGAACAGTCATCAGCGAATGTTAGACTTTCACACTGAAATAGATAGTATTCCCTCAGCAATTAATTGCTTTCAGTTTGACATCAAACACTTGCAGCTGCATTGCAAAGGCTGAAGAGCGCATCCTACAAAAGAAAAGAACAGACTGCAAAATGTTCTTAAGAAGTAGAAAAGAGAGCAAAACTCACAACTGGAAGATTTAGAGGTCAAAGCCAGAAATATCTGTATACTTGGTATAGAGGTGTGTAGGACCCCTCTTCGGACTTTATTTTATTAATTAAAGCCGCCTCTACAAGCTGTGAACTCTCACCTAATTTTTCCTGCAACCTGGAGGAAACCCCCACAGCAGATGTGGCATCTCAGCTTTATCATCGTAGCAATCGGACACCAGCACTGGGGGGGGCCATAAACTCAAGAATGTCCGTTACCATGGCAACTCTCATCCAAAAACCACTTTTAGAAGCTATAAACTTCGTTTCTCGGACAATCGGAATGTAAAAGCCGAGCTTCAAAGGAGGCCCTTTTCAGGTCTGGTATCTATCAGACGGCTCTTATCTGTGGTGAAACCAGAGAACCCAGGAAATCTTCTACAACCCCCTCAGGAGGAGAGGAGATGATGGAAAGTTGATATAACCAGATCAATTTTATTACAGGACAAGCAACCACAACTGACGTTCCTTAAAAATGTTATAACTGAAGAGAATATAACATTCACGAACACATAAAGGGGATGTCAATTTAAGCTGATTATTATTGTGTATTTAGATCCACATCATAACCAAGCTCTCTCTTCCACAAGGCAATTTTCGGAATGAAAGGTTAAAAGTTATTATGACATAACTTTTGATATTTGTGTTTGTGATGTTTTGTTAACACACCCTGACGGTTAGTAACTGTTTAAATGTGTTTAAAAATTGTGGATTACAGACAACGTATGAAAGGAGACAAAGGATCAAAACTTCATCTCCCAGCATTCAGTGCTGTGGATCCGCGGGAAAAATCCCTGCCTTCGATTGGACAGCATCGGTCAAACCCCATTTATTTACATAAACGCTCATTTAATATTCCAGGGGTACAAAAGCCAGATGAGTCCTTTGTCCTCTCTTCTTGACTTTTTTTCTCTTAGTCTTCTTGACTCTCTTACTCTTCTTTCAATCGCTCTCAAGCTTCTTAACTCTTCTGTCTCTTAACTTTTCAAACGTTTTTTTCTCCTTTTTAATATTTATTTTCTTTGAAACTTTGTGGCGCGGACAATACCCTGAAATCATTTTGGTTGCTTCAATTTTTATTTTTCTCAATGCGATTTTTGCTTCTGCACATTTTTCCAGTCCTCATTGTTACAGAAGCTCGATAGTCGTGCCGCATTGACCTTCTTTATAGAACAATCGCTGAATGATCTCAACTAACGAAGCCTTTACGTGCTGCTGCAGTGTTCAAACGCTTGACTTTTGACACCGGAAAGCCCACGCCTAGAACTTTTGCCAAATCCCCAGAGTTTTTGCATTAGTTTAACAATTTTGATTTTTGTTGCCCCGTCTTTTCTTTTTGGGGCGCACGTCAACTTCTGACGGGCAATCGAACTCTTTAACTGCCGATTCCTGCCGACCAGAGCCGAGTCCGTGACACCCGACGTCTCAGCTGCCACTCGGATTCCGGACCACCGGAACCGACCCGCCTACCCAGACGAAAAGAGAGCGGTACAAGCCGCCCGAGTCACGCGCTACGTCCGGAGACCTCCAGAGAGCCATCGGCTGAACACGATTCCCGGAGAAAGCCACTGCGAACTGTGCCAACCGATGCGCCAACAACAAGTAAGCCGCCAGACTCGCCCAGGGTAAGGCTGACAGAGAATAAGATTTGGTGTCTCCCAGTTTGTTGACGGTTCAGACCGGTCCGTGCGTCACCGACCACGTCCGGACCACACTTCCCCATTATTTGGCAGCTAATTAGTTCGAGAATTGCCCCTCTTTATTAATTTGTTCACTTTGATAACAGATTAGCTGTTAGCAACCTGTGCGTACCCGCCATCTTTCTTATTATGATTCTCTTCCTTCCTTTCCTCTCTATCGTCATTTCCTGTCATGCGCTATAGCCAAATATGAAGAATGCATGATGTTGATGTGCATTTTAGATATATGAATGTCTTATATGTTTTGTGTTCTTGTCTGTGTCTAAATAAATGTTGTACAACGTATTAGCGGCTCTGATGATTAATTTTCCAACAGCCAATCCAACTCGTTCAAGAACCCACTAGAAATTGTGACTCATTTGCTCTTTAATTTTTCCGTCTTTTTAAAGAAAGCCGGTGGCACCCTAGGCAATTATAAAATTATTAGTAAATTACGCGAGTCCCCCTACAGTTATTTTGGCACGGCCAGATAGGACGATTTGCGATGCTGTGGAAAATTAATCTGAGTCCGCTGATTTAAGAAGCCTACCCCGTGAGCCAGAGCGTTCACACGCTGACGCGCTCTGATCCGCTCAAATAGCGGAAGATTGCGCCGCTGAAATTGTGAAACTTCTGAAGTGAAAAAAAATTTGAGTGGACTGCCGCTAGAGATTTAAAGTCTGTGTGGCAGGACTAGTTGTTAATCACTTCCTGAGAGAAGAGAGGGGCGATCAGGCCCAGGAAATCCGAGTTAGAAGCTGAAACGTCTTCCACTCGCGTGTGCTGCAGAGGGCACGAGCAAAGGCGCGTATCTGTGCAGCAGAGTTTTTGATAAAACTTCTAAAACAGAGGTGAAGTTGAGAACCCGCTGGGTTCAGTTTGTGTCAAGAGTTATTGAATTAATAAACGCTTTTGATGGTTGAGATTGGTGTCACGTAGAATCATTTTGTGAGCAGCTGCGCGCACACGCGACGCGAGCTCTGCATGTTGTTTCTGGCCGGTGGCCAGAGGTGAAGTGACTCCTTGCACAGTTGGGAACCTCACGGTGGGCGGAGTCAGGGCGTGACGTGACGACGTCATCGCACTGGTAACCACCCTCCATGACGAAAAGCCCCTGAACGTTTGCAGGTGGAGAAACACCACCCTCTTGTGGTTATTATCAGAATAACCAAGCTGGTGCTAAAGGCACTATATGTAATAATTTTGTCCCAAGAAAGGACAACAGCAGATCACCTCTGATTATTGAATGACACATTCCCGTGAACATATTTTGATTGAGCAGTCTAACGAGAACTGTATAGGGCCAGCTATCAAACAGGAGTGATAATTCGACCCATAGAGAGCTGCAGCACTGAGGAGTGACCACTAGGGGTCAGTATAGGCTACGTTGATAGTCAGGGAAGCTCAGCTAAGCCCTCAGCCAGCTAAATGCTAACTGAAGCTAACCAGGTTGACTCATAGCTGATCAAGCTAAGTCAGGCTAAGCTAGGTGGCTAAGCTAGGAGGCTAGGTGCTAACACGAGCTAGCTCAGCTGTTTGTAGTTCGTTAAGCTAGGAGGCTAAGTGCTAACTCAGCCATTGGTAGCTAGTTAAGCTAAGCTAAGTAGCTAGGCTAGTAGGCTAAGTGCTAACCAAGGCTAACTAGGCTGTTCGCGGCTCAGGAAGTCAGGAAGCTAAGCTAGTGAAGCTAGGTTAGGCTAGGCTAGGAGGCTAAGTGCTAACCGAAGCTAACTAGGCTGTTTTGTGGCTCAGGAAGTCAGGAAGCTAAGCTAGCAAGGTTAGGTCAGGCTAGGCTAAGTGGCTAGGCTAGGACGCTAAGCGCTAACTGAAGCTAGGTAGATTGGTTTCCAAATTTAAGACAAACTAAGTGGAACAGATTAGGCTAAGCCAGAACCAACGTTCGGCAAGCTAGGTGGCACGAAGCTAAAGAAGTTAAGGAAACTGCCAACGAAGCTCAGACAAAGGAGAAAATGGCAGATGCAGACCCTTCTGACGGTTCTAGCCACGGAACAGTCTTTGATAACCTGGAATTAGCTGTAACCGAACTTACGGGGAAGCTAAATCCTGGCTATCAAGAACACGTTGAGCGAATAACCACCACCAAAATCGACTCAAAACTGTCAGACCTAATAGCGGAGGCACTCACCGACCCTCCGAAAGATAAAGCTCTGACCAAAATGTTAGGTAGCATGACGATTTTGCTAACTTCCCGGTTTCTAACAGCACAAGCTCTGCTAGAAAAGGCACGTAGCTCACTCGAGTCATGTTCGCATAAAATAACCCAATCGCAGAAAACCAACGCTTTTCTTGAAACCCAAGCGGAACAGTACAAGTCCAAGCTCGGGAAAACAAATGCTCAGATGGCCCAGCTCGTAGCCGAGCGGGATGAGGCCAGAAAGAAAACGGACGAGTGCGAAGCCACTATTACAACCTTAGAAATCGAGAAAAACGAACGCGATCAGACAATCGCCACTCAAAGCGCCTTCCTTAAGGACGTGGACGAAGCGTGTAAAGAGTCCCATCGGGAACTCAAAGAAGCCCGACAGATAACTGCAACGATGCAGGAAGAGAGCTACGCTTACAGTAAGCAACTCGACGCCAAACAGGAACTGGTTCTACTGTTGCAGGCGCAGCTCGCTCAAACTCAGCGTGGGCTCACAGAGGCCCACCGCCAAAATACCGGCTTGGACGAAGACTTAGAGACGGCTAGAAAAGAGCTGAGGAGGTCCCTCACAGCCAGAACGGCTGGAACACCTCCGCCCTTTTCTATCGAACTAAAGGCTGATCCTCGCGTACCAGGAGCTGGTAGTGAACCTCCTTCACCGCCACTCATGTCACCATTCGCGAACCCGTATCAACCTCGTGAGTCAAACCTAGACACGATGCATCGAGGGCAGTCGCCCTCCCCAGCGGGCCACCAGGTTCCCCGGGGCCTCCCCGACAGGGAATTAGAAAGGCTAGCCCGACACATACCAAAGTTTGAACCCGTTCCTGGAGCGATAAATGACACTCGTGCATACTTGGAAGACCTCAGGCTCTACCTGCAAAGGTTCCCTGATGCCTCGACCCAGGACAAAATTTATCTAATTAAGTTGACGGCAAATCGCGAAGTCAGCCGATTTGTTGATCGCCAACCTGAAACCGTTAAAGGAGATTTTGACAGGTTGTGCCAAACTTTGGAGAGAGAGTTCTCCGACAGTGCATCTCAATGTGGTCTGACAGCAGCGCTTACGGTCAAACAGGGTCGACAAGAGCCTCCCCAACAGTACTATTATAGACTACTTGAAGCCTATTTTGGTACTCGTAACGAGCCTGGGATGGAGGAAGAGCAGAACTTCAAGTCGCTCTTCGTTCAAAATCTCCATCCCGCTACGAGCCACCATCTCGGGGTCATGGCAAACCCTCGCTCTTCCAGCATTGCACAGCTACGAGAGCTAGCTGGTCTGGGTTTCCAGAGGCAGAAACCGTCGCATGCCAAGCCCCCTGACCACGCCGTATTCGCAATAAGTGCAGAGCCCCTGTCCATGGAGCTCGAAGGGGCCACCAGACCTAAAGCGTCTCGATCGACCCCTGCTCCTACGTTCGCACCACAACATGGGCGAGGACACACACCTCCGTCTAGCCCAAATCGACCGAATCGCGAACCCAACCGCGCCAGGTCTTATTGGCCTGACCGTGAACCACGATCCCCACCGAGCGAACGAAGGTGGCGTGATGGATTTCACGGGACCCCCCAACGGGGAAAGTATCCACACAACAGGTATGATCGACCTGTACCTCAGCATTTGGACCACGGATATCGAAACTGAAACCACGGTAGATATCAGTCAGAACGGTCACCGCCCACTTCTCGTCGTCCTCCACCAATGAGAGATCATTCAGATGTGAGAAACACTAGGGACGACGTAGAAGACGAACAAGAGGTTCTGTACCTGACTAAAAAGGAAATGAAAAACATTAAGTTGTTATTACAGGAAATGGAGAATGGACATCCGAAAAAGGAGGTTGATCTATTCACAGTTTCTGCCGTCAGTCACGCGACCGCTAGACTCAACGACGCGCTGGGCACCCCTGACGCAGGCCCCGAACTCGTTAGTCTTAGCGATGCTGCTCTGGCAGTTGTCTCTCCCAACAAAAGGGGGGTGGACCAGAGTCGTCCCGTTGATCACCCCACAGAGGGAAGTGAGGACGCTCCTCCCAGGGCCACTTTGGTCACCCAAGTAGATAAGAAGGATGAACCCGCAGAACAGAACGACTCGAAGGTCCAGGTGAAACCACCTGTCAACCAATTTATCTGCCACCTCACCGAAAAGGGATCCACTCGAAAATTCTACCTGTCCCTCACACTGGAGGGCATGGTAACCTGTGACGCCTTGCTGGACACAGCTGCAGACGTGACCATCATGTCAACTGCCCTGTTCCAACGACTGCGTCTAATCGCAAATCAAACCAATAAGGAATTGAAAACGCGCCCATGTTCATTGAAGGTAAGACCGTTCTCCCACGAGAACATCATCCTAACGACCGTTTCACTCGTCCAACTCGTCCACCCAGTCTATGTGTTGCCTTTCGATTCCATACCATTCTTGGTAGGAAAAGACCTGCTTAACCGGTTTGAACCTGTAATCGATTTCAAACGGCAAAAGCTCTGGGCTCAAGTCCGATGACCTTTGACCCTGACCTCCCACGAGCCAAGAGAAGCACGGTGTTACTTTGTCCAAACCCCATCGGGTGAAACCAAAGAACACCCAAACCTGCCCCGGCCACACTCGATCCAACCACCCGACCTAAAAACTCGGATGGTGGACGAGCAACCAAGTCCAACGCCACCAACAGGTGCAGCTGCTGGACGGGATGACTTTTCGTGCTTTTCTAATGCGTCTGAGGCAGTCGAACCCTACTGCCCTCTTGTGGCTCATGGCACCGAACGCCACGAGCACCATGTAACAGAAGTGCGCCGATATTTGGGGAATGACAGATCAGCCGCCAACCAGGAGTTGCGCAACACGCTGGCGTCACAGAACCCAGATATGCGGTCAGCCAAAACGTCCGCCCGGTCCCCCTTAGACGTCGTCCGTAACAAAGTTGTCGGAGGCAACGCCCACATACCAGGTCCAGATAGGAACCTGAATGACATTGAGAGCACAGTAGCCAAACACAGCGCCTTACGAGCCACACCGGAGCTCTTCAACCAGGCGTGGCTACCTGTCTCCCTCCCACCCACCCAATTTGCGCCCATCGGCGCAATGACTAAAGCGACCGCCACCGGTAACGACGTGAATCACCCTCCGGACCCTCGGTCCGTCGAACCTGCATTCACAACTGACGACTCAACCGCTCTTCAATATCAGGACCCGGCCATTTTATTCGTTATCAAATCCTTAACGGACAAACCCGAACCGCAGGCTACGCCGGCAAACGTCAGCGACGTTCATGACTCGCCCGCCTTACTAGAACTGTGTCCTCTACTTCGAATGGTCACGGGCATCCTAACGTGTGTTTCCGGGGCACACCCTTCGCCAGGGCTCGTGGTCCCCCGCAAACAAAGGGGGGTGATGCTAATGCATGCCCATGACACCCCTTCGGCGAGACACAAGGGCACCGAAGCAACACACAGAGCACCCCTGCAACAACAGGGAACCTCGTTTCCTTGGTCCGACCTCAAGATTGACTGGATGGGACCTTCCACCAAATCGACGCGAGGTAAAAAAAACCTCTTGGCAGTGACCCGCGCATCCACCCCGTGGATTGAACGCATCCCAGCCACCAATGACACGACCGAGGCAACGGCCTTTATTCTGATGAACCACGTCTCTTTTTGGTTCAGGCTTCCAAATCGCGTCGACTCCGACCGGGGAACGCACTGTACCGCAGACGTGATGCGACAAGTCTGGCAGACGTTAGGGGTGAAAACAAAACCCCGCATCAGCCATCAACCCCAATCTTCGGGCCAGGTAGAACAAACAAACGCATACGTTGCGCTCCAATACCTCACCGACCTGCACGTACACCCGCGCAAGACTTTCGTTTTTGTGAAAAAACAACTAGAGGAAACAGCTGAAGGTCAGAAAGCCTATCATGACCAGCAAACCTCCCACGTGGAACCTCAGGTGAGTGACGAAGTGTGGTGCTACCGATCCCTGCAGCATACCAGACCTGGTACCAGGCCAGGGAAGCTCACACGAAAACTCCTCCCACGTTGGACAGGACCACACACGGTCACCGACACACTGTCTCCAGTGGTGTCTCAGATCAGGATCAATCGAGGCCGAAAGGACCCCCTCTCCAGATGGGTCCATCGCAACCCAACCGAGTTGCACTAAACCCCCATGGGACTCGCAGGGGACCACACGATAGCCAATAGTTAGTAGGACTCATATACTTTCGTTCTCAGAGATAATTAGAGCAATTTTCATTCCTGTAACGATAGTTGACAGCGTAGACTGGTAGTGCGATAATTATTGGTTCAACCCCTCAGCGTAGGATAAGTTTGAATAAAGTGTGTCAGAGCGAACTCGCGAACGTGTGGGTACCGGTCTACCAACCATTTGGAAGACGGGTACCTGGTGTGATTCTAAGTTGACGTTTGTTCCAACATGTTTCTATCGACGCCTATGCTCTCATTCCCCACTAGAGCGACAACGCTGACCCCAACGGCCTGATACGAGTCCAGCAGGAAGCTGACAAAAGGGGGGTGTTCATCCATAAACCCCTCACTCCCGTATAAGTTTCCTTCTCTCTCCCCGATGTGTACCAGTAGAACATTTTTTTTTTTTGTCGACTTTCTGATGTGAAATATACCCCATTTCGCATAGATTCCCATTTTATAAGTCTTCTTCTTTTATTGTGTGATTATAAAATCGTAGGTTAGCCCATACCTGGGAAATGTGAATTAGAATTAGGATAGATAATCCTTGCCAAAGGTCGAGGCCTAGGCTCAGATTACTCACTGTGTGTCTTACGTCTGTCCTGTCCTGCATGCCTGTAAAGACCCTCACACCAAAGGTTCTTGCTAACGATAAACAAACTTACCACACAAGTAGAATATGGAGCCATTGGAGTGTGCTCACTTAGAAATAGTAACCCCATTATAAGGACGGTAGGAGTCTAGATCGACTGTTAGCCATAGAATACTGGGAGACACTGATCTAACTCTGTTCAGACCTTCCTTCCTCAGACGGGACCTTTGGATTGATCGAAGCCATCTAAAGAACCAGACGACATCGATCAAAAGGGGGGGGGATGTAGGACCCCTCTTCGGACTTTATTTTATTAATTAAAGCCGCCTCTGCAAGCTGTGAACTCTCACCTAATTTTTCCTGCAACCTGGAGGAAACCCCCACAGCAGATGTGGCATCTCAGCTTTATCATCGTAGCAATCGGACACCAGCACCGGGGGGGCCATAAACTCAAGAATGTCCGTTACCATGGCAACTCTCATCCAAAACCACTTTTAGAAGCTATAAACTTCGTTTCTCGGACAATCGGAATGTAAAAGCCGAGCTTCAAAGGAGGCCCTTTTCAGGTCTGGTATCTATCAGACGGCTCTTATCTGTGGTGAAACCAGAGAACCCAGGAAATCTTCTACAACCCCCTCAGGAGGAGAGGAGACGATGGAAAGTTGATATAACCAGATCAATTTTATTACAGGACAAGCAACCACAACTGACGTTCCTTAAAAATGTTATAACTGAAGAGAATATAACATTCACGAACACATAAAGGGGATGTCAATTTAAGCTGATTATTATTGTGTATTTAGATCCACATCATAACCAAGCTCTCTCTTCCACAAGGCAATTTTCGGAATGAAAGGTTAAAAGTTATTATCTTATGACATAACTTTTGATATTTGTGTTTGTGATGTTTTGTTAACACACCCTGACGGTTAGTAACTGTTTAAATGTGTTTAAAAATTGTGGATTACAGACAACGTATGAAAGGAGACAAAGGATCAAAACTTCATCTCCCAGCATTCAGTGCTGTGGATCCGCGGGAAAAATCCCTGCCTTCGATTGGACAGCATCGGTCAAACCCCGTTTATTTACATAAACGCTCATTTAATATTCCAGGGGTATAAAAGCCAGATGAGTCCTTTGTCCTCTCTTCTTGACTTTTTTTCTCTTAGTCTTCTTGACTCTCTTACTCTTCTTTCAAACGCTCTTAAGCTTCTTAACTCTTCTGTCTCTTAACCTTTCAAACGTTTCTCCTTTTTAATATTTATTTTCTTTGAAACTTTGTGGCGTGGACAATACCCTGAAATCATTTTGGTTGCTTCAATTTTTATTTTTCTCAATGCAATTTTTGCTTCTGCACATTTTTCCAGTCCTCATTGTTACAGAAGCTCGATAGTCGTGCCGCATTGACCTTCTTTATAGAACAATCGCTGAATGATCTCAACTAACGAAGCCTTTACGTGCTGCTGCAGTGTTCAAAACGCTTGACTTTTGACACCGGAAAGCCCACGCCTAGAACTTTTGCCAAATCCCCAGAGTTTTTGCATTAGTTTAACAATTTTGATTTTTGTTGCCCCGTCTTTTCTTTTGGGGGCGCACGTCAACTTCTGACGGGCAATCGAACTCTTTAACTGCCGATTCCTGCCGACCAGAGCCGAGTCCGTGACACCCGACGTCTCAGCTGCCACTCAGATTCCGGACCTCCGGAACCGACCCGCCTACCCAGACGAAAAGAGAGCGGTACAAGCTGCCCGAGTCACGCGCTACGTCCGGAGACCTCCAGAGAGCCATCGGCTGAACACGATTCCCGGAGAAAGCCACTGCGAACTGTGCCAACCGATGCGCCAACGACAAGTAAGCCGCCAGACTCGCCCAGGGTAAGGCTGACAGAGAATAAGATTTGGTGTCTCCCAGTTTGTTGACGGTTCAGACCGGTCCGTGCGTCACGGACCACGTCCGGACCACACTTCCCCATTATTCGGCAGCTAATTAGTTCGAGAATTGCCCCTCTTTATTAATTTGTTCACTTTGATAACAGATTAGCTGTTAGCTACGTGCGTACCCGCCATCTTTCTTATTATGATTCTCTTCCTTCCTTTCCTCTCTATCGTCATTTCCTGTCATGCGCTATAGCCAAATATGAAGAATGTGTGATGTTGATGTGCATTTTAGATATATGAATGTCTTATATGTTTTGTGTTCTTGTCTGTGTCTAAATAAATGTTGTACAACGTATTAGCGACTCTGATGATTAATATTCCAACAGCCAATCCAACTCGTTCAAGAACCCACTAGAAATTGTGACTAATTTGCTCTTTAATTTTTCCGTCTTTTTAAAGAAAGCCGGTGGCACCCTAGGCAATTATAAAATTATTAGTAAATTACGCGAGTCCCCCTACAGGTGCAAGGGTTGGAGCATACAAGATTGTGGACCCCACCATCCAGTTAGATGGCAGAATCAGCGCATACTCCATCCAGCCATACCCGATCTGGGCCCACCCCAGTCCCACCCACACATAGACACCAAGACAAACATCCACACTAATTAATGTTAAGTAATTTTCTAAGAAATGACACAATTAGACCAATAAATTGAAAATTACAATAAATGTACAAAAAATAGGCTGTCCTCCATCCAGTAGCGGAACATGTCACTGCCGGGCCGGGGGCGGGGCACATGACCGGGCCCTTTAAACCCAATAAAGCTTGTGATTACATCGTTTTACAACATACGTATGCCCGCAATAGCGGGACTTACAAGCATTACTACATTTTTGACACAGAGCTTAAAGCATTTGAGGAAGAGATCAACACCACGATGAGCAACCATGTCATTTTTAAATCAATCAAACCGTCATGAAGTCTAACAAACCAAGAGAACAACAAAAACATTAGGCTATCTGGCCCCTAATAATATAACAACACAAAGTCAAAGCAGTTCAGCACCACGGGTAGCTACGTCATCATTCTGACACCCACTTTAACGAGCAACTTCAACTAATAAGAGCACAGTTACTGTATCAATAGTGGGAACGTTTTGTAAATTGGCACAGCGGCCCACACGTTCACAACAAACATAGATTCAATATAAAATAGCAGAAGTACTCACCACTATTGAAAGGTTATACGACAAGCTCATCATCTTGTGCTTGCTGACGTACCCTGACAAAACCGACGAACAAAAACATTAGGCTACCTGGCCCCTAATAATACCATTAGGCTACCTGGCCCCTAATAATAACGTTAGGTGGCCGGGCTACTCCGATAACAACCACATTAGCAGTTTACAACTAACCCGCGTATTGTTTTCTGTGTCAGTGATTGTGAGAATTTGTACCTGTGAATCTGGCTCCCTGGCCGTGGTGCCACATTTTGCGGGCTTGACTCGATGCCAACAATGATAGCTTCATCTCCAGGATTGGGACGAACAAAATACGTGTCCAGCTTTTTAAGTTTCATTTTCTCCTGCGCTCTTTTTTCCCTTTCTTTGCATTTTGTCGCTCCACTTTTATGTTTATATGAACTGCCACTCATAATTACATTAGTCTTTGATCCACCAGCCTCCACCGCGTTGACTCTGTTGACTAGTGATTGATGATGACGCTGATGGACGGCTGTTGATGACAATTTTACCCAAAATACATTTGGAGATCTTGTAACTTTGCACATTGTAAAGTTAATTGTGAGAGTGAACATGAAGCCAGCCATGCAGCACATTTAATTTACTGTGTTGAATAAAACTACATGACCAAAGTTAGTCTTAAATTTTTTGACCAACCATGATTTATTCTGGCTGGGGAAACCTATATATTACCTCAGACGAAGCACAACTTTTTTTGCGCAGAAATGGTTGAATCCACGGATGTGCAAAGTGTAACCGACATTTAGGGAAAGGCCTGTTTCTTCGTCTTTCACCGGGCCCCCCAGGGCCCGGGCCGGGGAAGTACCGCCCCCCCAGTCCCCCCTGACGCTCCGCCGCTGCCTCCATCCTCTTTTCTTTTACCCAGCTGGTCTCCAGAAGGAAGGTCCCCCTCATGATCCAGGTCCTGATCAAGGATCAATCAGTCCACCTGGTCAGTGGTTGCTGCTGCCTCCTAAGTAGGATGGCCTTGGAAACAAAGGATCAGACTCAGCTCACCCTCTGACTACACAAGAGGTCTCACACACCAAATCAGATGGAGTTTCTTTCCTTTCACAGGAATTTAGTAAGCATTGATAAACAAAATCTAAAGATCAGTCCCACGTCGAGGTGAAGCCAAACTCTGACCGCAGCCTCAGAGAAACAGCAGGAGGAGAAGCCGTCATTTCCATCCTGCAGGGATCTGACATCTCATTTATAGAGATTCCCAGCAGTGATTACAATCACTGCTGGGATGAGGTTCAGGTGTGTCCCCCTGCAGCAAAACGTCTTTTGATTGCAGTTTTTTCACAGGTAAATTAGTCCAACAATTTCACAACACAACACCAATAAAATCTAGTCCATTGCTTCATAGCGCACCGCAAATAATTCAACAAAATAAGATTACCTGTAAACTCAAGACTTCATTTTGTATCCTGTGACACTAACCGAACAGGTACCCCACCAGTCCATCACTGGTCCTGATGTGGACCAACAACCCACTTCCGGACTAATTCTCAGCCAGGAAGTACGTTTGGTGGCAGTTCCTCTCCTGACCACTAGGTTTCAGCTCCTGAAAGAAACTGATCAATTAAATTAATCTAATTTAGTTTAATTTGATTTAATTTAAGTAATAATTAAATTAATTAAGTAAATTTGATTGATCAAATTTAATGAATTTGAAATTAATTTGAATTCATGTTTTAAAATGAAAATGAACTAATGTGGACATGGGTTGACTTTACACTTGACTTTTGAGGAACAGGAAGCATGTTAGATACTCTGTCTGGTCAAAATAAAGTCACCACCAAATAAAAAGGTCATACACTAATATTTCGTTGGACCGCCTTTGGCTTTGATTACGGCACACATTGTCATTGTTTCGCTGAGCTTCTGCAATGTCACCAGATTTATTTCCATCCAGTGTTGCATTAATTTTTCTCCCATTAATGATGGTACAGTCTGAGTCTCCAGAACATCCAAAAGATTCCCAATGGGGTTCAAGTCTAGACTCTGTGGAGGCCAATCCATGTGTGAAAATGATGTCTCCTGCTCCCTGAACCAGTCTTTGAGCCCCATGAATCCTGGCATTGTCATCCTGGAATATGTCCGTGCCATCAGGAAGAACAGATCCATTGATGGAATAACTGGGTCATTCAGTATAGTAGTAAATCCAGAATACATCCACAGCAATAATCTCAAAAGTCCTTGTTAGGCTTTGCTCTTTAGGCAATTGTAGTCTGAGTTTCCAGGTATCTTTGCACTTTGTCAAAGTTTGCTGTAAAAAGGTCATTCTGACCATTAATACGAAATCTTAATTTTTCCACAGAGATTGTACACTTCCCGCTAGCCGCTACCCACAAATTGTGGGTTTAGGAACCTCCACTAACCGCTAATGCAATCTTCTGCTCCCTAAAGCTGCTGCCCGTTATGCCAACTCCCTTACTCACTTTGTGGGTGTGGCAATGTCTTTTGCCCTTTCCGCAAACTCGGTATCTTGCGATCGTGGGTTGCGGGTAGCGCAACCCACGGTCTGACCACCGGCTACCCACAACCCGCATGTCGGCGCGTACAAGAGGCATCAAATGGCATCAATGTGCGTCCACCTGGTCACATGTGGAGGTGCACAAACGTCTCCACCTCTGGAATTAACTCTTGTATAAAAGCGTGATTTGGCCTCAGTTGAATCCCTGAGAAAATAGCAGAGATCCTCTTAAACGGCTTCCTCTCCAGTTAAACCATAGACGACCAGAGCGTGTTTACTGGGAGGACACCAACTATCTGGGACTTTCAGGTAGCTGATAGGAATTGCCTGTGTAAAAATATTTATCTGTATATATCAGTGCAGAGGAGGAGGAGGAAGGAAGAGGAAGCTCTACAGCAGAGTCCCAGACGAGCTGCACATGAGAGCTGCTCTGATCTGGATGAAAAGACGCTCCATAGCTGTTAGCAGGTAGCGCAACCTGCTCTTAAAGGCAACGGCTGCTGACGCACTGATTGGTTTAACAGGTGGAATGCCCTAACCACTCCTATGCATAATGTAGCAGGTAGCGCAGGTAAGATAGCGGGTTTAGCAAGGTGGAAGATTACGTTCTTTACACCCCTCCCGCTACCCTCTATCCCTTAATAGCGGCTTTAGGAGATCTGGCGGATGATCGGGCCCATAGTCTGCTATTAAAGATTTCCACATATGAAGTGATGGGGGTTCCTTTGGCAAGTTTGGAGAGGCCCCTGCTGTGTATTTACTATACATGTATGGAGATATATACACATTTTGTAAAATATTATATTGCATTACTCTGAATTTATTACATATGGAAATTCTTGATGGCAGAAGTAGAATTTCCTCCCATATATCAATGTCTATCATCATTTCCAACTGGGTCAGTAGCTGCAGCCGGTCCAGACTCTTCCGTCGCCGCTGCAGCAGGAGCTGCAGGTGGTGCCATGTCGCCTCCTGGTCCCCGTCCAGAGCTGTGGCCGTCCACCTCGTCGCCTCCTGGCTCCCGTCTGGCGCCGCGGCCGCCCTCCACATCGCCTCTTGGCTCCCGTCTGGCGCCGCAGTCGCCCGCCTGGCCTAGTGACAGTTTTGTTTTCTTTTGTTTTTTGGTTCCCTGCCTTCCGGCCCCCTCCTCCCTCCCTGCTCTGCTCCCCTTTCTCAGTTTGGTTTCTTTTGTGTTTGGGACCGTCTGGGAGCCAGGCCTTGGGGGGGGGGGGGGGGGGGGGGGGGGGGGGGGGGGGGCTGGTCACCATGGCAGCCCTGTGTGTGTCTGTGTCTGTCTAGTTGACGTCTCTCCCTGTCTTTAGTAGTTCCTGTTTTACTTTGAAAGGTCTGTCTTGTCTTCATTGTGTTCTGCTTTGCTTCCTCCCTCTCATTACCTTGATCTTGTGTATTTAAGTCTTGTCATTCTCCCCTGTCCTCTGTGGGTCCATTAGTCACGTTATGCGTGTTGCAGTCTTGCTTGTTTCCCTCTTGTCATCCCCCTGGACTAAGTTTATCTTTTGGATTTTGCATTTTGGATTTTTGTGTTTTTGTTTAATAAACCTTTTGCTTTTTTGAACTCCTGCTATTGGTCCTCCTTCTGTATACTGCAAACCATGACAAAGAGCTTGAAGGTTTAATTGGGATCATTAAGAAAAGATAGTTAATCATAGGAAGGATGGTCATTTTAACTGTGGCCATTCTGCCTATTAGATTTATTGGTAGATTCATCCAACATTTAAGGTTTCCTTCTACTGTTTTTAGTTAAAGCCAACTAATTCTGACAATTTAGGGAAACTATTCAATCCTAGATATTTAATAATAACTATTAATAAAGTATTTTTAATTTAATTGAATTTAATTTCAATTCATTTCATTAATATTGTTTATTTTAAATGATAGAAGTACTGTTTTGGCAGCCTCATCCCAACTACTGTGGTTTAGTGGTAGGATGGTGGATTTAGTCCAGTTAAGAGAGTAATCTGAGATCTTGGAGAAGGAATTTATTAGAGTGATCGTTTGGGGGAGGAATGTTGACGGGCTTTGTAGGTATAAAAGAATGTCATCTGGATATAAACTAATCTTATGTGTTGCATTTACTGTCTGTATTCCTAAAATTTTATTATGTTTATGTACAGCTGCTGCGAGAGGTTCTATAAAAATAGCAAATAGGGATGGAGAAAGTGGGCATCCCTGCCTTGTACCCAGGCATAGACTGGCCATCGGGCGTACCGGGCAATGCCCGGTGGGCCGACGCACATCTGTGGGCCGGCCCAGGTCTGTCGTTAAAAAAAAAAAAAAAAGTATATAGTTTTTATTGACCGCGACGGTAACGGACTGGTAGTCGGCTCATAAAAATCTCCGGGGGGGGGGACGCCGACACACACTCAACAAACTCAAGAAAGAGACACTGATAGCTAATCAGATAAGCGCTCCAGTGCTTCACTGATGTGAACGCAGTATGAACGTTATTTTCTGCTGAAGGGAGGGGGTGGAGGCGGGGCTGGGCCTTGCGAAGACACGAAGTGGCCTATTGGTTGATTTTCTTGACGGACATTGGGCTAGTCCAGTGAAATTTCTCAGCTCTCGTTGGCCCGCCCCTCCCATCCCTCCTGACCAAATTTTGCCGTTTGGTCTGACCGGAGAGTGTGGTGGCTCGTGGATGAGTATGGAAATGGAGAAAAAAGCACAAAAGCGAAAGGGAGGAGCAGAAAAGCTCAGAGAACGGAGACAGAATTGCAGAGAGGAGTGAATCATTGAAGAAACTGCTTTTCTAAGGTAAGATTTATGATAAATAAATGCATTTGTGTTAAATTAGTGGATTTAATTAAACTTCTTGACAGAAAGTAATCTGATTATTGCTTTGCTCTATGTTCCAGGGATGTGCCTTTCCACTCATCATGTGGACTTCACACACTCTCTCTCTCCCCTTTTTTTTTTTACTGTAGGCCTAATTGTCTTATTTGTATTTACATGTATATACACTGTATATTTCAATAAACACCAAAAAAGACATCTCTAGCAGTGTTTGTTCGACAACCACTTTCACTTTGAGATGGGAATTGTGGCACTGTGGCCATCTCTCCCAAGAAGGTCTCTGTGAGACCTTTCATGTAGGTCTCTTTCATGTAGGCTACTGCACTTTATTTTAATTTTTGAAACTTCACTATGTGCACATAGTATACAACATGCAGCATGTGCTTCCGCATATCGTATAAATAACCGGCATTTTTGATCCCTGGCGTATGGTGGGCCGCCAGGGATCAAAAATGCCCGGGCCATTTTTTGGTCCCAGTCCAGCCCTGCTTGTACCCCGGCGTAAAGTGAAGCGTTGTGACATTATGCCGTTTGTGGTAACTGTTGCCATATGAGTTGTAGGGAATACTTATCCAATGGATGAATAAACTGGCAAAACCACATTTTTTAAGTGTTTGAATAAAAATTCCCAGATAACCTTGTCAAATGCTTTTTCTGCATCCAATGAAAATATCGCTGTTTGTGATATATGATGAATTAAATTAAATAGTCTGCGTAGATTATTACGGGACTGTCTTCCTTTGATGTTTGATCCGAGTGGATAATAAGTCGAGTTATTTTTTCTATTCGGAGTGCCAATGCTTTACTTATGATTTTTGTGTCCGTATTAATTAAAGATAGTGGACGATAACTTGATAAAGATGTGGGGTCTTTACCAGGTTTTAGTATTAAACAGAAAGTAGCAGTGTTCATTTCTGTAGGAAGCTGAGATTTTTGTTTGATATCATCTGCCAGTCGTATAAATACTGGTGCTAAGATGTTCCAAAAGTGTTTATAAAATTCAGCAGGGAAGCCATCTGGACCTGGTGATTCATTATTAGACATAAGTTTTTGGAGTTCTGTTATGGTAATTGACTCCTCCAGCTCTTTAACTTGATCTTCTGTAAGACGAGGCAGGTTAATATCATTTAGAAATGTATCAATATCTTGTAGATTTGAGTTATTTGGAGAGGAATAAAGACTCTTATAAAAGTTCCTGAATGTTTTGTTTATTTCCTCTGGTGTCTGTACAATTTTGCCTTCTGGGTTTGCAATTCAGAATCAGAATCAGAATCATCTTTATTGCCAAGTACGATTTTACACATACAAGGAATTTGTTGTGGCGATAATGGTGCATGCAATTAAGAATAAAATATAACAAACAATGTAAAATAAAAATATTACAATATAAATATATATACACAAACTGTTTTTTGCATTAAGAGCAGAGCCACCAAGAGTGATGTACCATGAAAATGTGCAAATGAACAGGTAGTCCAGACTGAGCGTTAATGTAACACATAGTGTTCTGAGTTCTGTCAACAGGAGTCCAAGTCCAGGCCTCAGGGTCCTGGAGGAGTCCAGGTCCAGGTCTCAGGGTCCTGGAGGAGTCCAGGTCCAGGCCTCAGGGTCCTGGAGGAGTCCAGGTCCAGGTCTCAGGGTCCTGGAGGAGTCCAGGTCCAGGTCTCAGGGTCCTGGAGGAGTCCAGGTCTCAGGGTCCTGGAGGAGTCCAGGTCCAGGTCTCAGGGTCCTGGAGGAGTCCAGGTCCAGGTCTCAGGGTCCTGGAGGGTCCAGGTCCTGGAGTCCAGTCCAGGTCTCAGGGTCCTGGAGGGAGTCCAGGTCCAGGTCTCAGGGTCCTGGAGGAGTCCAGGTCCTAGGTCTCAGGGTCCTGGAGGAGTCCAGGTCCAGGTCTCAGGGTCCTGGAGGAGTCCAGGTCTAGGTCTCAGGGTCCTGGAGGAGTCCAGGTCCAGGTCTCAGGATCCTGGAGGAGTCCAGGTCCAGGTCTCAGGGTCCTGGAGGAGTCCAGGTCCAGGCCTCAGGGTCCTGGAGGAGTCCAGGTTCAGGTCTCAGGGTCCTGGAGGAGTCCAGGTCCTGCTCTTGTCCTTGGCGGTGGCAGCAGCGTACCAGATGGTGATGGAGGAGGTGAGGATGGACTCAATGATGGCTGTGTAGAACTGCACCATCATTGTCTTCGGCAGACTGAATTTCTGCTGCTGCCTCAGGAAGATACATCCTCTGCTGTGCTTTCTTGATGAGGGAGCTGATGTTCAGCTCCCACTGAAGGTCCTGGGAGATGACAGTTCCCAGGAAGCGGAAAGACCCCACAGTGTCGATAGTGGAGTCACAGAAGGTAATGGGGGCAGGGGGGGGGGGGCTGAGTTCTTCCTATAGTCCACAACCATCTCCACTGTCTTTAGAGTGTTGAGCTCGAGGCTGTTCTGGCTGCACCAGGTCACCAGGTGGTCAACCTCCCAGCTCCCATCTTTCTCCTCTTTCTCCTGACGCTCCGAAATTCATTCTTGGAGATTTGAATTAATGTCGGTTGGACAAATCATTAAAAACCTATGAGCAATATGTAACATGTGCCACTACACAACGGAAGACAATGATTGACTTGTGTTATGGAGCTGAGCCCGGTGCTTATAAGTCTGTTCCCAGACCTGCATTGGGAGCATCTTATCACCACAGCATCTTCCTCCTGCCCTCCGATAAGCCCGTTTGGAAACACTTAGAGTGCACTGTGAAGACAGTCCAGTGCTGGACAGAGGAAAGCATCGGCAAACTACAAGCTTGTTTTGATGCACAGACTGGACTGTTTTCAGACTGTTTTTATGATGCTTGTGATGACTGTAATGATCTGACTGAGGTGGTGTCTTCCAACATATCTTTCTGTGTAGATACTAATATCCACTGCAAAGAGATTGCTATTTTTCAAACAACAAACCTTGGGTTACCAAAGAACTAAAAAAGGTCCTTAATAAGAAAAAACACATTTTCTTTGCAGGCAACAGTCAGGATAAGAAAGAAGTATCCAGGGAAGTGAAGACTGAGATAAGGAGAGCAAAGAAAATGTACAAAGATAAAATAGAATCACAGTACAGTAGTGGCAATCTTCGAGATGCTTGGCAGGGCATTAAAGGTGGAGTAGGTGTTGTTTGAAAAACGGTTCCAGCAATCCAACTCAAGTGAGATTTTGAAAATATACACTCCCTCCCTCCTCCCAAAGGCTCCGCCTCCTCCTCTTCAGCTCACCCCTCGAAAACCACGCCTTCACATGATTCACGACTGCATGAACCATAGGGAGGGAGGGAGGGAGGGGTGATATTTGATGGACGTATTAGGCAGCCAATCAAAATAGTGATGATCACTTTTTTGATTGGTCAGAGTTTTTCTCTGATTATACCTTCTAGACTGGACCAAAATGTTTAGTTTTTTTTGCAAACATTTTATTTCAGTGGGTGCAATGGAAATGTGAAAAGGTTTTCAGGCAATATTGTAAAAAGTGTTGCAAAAAAACAACACCCACCCCACCTTTAAGTCTATGGCCTCTATAAACCAGAATAAAAACAGCACTGGTAAATATGTTCATTTGGAAGGGGTTAATGACCAGGAACTGCCAAATGTTTTAAATGCTTTATTTTCTCGTTTTGACCAGCATGACTTTTCAGAGAAGATAAGTCAACTCAAACATTCACTTTCCCCAGTTAATGAGATCACAATACTTGAAGATGAGGTGGTTAAGCTCCTGTCAGGCACTGATGTGAGGAAAGCTCCAGGTCCTGGTGGTATATGTGGCCGTACACTGCATCACTGCGTCGTGCAGCTTAGTGCTGTTTTTACATATATTTTTCAAACAATAGTAGATTCTTTTAAATATCCTGACATTTGAAAAATATCACATATTGTGCCACTACCAAAGTGTAGCAACCCTAGACAGCCTAATGATTTTAGGCCAATTGCCCTCACTTCATTGATTATGAAAATCCTGGAGAAATTCATTAAAAATGAAATTCTCACTGCCATCAAGGGTAAACTTGACCTTCTGCAATTTGCGTACCAGGCTGTAAATGGTGTCGAGGATGCTAAGATTTTTATTAACACGTTGTACAAACATTTGGAGAAACCTAATTCCCATGCTAGACTGTTGTTTGGAGATTTCTCCTCTGCTTTTAACCTCATGCAACCTTGTCTTCTAATCGAGAGACTTATTTCTGATTTTAAACTATCAAATCAACTTGTTTTATTGATTTTAGATTTCTTGACCAACAGACAGCAGAGGGTCATTGTGAATGGTTATTTGTCTGACATTGTTGTGACAAACACGGGTTCACCACAAGGGTGCGTCCTGTCACCTCTTCTTTACATCCTATTTACTGACAGCTGCAGATCATTTTGTGAGGGCAGCTTTCTTGACAAGTTTACGGATGATACTGTGTTGTTGTCTCTCTTTCAGAGTGCCCAACAGAACCACGGTGTGGCTCTCCCTGCATTTGTAGACTGGTGTAAGGACAACTTTTTTAGGGCTGAATGCATCCAAAACTAAATAAATGTTGATAGATTTTAGACGTAACAAGCAGAGGGGTGTACTACGAAGCGAGATTAGAGGGTTAGACGACGCTGAAGTTAGCATCCGATTCGCCAGCCTCCGATTCGCCATCCTCCTATTCAGCAAGCTCCAGGTCAAAAACTACTATACCTAGACTGCTCAAATCTGGACTAGATTAATCTACAGACCCTGAAGAATCATTATAACACAGTGTCTGATCTGTGAAACATTTATTCGATTTGTGAAAATGTAATAAAGACGGACTTCGCCGTTTTTTTTTAGCATAAATATCACATTAGACCTGGTCCACATCAAAAACCACAATACCTAGACTTCTCAAATCTGGACTAAATTAATCTATAGACCCTGAAGAATCATTATAACACAGTGTCTGATCTGTGAAACCTTTATTCAATTTGTGAAAATGTAATAAAGACGGACTTCACCGCCAGCCTCCGATTCAGCACTTAAAGAGAAGGGGAGATGAAAACAGCGTCCAGCTTCCGATTCGCCATCCTCCTATTCAGCAGGCTCCAGGTCAAAAACTACTATACCTAGACTGCTCAAATCTGGACTAAATTAATCTATAGACCCTGGAGAATCATTATAACACAGTGTCTGATCTGTGAAACCTTTTTTCTATTTGTGAAAATGCAATAAAGGCACATTTCACTTTTTTTTTCAGTATGTAGACCACATTAGACCTGGTCCACATCAAAAACCACAATACCTAGGATTCTCAAATGTGGACTGGATTATCCTAAAGAGGCTAAATGTTCATTATAACACAGTTTCTGATCTGTGAAATCTTTTTTCTATTTGTGAAAATGCAATAAAGGCACATTTCACTTTTTTTTTTTCAGTATGTAGACCACATTAGACCTGGTCCACATCAAAAACCACAATACCTAGACTTCTCAAATCTGGACTAGATTAATCTATAGACCCTGAAGAATCATTATAACACAATGTCTGATCTGTGAAACCTTTATTCGATTTGTGAAAATGCAATAAAGGCACATTTCACTTTTCTTTTCAGTATGTAGACCACATTAGTCCAGGTCCACACCAAAAACCATGATACCTAGGCATCTCAAATGTGGACTAGATTATCCTAAAGAGGCTAAACATTCATTATAACACAGTTTCTGATCAGTGAAAACTTTTTTCTATTTGTGAAAGCCCCATAAAGCCTGTAGCGCACTGGATTATCCAAAAGAGGCTAGATATTCATTATATCACACGTTAGCAGTTAACACACATTTTATTATTATTATTGTCCATAAAGAGGGTGAGCGTTGATCGTTTCACATTGTGTTGATTGGTTGAATTAAAAGTAAATTATTTTTTATAATTTTATATTTTTTATATTCTTTATAAGTTTTATATTTTTTATTTTTTATAAATCAACCTTGGTTGATTTAAACGTGCCGCCTTTTATTTCAGTCACTGTCACTGCTTCGTGATTGGTTTATTTTGAGTTGCGCTTGGTTGAAGTTCGAAGTTGAAGGAGTTTTTTTACACTATTGCACAGAGATTGCACCTGAGATTGCGCATCTCAGGTGCTCCGAGCGCAAGTAGCGGGCCAGCGCACAGAGATATGCGCACAATTCAAGAAACTGTGATCAAAAACAAGATCAGAAACTGTGTTATAATTAATGTTTAGCCTCTTTAGGATAATCCAGTCCACATTTGAGAAGCCTAGATATCGTGGTTTTTGGTGTGGACCTGGACTAATGTGGTCTACATACTGAAAAAAAAAGTGAAATGTGCCTTTATTGCATTTTCACAAATAGAAAAAAGGTTTCACAGATCAGAAACTGTGTTATAATGAACGTTTAGCCTCTTTAGGATAATCCAGTCCAGGTTTGAGAAGCCTAGGTATTGTGGTTTTTGATGTGGACCAGGTCTAATGTGGTCTACATACTGAAAAAAAAAGTGAAATGTGCTTTTATTGCATTTTCACAAATAGAAAAAAGGTTTCACAGATCAGAAACTGTGTTATAATGAACATTCAGCCTCTTTAGGATAATCCAGTCCACATTTGAGAATCCTAGGTATTGTGGTTTTTGATGTGGACCAGGTCTAATGTGGTCTACATACTGAAAAAAAAAGTGAAATGTGCCTTTATTGCATTTTCACAAATAGAAAAAAGGTTTCACAGATCAGACACTGTGTTATAATGATTCTCCAGGGTCTATAGATTAATTTAGTCCAGATTTGAGCAGTCTAGGTATAGTAGTTTTTGACCTGGAGCCTGCTGAATAGGAGGATGGCGAATCGGAGGCTGGCGAATCGGATGCTAACTTCAGCGTCGTGAGGGTTAGCGAGGTATGTTGAGTCTAAAACCAGGATTTCCGGTACCACGAAGGTGGCTCTCTTTTTAATCTGGCTAGATCACCATGGTAACTTACTCTGCAAGCTTAACCTGGTCCGGAGCAGGTTATGTGCAGAGTTTAGGCTCAAATCGGCTATAAACAAGCGCCACCCTTTCACTTTCACCCAATCCCTTTGACCTGAGCGCCAGGATTGTGCAATGGAGAGAGAGTATTCAGAGACCAGACTGATCCGCTGGCTTCCCATGACCATATTCTAAATGAACGCTAGAGATTTCCAGCTGAGGAAATACGTTACATTTGTAATCTGCTAGAGCCATATATTGGCAGCGCCACCAAACGCAGCCGCGCGCTCACAGTAGCGCAAACGGTGTGCGTTTCTTTGCGTTTCTTTGCCGCGGGAACCTACATGCATTCAGTTGGTGATGCAGAAAATCTGAGCCAGAATACTGGAATAAAGGTTGTACTTGCTCTTACTGAACTGCTGAATATGTTTGTAGTATTCCCTGGCCATCTGCCCACGCTTCAAATAAAAGAAGCGTTTTACTAAATCGTAGGTAACATAAATTAATAGTCCATTATATTGATAATCAGTGTGATGTGGAATTTCATGTGAAATGTTTTAATATAATTCATTCATAAGATTCCCCAGGGTGATAGGGTACCTATTAAAGTGGCCGGTGAGTGTATATTGGTATAACAGATAATATTAAATCTTAAATTAATTTCACATAGATTAAGCAAAAAACTAAAGTGATTTTCATTTATCATTCATAATGGGACAGTCAGACCTACATAATCTTTAAATCTGCTGCTTTAAGTTTAAAGTTTAAGCGCTCTAAAAGAGGGAGGGAGATTAATTAAGGTGGTGAAATAAATATAGTGGTGAAATAAATATAATTTACGAATTTACACGATCTGCAATTTTTTGCCAGCACTCCTCTCTGGCTTTATTCGCACCTACAGTGTTGCTTTTGGCCGTAAAGATTTCTTTGAAATCTTCATAGCCCTGCATTATTAAAACCTGCTCCTCCTGACTGAAATATACGAACCGCCATCTATCCATTTTATCCGGAATAGGCGTCAAATGACGCGTCAAACGCCCCCTTTTATGTGAACGCGCACAGAGCAGAAAGCAGAAAGCCGCGGTTTACAAAGATAGTTGATAACCACCGTCGTGGTACCAGTTATCTCTGATGGAGAGTTTCAGGTTTGTTAAGCCAGCTCACCCAAAGAAAGCCTGGCTGTGTCCAACTTGCTTCGTAGTACACCCCTCTGGTCTTCACTGAGAGTGTCATAGATGGAGAGAAGATTGAAATTGTCAGCTCCTACAAATATCTGTTCACTGTGTTTGACAAGTTTCCAAGTCTTTTATCCCTCTGCTGTCCGGTTGTTAAATTTATCTTTATGAATCTGTTTGGTTTGTACTGTGCATCTGGGTACTGTGTACCTTCTAGGAATGATATAATCCAGTGTTTGTATAGGCAATTTTTTTAAATTAATGTATTTATTGGTAGTAGCACTTTTTTTAATGCGACAAATAGCAGATTTTGCACACAGCTGCCAACTTTCTCTCTGTGTTTCTATTGTATGTGTTATGTGTGTGTTGGGGCGGGAGCTGCCCAATTGAATTGCCCTTCAAGGGATAAATAAAGCTGTCTTGAATCTTGAATCTTGAATCTATTTTGTACCAACCACAAGTTCTTTCTACGTTACAACGCTTGCAGTAATCTTGTATTTACATTAATAGGCTATTGTTAAAAGTTTGACAATGATAAATAAATACCCTATGTAACCCTTTTACCACTGGCTCGTGTATTAAAACCCACCTTATGCTTGAAAATGAAGCTTTAACTCTTGTCAGACATTTTATGGTAAAAGTCACATCTCGAATTCTAAATATCAGCCTAGGATAGTTATGATTCTCACTTTTTAAATTATCCGTTAGAGACTATGGGAAATTACACTATACCTGTAAACTCTTATGCAGTACTGTGATAATAAAACACAAAACAATAAAACCAACACAAGATCTCAGTTTTAGAAAATGTATTAATAACAGAAAACACACATTGACCCAAACTTTTCTCAATAGAAAGAAAATAGAGAAGCAAAAATAAAATAGTACCCCGGGGTATCCATCCATCCATCCATTAACTCCCGCTTGGTCCGGAATCGGGTCGCGGGGGCAGCAGCTTCAGCTGAGAGGCCCAGACCTCCCTCCCCTCGGCCGCTTCCACCAGCTCCTCTGGGAGAATCCCGAGGCGCTCCCAGGCCAGCCGAGAGATATGATCTCTCCAGCGGGTCCTGGGTCTTCCCGGTGGTTTTCTCCCAGTTGGACATGCCCGAAACACCTCCCCAGGGAGGCGTCCTGGGGACATCCTAACCAGATGCCCGAACCACCTCAACTGGCTCCTCTCGATGTGAAGGAGCAGCGGCTCTACTCTGAGTCCCTCCCGAATGACTGAACTTCTCACCCTATCTCTAAGGGAGAGTCCAGCCACCCTGCGGAGAAAGCTCATTTCCGCCGTTTGTATCCGCAATCTCATTCTTCACTACTCACAGTTCATGACCATAGGTGAGGGTTGGAACAAAGATCGACCGGTAAACAGAGAGCCTTGCCTTTTGGCTCAGCTCTCTCTTCACCACAACGGACCGGTACAGAGTCCGCACCACAGCAGACGCCACACCAATCCGTCTGTCGATCTCCCGCTCCTTTCTCCTATCACTCGTGAACAAGACCCCGAGATACTTAAACTCCTCCACTTGAGGCAGAACCTCACTCCCGACCCGGAGGAGGCATTCTACCCTTTTCCGACTGAGGACCATGGTCTCAGATTTGGAGGTGCTGATTCTCATCCCTGCCGCTTCACACTCAGCTGCGAACCGCTCTAGTGAGAGCTGCAGATCCCCACTCGATGGCGCCAACAGGACCACGTCATCTGCAAACAGCAGAGACGAGATCCCGACACCACCGAACCGGAACCCTTCCGCTCCATGGCTGCGCCTAGAAATTCTGTCCATAAATGTTATGAACAGAACCGGTGACAAACTGGTGACCCCGGGGTATGTTTTTTTTTTTTTACTTTGGTTCAAATGTCTAAGGTTAATTTAAGCGCACTCTTTTTCTACTCTTGTTGGCGCGCTTTAGTTGGAGATCATGATAATGGTGCCTCCATGTGTAGGTGAAAAGGTTGTAGGTTGTCCCGTGCGTGCAGGCGACGTCTCCCCTCACTGTGGACCGCAGCGATAGCCTAGCTCCAGCTAGCTATCAAAACCGACTGTGCCTTGTGCTCACCAAAACCCAAGCAATGGTGGAGAGTCCAACTCACACACTCCGATCCCCTCGGTCGACTACTGTTTACAGTCCATCACTGATAAAAACTTCACTCACAGTTTTTTTATCTGCACACACAGTCCCGGAGTCCCAGCTCATCTCCGCCATGAATGCGCTGTTTTCTTTTTTTTCTCCCCCAGGTCCCCTCCCGGAAGTGTAAAAACCCCAAACGTCATGAACTCACGCACGTAACAGAATTACTTTTAACATTTTTTTTTAAACATTCACACCCCCTGAAATGATGTTTTTTTGTTTTGTTTTAAGTCACTAATTTTAAACATAAATTATTATACACTTATATGAAATAACCATTCATATAAATTTTAACCACACCATGAACTGGCATTTTATCATTAACTCACTCCCATGAAAATAAATTAAATACCACTGATATTTATCTGAGTATTACACCTATTAAAATGTGTCTGCAGAACACAGCACACTGCTATAAGGCAGCCAGCAGCTCCACTGAGCACCTGCACGCCACTGCTACAGAGTACTCTATATATCCCACAATGCACCATGAAGACTAGACTGACCAATGGCCACTGGTCAAGCATCTGTACTGTCCTGGAGGAGGCAGGAAGGAAGCAGGAGAAAGAGGGCATGAAGGAAGCAGGAAGGAAGGAGACATGAAGGAAGCATGAAGGAGACATGAAGGAAGGAGGAGGAAGGAGGCATAAATGAGACAGGAAGGAAGCAGGAGGAGGAAGGAGGCATGAAGGAAGGAAGAGGAAGGAGGAGGAAGGAGACATGAAGGAGACAGGAAGGAAGGCAGGAGGAGGCATGAAGGAGGCATGAAGGAGGAGGCAGGAGGCAGGAGGGAAAGAGGAGGAAGGAGACAGGAAGGAGGCAGGAAGGAGGCATGAAGGGAGGCATGAGGAAGCATGGAGGCAGGAAGAAGGAGGAAGGAGGAAGGAAGGAGGCATGAAGGAGGCAGGAAGGAAGGAGGCAGGAAGGAAGATGAAGGAGCAGAAGCAGAAGGAAGGAGGCAGGAGGCAGGAAGGAAGAGGAGGAAGGGAAGGAGGCAGGAAGGAGGCATGAAGGAGAGGCAGGAGGAAGGAAGAAGGAGAGACATGAAGGAGGCAGGAGGAGGAGCATGAAGGAGGAGGAAGGAGGCATGAAGGAAGCATGTAGGAGGCATGAAGGAAGGAGGAGGCAGGAGGCAGGAAGGAAAGAGGAGGAAGGAGACATGAAGGAGGCAGGAAGGAGGCATGAAGGAAGGAGGAGGCAGGAGGCAGGAAGGAAAAAGAGAAGGAAGGAGACATGAAGGAGGCAGGAAGGAAGGAGGCATGAAGGAGGCAGGAGGAGGAAGGAGGCATGAAGGAAGCATGTAGGAGGCATGAAGGAAGGAGGAGGCAGGAGGCAGGAAGGAAAGAGGAGGAAGGAGACATGAAGGAGGCAGGAAGGAGGCATGAAGGAAGGAGGAGGCAGGAGGCAGGAAGGAGGCAGGAAGAGAAGGAAGGAGGCATGAAGGAGGCAGGAAGAGGAAGGAAGGAAGGAGGAGGCAGGAGGCAGGAAGGAAAGAGAAGGAAGACATGAAGGAGGCAGGAAGGAAGGAGGCATGAAGGAGGCAGGAGGCATGAAGGAGCATGAAGGAGGCATGAAGGAAGGAGGAGGCAGGAGGCAGGAGGAAAGAAGAGGAGGAAGGAGACATGAAGGAGGCAGGAAGGAGGCATGAAGGAAGGAGGAGGCAGGAGGCAGGAAGGAAGGAGGAAGGAGGCAGGAGGAGGAAAGAGGAAGGAAAGGAGGGCAGGAAGGGAGGATGAGGAGGCAGGAAGGAGGCAGGAAAGGAGGAAGGAGGGAAGGAGGCAGGAAGAAGGAGAGAAGGAAGGAGACATGAAGGAGGCAGGAAGGAAGGAGGCATGAAGGAGGCAGGAGGAGGAAGGAGGCATGAAGGAGGCAGAAAGGAAGGAGGCATGAAGGAAGCAGGGAGGAAGGAGGCAGGAAGGAAGGAGACATGAAGGAAGCAGGGAGGAAGGAGGCATGAAGGAAGCAGGGAGGAAGGAGGCATTAAGGAAGCAGTGAGGAAGGAGGCATGAAGGAAGCGGAGAGGAAGGAGGCATGAAGGAAGGAGGGAAAAACAAAAACAAAGCGAGATCAGTGATAACTCAGCGATATATATATATATATATATATATATATATATTATATTTAGGGTGTAACGGTACATGTATTTGTATTGAACCGTTTCGGTACAGGTAGGTCGGTTCGGGACGGGGGCGTACCGAACGAGTTTCCACACGGACATATTAAGTAGAGGACCGCATGTTGTGAAGCAGAGCGCTGCAGCCGCACATGCGCAGTTGTGCGCACAGCCAGTGTTGCCAACTTAGCGACTTTCCAGACCCCCCTAGCGACTTAATTTGTAAAAAGCGACTAGCGACAAATCTAGCTACTTTTTCTGGTGATTTTGAGACTCACGCGCACTCAAACCGCTAGGTTTGAAGCCACTTGGCTGCTGTCTGCCTCGCGAGCCGCGCTTCTCTTCCTCTGTCTCTGCCGGGCTCAGTGCACAGCCAGCGCGAGTTTCTGTGTGCGGACTGGGCGCGTGTCACCACATACACAGGCGAGGCGACGCGCGTGCACACGAACACCCTAATCAGTGGTAGAGAACGCTGGCTTCAAGCACATGATAAAGGTCATTGAGCCCCGATATCAATTACCTTCTCGTCCACATTTTAGCCAGAAAATCATACCCGGACTTTATGAAAGAATAAAAAGATTAGTTTTTAAAGAAACACCCTGAGCCTTATTCATGTTATTTAATCTGACCAACAACTTGAAACTGTTCAGTGTTGCAACTGTTCAATTTTGCACATCAGATGGATTATTTTTTTAAGCAAAAGTCTGAGCCAATGTTATTTTTATTTTGTTTTTCAAAATATCTACATTTTAGAATATTGTATTTATATTTTTGAGCAGAATTCTAGCTTTGTATTGGCTAATGTTCCTATTGTTAAAAGGCACAAAAGTGTGTAATAAACAACTAGCACATTTCTATTTTGCATTTATGTTTCTTACTGTACCGAAAATGAACCGAACCGTGACCTCAAAACCGAGGTACGTACCGAACCGAGAGTTTTGTGTACCGTTACACCCCTAATATATATATATATATATATATCGCTGAGGTTTATAATCGCTGAGTTTCGTAATTCATTGAATTACGACCCAAACGGGGCTCCATAAGGTTCAAGATGAAAACTGGGTCTTCTTAAAAAACCTTGAGAGAAAATGAAGTATAGAAAAGAGCAGAAACAAAGTAAAGAGGAGCCAGAAACTTCACAGCAAACTAAATGTGTTGATGGATTTCCCACTCAGACATTTATTTTACTTTGAGTAAAATAAATTACTCGACCCATTACAAAAATAAAAGATATGTGAGTGCATAGGCACGTTATTGATTTTTTTCTTTTTTTAAATACTACTTTTTGGCACAAGTTTGTTAGATAATTAGTATAGGTTTTGGATTTAGCCAAAGTCTGTTTAAATCCTGCTTTCATTGTGTAGCCTTTGCAGAGTCTGAAATAATTCAATCTGCACTAGTAATAATAATAATAATAATAATAATAATAATAATAATAATAATACATTTTATTTAGAGGCTCCTTTCTTGACACTCAAGGTCACCGTACATAGATCAATAAAATAATTTGTGGTCCAAGCACTGAGCCTTGTGGTACACCAGAGGAAAGGGGGACAGGTCGTGATGTAAATGTTTTCAGTTGAACGTGCTGAGTGCACTACTCAGAGCTCAGGTACCGTTGTCCACACTTAGATATTCATCATAATTTCAGCTCTCGATAAGGTCTACAGTTCAGCAGTAGAAATGCATCCTTAAGAGGCATCCCATCCTGGTTCCTGCATCAACACGGCAAAGCTCAAATACAGTTTCATCACATGGGTGTTGGTCTTTGGGAGTGCAGTCTTGCTTGCAAAGGTCCAACTCCACCATGCTGTCCTCAGCTCCATACATCTCTGGACCTGTGGACATGAGAACTGGACGTCCTCCACCAACACCACGGCCTGCCTTTGCTCTGGTCTTCTGTGAACTCCAGGTCCTCACAACTTCATCAGTTCATCCTGCATAAAAGCAGCCAAACAGAAGGTATTTTACAGAAACCAGTGGATACATTGCACAACACACAAACCAACGATGTTCAAATTAAATAATTCATGTGTCATTTCTTGGAATCATGTCAGGTTCAAAGACGTTTGCTTAAAATAGACGGTGACAGGACTTTCTTCAAAATCTGAAAAGACGTATGTCTAAAAGCCCCCCCCTTTTTAGTACCAAAGTTGTCAATACTTCTAAATGATAGTTTTTATTTTCGTAATAAGACTGCATGCTCCTCTCAGCATTTCATTTGTGCATATCTAATTTAGTCTGCAAGTCTATTTCATACAAAAAAACTTCAATTTAGTTTTTCTTTGTGTCTATATTGTTGTCTGATTATGACATGAAGAGTATAGCTACTATTCAGATGATCATTCATTTTATCTATACAATGTTGGCTGATGTGGTTTAGTCCTGGGACAGTCAGGACAGTAGAGAAGAAGATGGATGATGATTTAAAAAAGGAAGAACAAGGTCAAGAGTTCATAAACACTAGACATTATGTTTGTAGAGTAAAGCTGGTTTGAATAAATCTCGAAGACGACTTTATTCTGGAAACTGCATTTCGACTTTATTCTCTGAGTGAGGAATGGGAAAAAAAAATCATTGTCCACAATTTTTTTTCTCAGCCTGACCCTGATACTCCGTCGTACAATAATGGTTATTTTCCGTGTGAGAATAACTCCACATCAACGTTTTTATTCTGCCGTTGCTTCTGTGAGCCGCAGCACAGTCGCTCGTCAACGCAGAGTGTGTAAGGAACGCAGTAAGTGGAAGGAAAAGTAGTTCCTATCCATAGGAAACATTCAAAACTAGAAAAAAATACTATGAAATTAAATAATTGAATTTAGATGTGAAATCATTATCTGGTAGTGATTTCAATTTTGTTTATGTGAGGATCGATCCTCAAAACTGAACCATCAGGATCTAAGTATCATATTTCCGTATCAATCTGCCATCCTTATCCCGACTGGAAGTTTCTTCCAGTTTACTTTCGTTTTCATCTCGTCGTGACGCAGTTGATTTTCTCCATATGAAGGTAAAGAAAACAGCTTTTAAATTCATCCATAGTTTCCTGGTAATGGTGATGTTGTCCCCGAGGAGGAGACGATCTAAGCAGAGGTCAGGAACCAAATTAAAACCGCCTCCCTCTATAATATTTCCAGTTGAGTGAGTTAATTTCAGCCCTTAATCAGCGGGTTGAAGCATGAATTAAGTCTTCAGTTGTCAGTTGCTTGGTTGTAACCTTAGATTCATCAGAGGATGTCCTTGACACCGTTGAGCTCCATCAGCAGCATTAGTCAGAGTCCATTTGGGTCATCTGGGTCATCAGTTGTGATTCCAGGAAACCAGTTCAGAGGAATCATGTCTCCAGCTGAATGTGTAGGTCCATGGCTGAAGAAGGTAGAGTCCCCCACTGCCTCACTGATGAAACCAAACACTGAGATTGAAGTTCTAGTCAGGAGACAGTTGGACATATGTGCTCATACGTTTCAAATGTAGACCCTTACAAATATAATGAAGTAATGGTGAGTCTGGTGTTTGATTGGTTCATCAGCTGAACATCCTGTGAAAGGTCAATGGTGATGACGGGATATGAAATCTTCTGTTTAGTCTTCTAAACTAGTGTTGTTGTCTAACTCAGTGTCAGTGAGTGAAATGTTGCTGCATTAATCTCTGTGTTCTGGACTGCAGCTCCACGTCTCCATCTAGTGGTCTGACAGAAGTACAGCAGCTTCCTGAACTGATGTCTGACTGAACTCAGCTGACAACAATATGAAGAAGAGCAGAGCCAATCAGAGCAGCAGCCGTTCTCCTGCAGAGAGGTGAGCTGAATGGAAATGTTCTCTTAAAAACATACTGCTGCAGGTGGAGTCACATGACCTCCTTGTCCAGTCACGGACATGGAGGCAACATGGAGGAGAAGTCAAACACAGTAACTGAGCAGCTCCAACAGCTGCTACTAAAGAAAACTGCAGCGTCCATCATTGGACACATTTATTCTCTTCTGAAGACGATGCTGAACAAAGAGAAGTGAAATGGAAACACTGCAGAAAAACCTTTTCAGAGACCAAAGTTTAACAGCAGCAGTCTGTTTGAAGACCTGTAGCTCAGTCCTGTTACCAAATATGATCAATGATGCATCAATAATCCAGAGAGGCTCTGCCCCTCTACTCACTATGTAGTTCACTAAACAGCCTGGTCACTATTCTGTAGCGCTGTCTGGGTGTTGAGAGAGTTTTTACTAGCTGTTTTTAGCTCTCGAACGTTCTTTTATTATCCTTCAGTGCTGTATGAGACAGCAGCCTCTCCAGTTGCTCCACAAACCTGAGTGTAACCCACCTGGGTTCCTGAAATTATTGTTGTGGAACGGTGCAGTTCCCTAGCCGACCAGAGGGTGGCGCGTCCGCTATGAGTAGACAGTCAGCCTATGTTCACTCTCTTTTGGCAGAAGACATTGCTTAAAGTGCTTAAAGTAAAAAAAAAAAAATCCTGAGCCTGAACTTTTTCCTGGAGGGGGGGCAGTGAATCCAGCGCATGCACACTATTGCCAACTTTTTGGCATTGTGCTTGGTAATATACAAGATGACCCAGGAGCCAGCCCCCCCACATCCAGAGAGGCCATCACCACAGCAACCACCCGGGGCAGGCCAGGGTCCAGACCAGGGTCCAGACCAGGATCCAGACCAGGGTCCAGGCCAGGGTCCAGACCAGGGTCCAGGCCAGGGTCCAGACCAGGGTCTAGACCAGGGTCCAGACCAGGGTCAAGGCCAGGGTCCAGACCAGGGTCCAGGCCAGGGTCCAGACCAGGGTCCAGCCCTGAGGTCCTCTGGCAGGCCGTTCCACAGACGAGGCCCATAGTAATGGAAAGAAGCCTCGCCGTAAGTTTTAGTTCTTACTTTCGGAACAACCAAAAGGCCGGTACCAGAGGACCTCAGGGTCCGTGAGGGTTCGTAATTTAAAAGAAGGTCAGATAAATACGAAGGCCCAAGACCATTAACCCTGTAAGACCCACTGTTGCAGAATTACAACAATTTTTGTTATCCCCCAAAAAACCTTTTTTTCATTTTTATTTTTTGGTTCAACCACATTAACATACTCATTTGGTCCTATTGTTCAGTCTCAGAATGCTATTGGGTCATACATTTGTATATAAGGCTTGTCCTCAGGTCAAGAAGTCACACACCCTCCAGATTTTTGAGAGAGCATCATACCCTCGATTTACTGGATTGGATTTATCTGACTGAAGTAAGTAAAGTGCTTTAAATATTTTTTTATTTGTTTATTACAGTGTCTAGAATATGTCAGTATGTAGTCATTGTGGAAAATGTGCCTTACATTTTATTTAGAGCTTGTTTTGTAATTGTTGCAATATTACAACGTTGGGTAAATGTGGTAGTCAAAACAACCCTGTTTTGAGAGGGATGTCTTGAGAGGAACTTCAATTTAAATTTTCACAATATAACTTTAAACTACACATGATTTACAGCCTAGCCTTATATTTGATTATATTATTGTATTAGAAACCAGTGTGCAAAGATATATTGCCAATATCTAATCATTTTCATTTACTTATAATGATTTCTAACCACGTTGAACACTCAGTATTTTCTCCTTATCACAGAAAGCAGGACTTTCTAACAAAGAATTTCTGTTTGTGCATGTCTGCCCTTTGTCTTGGCTTTTGATAAGAAAATGTTCCTTTCAATTCTTAGTTAAATCAGTTGTGGAGGATGCTTGGGGGAGGGCATTTTTTCCATTGTTCTGGAGCAGGTGTTGATGTTCAGGAATGTCAGGTGTTGTCGTAAGTTGGAGGCTACCTGCATATCTATTAGTATGATAATCAGAGTTTACAATTGGTCAGCTATACACTATTGTGTGGCCAGTTAAATGTGTGAATAGATTACTTCAGTGCAATGTGTAATTACAGAGAAATACAAGTTCGCCCTGAAAAACCCGACGCTGGTACATGTACAGTCATGGAAAAAATTATTAGACCACCCTTGTTTTCTTCAGTTTCTTGTTCATTTTAATGCCTGGTACAACTAAAGGTACATTTGTTTGGACAAACATAACGATAACCACAAAGATTGCTCATAAGAGTTTTATTTAAGAGCTGATATCTTACCATTTTCCATGGTTTTCTTGATTATAACCTAAATCACTTAAGTTTTTACATCAATAGCTATGGCGTTGTACTGCCAAAAACACTGCTTTTATGCATTCAGTGTTTTCTTTTCTGTCTGTTTTAGTCACATGATGACATTTAGTGGTACCAGGTATTAAAATGAACAAGAAAGTGAAGAAAAAATGGTGGTCTAATAATTTTTTCCATGACTGAACATCTTCTGGCACACCATCACCCTTGCTGTGGTCAACGCCTGGCTCCTCTACAAGCGACACTGCCAAGCTCTCAAGATGCCAAAGAAGGAGATTCTGAACATGAAAAAGTTCCAGGCCCAACTAGCATCCTCTCTCATTCTGGTATGAATCTATCTCTGCTATTTGCCATGTTTGTGATATCTATGACTTGTATCATCATGTATTTTTGGCATATATATAAATTGATTATTAATATTGATTCTTCTCTTTCCAGGTGGGCACAACACTTTGGACATTTCTCAATAAAAGTCAAGAGAGGACACTGCAGACATTGCAGTAAAGGGTATACCAATACCCAATGCAGCAAATGTGATGTCCGCCTCTGTTTTTCAGAGGACAAGAACTGTTTCTGGGACTATCATTGTAAATAAATGTCAAAGTTCTTGCTATTGCAATAAATGACTGTTCATAACAACATGACTGAGATTATTTTTCATGTTATACTGTTCTGGGACAAAAGTAAAACCCTGCAAATGAATCCTTAATTCTGTATTGTTGTTCAGACAATGAGTACAGATACAGGAGATTCTGCTCCCCATTGAGCCCAATGTTGCAATATTACAACATTTCTGTAAAAACTTACAAAAACATATTTTTTTGAAAAACACCTCATTTTCAACCTCAAAGGCCTCCTACAACAACATCTTAATGGTTGAAAAATTTTTTTTAGTGTTTTTCTATATTTGGGTTTTACAGGGTTAAGACATTTATAAAAAACTAAAAGAACCTTAAAATCAATCCTGAAACACACAGGGAGCCAATGCAGCGATTTTAAAACTGGTGTAATATGTTCCCGCCCTCTGGTCCTTGTCAGAACACGTGCAGCTGAGTTCTGGAGTAATTGTAAGTTTGAAATTGATTTTTTAGGAAGACCAGAGAGCAGGGCATTACAATAATCTATTCTACTGTGGATAAAAGCATCAACACCTCTGTGCTGGCAAGAGAGAGAGATGGGTGGACTCTGGCAATGTTTTTAAGATGATAAAATCCTGTTTTTGTAATATTTCTAATATGTGGAATAAAATCCAGATCACAGTCAAGAAGAACACCCAAGTTTCTCACACTATGAGAAGGTTTAAAATTATGTAGTTTTGATAAAATTCTCTCTCTCTTGTTTCAGGACCGATAATTAAAACCTCAGTTTTGTCCTGGTTGAGCTGTAAGAAGTTCTCTGCCATCCATGATGTTATATCTAAAATACAGTTTAAAAGAATGTTGACTGGTTCTAGGTCATCAGGAGACACCGAGATGTAAAGCTGTGTATCATCAGCATAGCTGTGAAACCCAACGCCGTGTCTCCTGATGAAATCCCCAAGTGGGAGCATGTACAAATTAAAAAGTATTGGGCCTAAAATTGATCCTTGGGGAACCCCACATTGAGTTTCATAGATTCTTGAGGAGCATGTATCCATACTTACGAAAAACTTTCGATCTGTGAGATAGGAGTAAAACAATTTTAAAGCAGTACCTGAGAGGCCCACCAGGCTTCTGAGCCTGTTTAGTAAAATGTGGTGATCTACTGTATCAAATGCTGCACTAAGATCCAGCAACACCAGGACAGAAAGTTTCTGTGAGTCTAAATTACACCTAAGATCATTAACAATCTTTAAAAGAAAGGTAAGTCATGCAATCATTGCTTTAAGATTTATTTTAGTAAGGCAGTTTGATATGACTGCAATTTGCATATTATTAAATCACGAAAAAGTACGTTTTATACCGTTAAAAGCCTACAGTAGCTGATCAGATAGTCGGAAGTTGGCATGTAATATTAAACTTAATGAATTCTCACAAATCACACGGGGTGGTATAGTTAAAGTCAAATAGCAACTTCAGCAGGTTGCACTTGGTCACAGAGTGAAATATTAGGAGTTGAAGGAAAGCTACATAACGTTAGCCGGGCGCTAATGTCGCTAATTGGCTAACCAGCTAATCGGCTAGAAGACAGCTTGGGGGCACGTGAGATGACAGCAGTGAACAGTGTCGACGGTGAGTTTAAACACAGACTGACTTTAGCTTTCTCTTCAGAGCAAGCAGTGATTCAGAAGCTGAATATTTATGGGTAGTTGTTTTTAAAAATGTCAAATGTTTGGTTTAGAGAGTGAATTCTTTAGAGTTTGGGGAGAGCTACCTGACATTGACATAACATTTGTACATGGCTCATTCTTACACTAAGGACACTTTTATCATCTTTGGTCATAGTTTTAAAAATATTTGTTGTACTATTATGAGTTTTTCTACACTTTTCAACCTCAAAGGTGTCAAAATCATTGTTTTCTCTTTGTCGCACACCTAGACTTTCAAACTTTAACTATGAAAATAAAGTTTAAAAATATGACTTATCTGGTAATTATTAATGTACTTGAAATAAAATATGGTATTGAGTCTTATATTATTTTTTCATACAAAATATAGCAAAATATAACACTGTAATGTCCCTTTAAAAAGTTTGTGCGATAGATTGTTTAGATGATTTCCATGGAAATACACAGAGACATCAGACATTTTTTATTCAAGATAACAAGGCTAAAAGTGCCCCTAGTTGAAGAAATGTCCACATGTAATGTAAAAACATATAAAATATATGTATTTGCAGGAATATGTACATGTTTATGCAACTGTGTATGTGGTGGAAATTTTTATTTGGTTTATTTCATCTTGTAATTTTGTTAACAATATGTTTAAAAGTGATGCCTTTCTTAACAAGACCAATACACATAGTCAACAAAGACCAAATGTCTGACAAAAGGCTAAGCCGGGGGTCGGCTGTGGTTCATTGACCTGTGAGACACAGCATAGGAAGAGCTGTAACTTCCTAAATTCAATCAGTCTGTCTTGAGACAAATGTCTTTTTGTCTTAACCACCACCTGCTGTGTCTATTCTGTATGCAAAACCTGTAAGCACAATCAACATCTTCTGTCTTGGTATCCTGTATGCAAAACCTGTAAGCACAATCAACATCTTCTGTCTTGGTATCCTGTATGCAAAACCTGTAACACCTTGCTGTCTGGTATAAAAATCAGCTTGTTCTTTGTATCTGCAGAGTCATTAGCCGGCACTCTGCGAGTGGTGGCTGGTGGCTCTCCTTGTGGCCACAAGTATTTGTATGTCTGTCTTTTTTCTCTGTAATAAATTCTATTCTGATTTTCTCATCAAGATCGGATCTAATTTTTTCCACAACAATTTGGCGCTGCAAAGTAGGGTCCCTCGCTTGGCCGTCTGGACGGAGTGACCAGAGACCGAGAACCTCAAAAGTGCTGTTGAGATGGGAGCTGGCTCACTGTGTCCTGGCTGCCAACGCTGGGATCCAACGAACTTAAGTCCTACAATCTGATCTGGCGAGAAATTCATTTTCAAAAACACACATTTGGTCTCGAAAAGGTTCAGATCTGAGGTGGTTCAGCATTCTCCATAGCATTTGGGGAAGTTTAGTCTGCAGGAGTGACTGCGACTAGGTTAGTTTCTGAGATCTGTTCTGAAACACTCCTTCTGTAAGTACTCAGAGGGTTAGGCTTTAACTGTTTGGGGCAGGCAAACAGATTTTGCAAAGACGTTTGCAATCTTAGGAAGAGTATGCATACTGACTCATAAAGAAATGAGTTCTGGTAAATCCAAACCTCTTTTCTGTTTCCTCAGAGTTCCAATGTGGAATAGGTGAGAGAAAGAAACGGCCGTGAGAGTGTTGAATGTCTGGACTCAGAAACATGGGTTTGTCGAGTTTGAATGAGTTGGAAAGACTGAATGAGAAATTGACTGAAAGATTTGTGTAAAAGATTTGGAAGAATGTGAAACATAGCGCTTTGTTTTTTTTTAAGGAGTGAATGTATCTTTATTGTTGATTCTGATGCTATTCCGCATCTCTAACCCCTGCGCATGCGCAATAATATATATATATATATATATATATATGTATATGTGTATATATATGTATTATTTTTTTTGGTACCTTAAGTGTTGTATGTATGTCCTGTGCTTTGTCTGTCTCACTAAACCCCAGAACAGAGACAGTTGATACCCCCCCCCCCCCTTTTTCTTTTTTTACTCATTTGCTTTTGGCCAAAGCAATTTACAGTGATGCGACCTAGATTTTTTTTTTTTTTTAAACTGTCAGAACTGAAAGCCAGTCCTGATTTCAAAGTTTGTGTTTTTTCTCCCTCCTTAAGGTGTACAGACAACAACCATGTACTGTATGCAAATCAGTGAAACCGGTTTTCCATGGCTGCTGTCACTTTTCACAGCTTCCTGTCTGAGGAACAGGCAGCAGCCATTCCCCCCCCCTTATGGGACGTCCCCCCTCAGATCGAGCTGGGCCGGTACGTCTCCGTGCCCAGAGTCTGTAGAACGTAGTTCTTGATCTCGCGGCGGAAGTTGGCGTCGATGGCGAGCCACCTCTGCTGGTACTACTACTGCGTCTTCACATCTGGGTCTTTGGAGGTCAGGGAGTTCTTCACCTGCAGACCTGCAGCAACTCGGGCCACCTGGGTGTTTCCGGTTTCCGGGGTTCGCCAGAACTTTGGACAGCTCCCACGTCAGGCCTTTCCTGATCCAGAAAGACTTCTCATCCCCCGACAACCAGATGGCTCGACAGGAAAAAAAGCAGCTCTTCCTGAGACCAGCAGACACCCCTGCTCACGAGTCATTCACCCAGCATCAGAGTAGACGCTCTACTCCACCCATCACCAGGCGAAAGTCATGTCCTCACCAACAGAGGGGACATCTCAGCTGAAGGAATGAGTGCTGATCGGCCTCTGGCCGCACTCCGAGCTACACGCTGCTCAACACAATTGCTTCCCTCTGCTTGGTGAGTGACTTTGGCTGAACCTGTGTGCACCGATGACTGCTTTGGAGACTCCCAGGAGACACAGACGATGGCAGCCTGCTGCACTGACAGGCTGTGGATTATTTTGGCTCAAAAATGATCCTAATTTGGATTGTTGTCGTCATTTGGCCCGTTTCCTGGTGGTCAGGAGTTTACTCAAGATTGCTGCATGACAAAAGATCTCACACTGCAGCACCTTTATGTGGTGTCAGCTCATGACACACCCCGCCATCGCTGCTCTCCAACTGACCCACGTGACTCAATCTGGGGCTCAGATGTCCCACCTGACAGGAAACTCTGATCAAACACCTTTTTCCCCTTGATGGGAAAACTCATGCTCTGCCTGTAAACTGTGAACTACAAGCTGGACGAATTCATCAAGGACTCTGTGTTTGCCCTAAAAGGACTCTGCTTGCGGACCATGTGTCCTCCTCCTCCTCTGGCTGGCTTTCATTGCTAGCTGGTAACAGCAAAAAGGTCTCTCCTGCTGCGGATTATGACCTCAGTCATCATTGTGTTCTTTCATGCTGCATTATTCCCTTAAGTCAAGGACTGTCTAAGATGATTCCCATCCAGTTTTGGATCTGTATACCCCATGTTCCCTCAACAAATCCCATGGACTCTATTTCTAATCCTCCCTCATTGCCTGGATATTATGACGATTCATCAGAATGACTCTGACAACGACTCCTTTGTGTGATCGTCCGTTTTCCAACACTGAATATTATTGTCCATATTCATAAGTCGAACATTGTTTCTGTTTTCAATCATGTTTATGATGGTGATCATTGAATCTCAGTGAATTTGGTGACCTAATGTTACAGTTAATGGATGTTATTGTGTGATTAATATGAAACATATCAATGTTTCATTTATAATCAAAAGAGGGAAATTGTGGTGGAAATTTTTATTTGGTTTATTTCATCTTGTAATTTTGTTAACAATATGTTTAAAAGTGATGCCTTTCTTAACAAGACCAATACACATAGTCAACAAAGACCAAATGTCTGACAAAAGGCTAAGCCGGGGGTCGGCTGTGGTTCATTGACCTGTGAGACACAGCATAGGAAGAGCTGTAACTTCCTAAATTCAATCAGTCTGTCTTGAGACAAATGTCTTTTTGTCTTAACCACCACCTGCTGTGTCTATTCTGTATGCAAAACCTGTAAGCACAATCAACATCTTCTGTCTTGGTATCCTGTATGCAAAACCTGTAAGCACAATCAACATCTTCTGTCTTGGTATCCTGTATGCAAAACCTGTAACACCTTGCTGTCTGGTATAAAAATCAGCTTGTTCTTTGTATCTGCAGAGTCATTAGCCGGCACTCTGCGAGTGGTGGCTGGTGGCTCTCCTTGTGGCCACAAGTATTTGTATGTCTGTCTTCTTTTCTCTGTAATAAATTCTATTCTGTTTTTCTCATCAAGATCGGATCTAATTTTTTCCACAACAATTACCCTAAATAGAATTATTGGGTATCTATACTTTACTGGATTAATTATTTTTCAGATGACTTTTTACTTCTACTCCTTACATTTTTATTCAACTATCTGTACTTTCTACTTGGTGTATTGTCAAAACAGTGTTGTATCTTAAAAAAACTGCATTTCGTTACTCTGTATTTATACATGTAATGAGAATCAAATTGAATCTAATCTAATCTAATGTTTGTCAGGTTGTTTTGTTCATTTAGAACTAAGACCACAAAATGTTGGCTGTTTGTGGCAATTGTTTGACAGGTTCAGATATTTTGCAGTTTTAAGTTTTTTGCAATGAAAGTTCTGGCTGTCATGACTTGTATACTGTGGTGATGGAGACCATAGCTGAGATACTGTCAATGCTCTGAAGAAGAGAATGTATAATTTCAAAGTAATTTGCAAATGTTTGTTGGGTTATTTTGTTCATTTAGAACTAAGACCACAATATGTTGGCTGTGGCAATTTGACAGGTTCAGAAATTTTGCAATTTAAGTTTTTGCAATAAAAGTTCTGGCTGTCATGACTTGTGTACTGTGGTAATGAGAACATAACTGGGATACTATCAACACTAGGTTTATTTGATCATGGGGCTGTGAAGGTAGACTCCACAAAGTAAGTGAAACCTGACGGTGTGTTAAAATGGTCCTTAGGAAGATAGAAAAATCAGACGTGTGTATTTAAGGACCCCATTTATTACTAAAAACCAGACAAGTCCCCAGGAAGCTGTCCCTGGTCAGGTGAGAGACTTTACTTTGTCTGATTGACAATTTGAAGTGATGTAAGTGTCTGTCTCCTGTCTCCCCTACTGCTTGATTTTTTTCAGAGCTGTAGAACCTTCAGAACGGGTGGTCCCCAGATTGGCAGTCCACATCTTGTGTCCCTACAATGTAATATATACAAGGCTGTGTGTGTGGGTGTGTGCGCGTGGGTGTGTGTGTGTGTGTGTGTGTGTGTGAAGTTGGTCAACCTCAGAGTCCATCAGCCAGTCCATCACTATATCTGTTATCTCGTTATAAACATATAAGGGAAGACTGAAGGGCTCATACCCGTCAAGCTGCAAGTCCACTTCCAGTTGGACCAGTTGGAACCTTGAAAGACAAAGGACAAGAAAAGACAAAAGATCAAGTATGGTTCAGTTACACCCTTTAGACTGATACAGTACGGTGAGATACACGTGTGTGGGATCAATCAAATTGATTGACTGCTCAACAGCAGAGTATGAGCAGGAGGAAACTAATATTTTCACATATAGATGGAGCACTCACCTGCACTGGTCCGGCCTGTGGAGCAGAGGTGGAGGAGTGGGGGATAGCTGCACTCTGATGGACTCTTCTCATCGGAGGCTCCTCCGTGGCTGTGGAGCTGCTGTCCTGCTCCCTGGACCTCTATAACGTAGACAAATAAAGGCAGAAATTGGACAATTTAAAATAATGAATCTACTGAACATGAGTGTTTTTGTGAAGAGTTTGAGGAATCTGGTGAACTTGGACACAAGCATAGAGAGAATGCACAAACTCCACTAAGTAAGGCCCCAGGCAGCTTTAAGATGTGAGGCCAAAGCGTTAACACCATACCACTTTCCTATCTTAACTTTATTTTAAGAAAAAAATGTATTTTTTTTCTGGCTTTCTTGTATTATGGATAGAAATCTAAGTATATCACACTTTAATAATTAAAACATAAAATTCTAAGTAATTAGTGCCATCTAGTGGACATTTGAGAACAAAGTTTCCCACAATGATGGTTAATTGAGGCAAACACCTCAATAAAAATATTGTTAAAAAAATCAAATGCATTTATAGAATAAAACATGAAGCAGGGATGCTTTCATACGCAGCATATGCCATAATGTCTAAAATATAGGATGATCACAAGTTGATATGTGTCAAGATCACAACAGAACAGCCCACTCCACAAAGTTAACACTCACAACAATCAAATAAATCAGACTTGAGCACACACTCCCACAAGTCTTGTCAAACAACACATAAAACTTACTGATCAGTAAGAATAAAGCACTTTGGACGCATAATCATTTATTAACTAATCCTCTTTTCACTTTAGTCTTTCTGAGGCATTTTGGTAACAGCACATTTGAAAAGCAAAGAAACTTCTTATCCAGAATGATCTTTCACGTTCAAACTAAACATAATCCAATAAATTAAGATTATCCATTGATAACAGCACTAAGTACAAATAAAAGATCATCTTCAGTAATACCGTAATGAGGTTTTTGATCATAGTAAATCAAAACAGGATAAACAGACTTTTACTGTCTGCAAAGACAGCAATCATCAGGTGTGTTACCTTTCTTTGACCCCCACCGTGATCTCTCTTGCAGCTGTCGTGGTCAGGGAGGTGAACTGGCAAGTGACGCATCTGGAATGACAAACACACAATTCATGTTGAGATTATGTACATCAGTAAAACTACTGTGTATTCTTACTCAACATTTGATAAATTAGATCATTCCTTTATCTACTTTATCTGACTCACAGATCCTTTACAGTTAATTTTCTTTTTTAGCTATAGTCACATTTGGATTTAATCTACTATCATTTTCATTGTTGGAAACATTTGATGATTGTTAATTTTGCACGCTGCAATTCCATGATCAATTAATTGGAGCTGATTTTTACCCTCCACATTAGTGAAATGTTATAGTAAAAAAAATATTCAAAATATGTGGGCAGTCAACAAAGGTAACTAGTCCATTTTATGCAATTAATCTATGAATTATTATGGCAGTACAGTTTAGTTAGAGCACACATGTCACTCAAGGCCTGTGGGCAAAATCCAACCCACTACTTAATTTCATCTGGCACACGAGAGCGTGCAAAGACAATCATACTCTTAAAACTAACAAATGTCTGAAGAAATTCTGAAAGCTATTTGAATGTCTTAAACGATTTTACCTGAAGTACATGTACATATTTCAGGCCATTGTTCTATTGAGCATTTGTATAGATTTCTGAAAATAACTAACATTATTTATAAATAAATAACATGTACAAGAGTTAATGGAAAACATTGAATAAAGTTCATCTAATCTAATCATTTTACTGTATTATTAGAGAATATTACATTAAGTATAATTATGCTATGGGTTTTAGGTGCTAGTTAACATTGACTACCAGCTAGCTTGTTTGCAGCTAGCATGTTAGCTACAAAACAACCTTTAACTTATTATATTGCCTTTCCCTCGACAGAAAATGACATTTAATGCACAGTTTAATGACTTTCAACTTACACTTGTTGTGATGGAAGAGCACGACTTAAATAACCGGTCTGTTTTCCTTCTTTCACTCTTTAAGGGTTTTCAGATGTGTTGAGTGTAGCACTTTCTTCCACAATCGTAGCACGAAATGCTGACCGTTGTCCGTAGCAACCACCTTAGCGCGTCAGCGCATAAAATCGACTGCTTGTGATAGCTGTTTACTGTTTAAAAAAATGTCAAGTAAATAAATATTTAAATGGTACTTTAATTTCCGTCATTTTATTTAACATAATGAAGAAAATCAAATTCTGCTTAGATACTATGAAGTTTAAAAAATACAATTAACAAAAAAAAAAAAAAAAGAAAATTAAATTAGGAAAAAAAAAAGATGGCGGTAGTGCCGGTGGAGGGGGGTGGTCGGGGCATCCTGTGATTTTATAAACGTAAAGACCACATTGTATACATTTCTCTTGTTTCACATCACGTTTGTAGGGAGACAAAAATTGAATACTGAAAATAATAACAAAATAAATGTAATTAATTGAATACATAGTAGGGGAGATTGAGTTAATTCAATTCAATTCAATTCAATTCAATTTTATTTATATAGCGTCTGTTACAATGACAATTGTCTCTAGGCGCTTTACAGAGACCCAGAGCATGACCCCCGAGCAAATATCATCAACTAAGATTATATAATTAAATCCAATCAATGATAATGGCAGGTAAAAAACTCCCACGTAGGGAGGAAAAAAAACCTTTATACCAAACAGTGGCAAGGAAAAACTCCACTTTAAGAGGAAGAAACCTTGAGCAGGACCTGGCTCATATGGGGGGACCTTCCTGCCGAAGGCCAGCCGGGTAGAGAAAGAAAAGAGGGGAGACAGGACAGAGAGAGGATGTAGGACAGAGAGAAGATGGAGGACAGAAAGAGGATGTAGGACAGAGAGAGGAGAGCACAGAAAAAGTAAAAAATAATAATAAAGAAGTAGTGGAATTGTTGTAGGGTGATTGCAAGCGAGCTATGGAGGGCCCTTGGGCGTGTGGTCAGCGTAATGAGCCATGATAGGCTCTTGAGTATCAGTAATGTGCGGGTGGGGTGTAGGTGAGGTGTGTGAGAGAAGGGGGAGGAGGGGGGGAGGAGGAGGGGGTTTGGGTTTAAGAAAAGAGAAGGGTAGGATTTCAAGCAAAAGGATGCAATATATAAACATAAACAGATGGAGGCAGCAGCACTGGGATGAGATGGCCAGAGGACCAGGTCGCCGATCACCACGCCAGTCGGTACCCAAACACAAGTGGAGGAGAACCTGGACAGTGGATGGAACTGCAAGTCAGCGTGAAACCCAGGAAACTCTGGCCTGCAAATACACAAAGAGAAAAGGGGGCAGAAACAGCACAACAAACACAGGAAAGCAAAGAAAATGGAGCACAGTTTCAGTAGCAGGGTGCTCCCAAATAATTATAAATGAGCTGGAGGAGGAGGAAGGGAGGAAGAAAGGGAAGAAAAGGAGAAGAGCAGTGGAGACACCACTCAGCAGATCATGTTGGTGTCCCCCTGTAGCGTAGGCCTATAGCAGCATAACTATGACGAAGCTGTGATTAAGACGAGCTACTCTAGTCTTACTACTACAACTATAGTTATAACTATTAGCCCCTACACACTATAGTTAAGACTAATTGTAGGCTTTACTGAACAGAAATGTTTTCAATTTAGTTTTAAAAATGGAGATAGTATCAGCCTCCTTAACCCAAACTGGTAGCTGGTTCCATAAAAAAGGTGCCTGGTAGCAGAAGGCCCGTCCTCCAAACCTACTTTTTTTTCTAAATTTCACGGGAAGCCAATGGAGGGAGGCTAACACGGGAGAGATGTGATCTCGCTTGCGGATTCCTGTCAGCACCCTCGCTGCTGCATTCTGGATCAATTGAAGGCTATTTAGCGAGCTTTTCGGACATCCTGCTAACAGCGCATTACAGTAATCCAGTCTAGAGCTAACAAACGCGTGGATTAATTTTTCGGCATCACCCTGGGAGAGGATGCTCCTAATTTTGGCAATATTTCGGAGATGAAAAAAGGCAGTCTTGCAAACCTGATTAATATGCTGCTTAAATGACATATCCTGATCAAAAATAACTCCAAGGTTTTTCGCAACTGTGCTGGAAGCCAGCGTAAATCCAGTCAATCCATTCCTCAGGTGTTTGGGACCAAAGACAATAACCTCTGTTTTATCCGAGTTTAGAAGCAAAAAGTTAGAGGACATCCAGGACTTAATATCATTAAGACACCCTTGAAGTTTAGCCAAAGGTTTTGTTTCCTCTGGTTCATAGATAAGTACAGCTGCGTATCATCAGCGTAGCAATGAAAGTTTATGCCATGGCTCTGGATAATTTTTCCCAAGGGCAGCATGTATAAAGTGAAAAGGATTGGTCCCAGAACTGAACCCTGTGGGACGCCATAGCAGACCCTAGTCCGTGTAGAAGAAACGTCATTAACATGGACGAACTGGAACCTGTCAGATAGGTATGACTTAAACCAGCCTAATGCTGTCCCTTTAATTCCAACAGTGTGCTCTAATCTGTACAGCAAAAGGCCATGATCAACAGTATCAAAAGCAGCACTGAGGTCCAGCAGAACAAGGACAGAAACTAATCCATTGTCTGAGGCCATGAGGAGGTCGTTGGAGACTCTAATCAGTGCAGTTTCTGTGCTATGATGAGTTCTAAACCCTGACTGAAAGACCTCAAATAGATCATTTCTATGCAGGTGTTCTCCTAACTGGCTAGCAACTTTTTTTTCCAGAATTTTAGAGATAAATGGAAGGTTGGATATTGGTCTATAGTTTGCCAAGATGTCCGGGTCAAGGGATGGTTTCTTGAGCAAAGGTTTAATGACTGCAACTTTAAAAACCTGTGGCACATATCCTAATTGTAGAGATAGGTTAATCTGATCCAAAATTGATATACCAATAGAGGATATAACATCCTTGAACAGTCGAGTTGGGATGGGATCCAACAGACATGTAGATGGTTTAGCTTTACTGATAGTTGAGGTCAACTCAGAGAGGCCCACAGGAGAAAAACAGTCCAGAGTCAAATCAGAAACGGAAGAGATCAACGAAACTGCAGGGATGTCCACAGCCGCCGACAGCTGGGCCTGGCCGATCTCATCTCTAATTTTGATTATTTTCCCATTAAAAAAGCTCATAAAGTCTTCACTACTGAGAGTAGCAGGAATGCATGGACCAACAGAGTTGTGACTCTTTGTCAGCCTGGCTACAGTGCTGAACAGAAAACGTGGGTTATGTTTGTTCTCTTCTATTAGCGAAGAATAATAAGATGTTCTAGCTCTGCGTAGGGCTCTTTTGTAGACTATTAAACTATCTCTCCAGGCACGATGGGAGTCCGCAGATTTACAGGAGTACCACCTCCTTTCCATTTTACGTGCATTCTGCTTCAGCATGCGAATATGTGAATTATACCAGGGAGCTGAGCTCCTAAGATAAGAAACCCTCTTCCTCAGAGGAGCGACCGCATCCAAGGCGGAATGTAACATATCGGCAGTATTGTTAACAAGGTGATCAAAGTCTGCCGGAGTAATATTCAGGTCGTTGCCCTCAGCTATTCTATCATATTCCACCATAGGGAGATGAGAGAGAATGACCTCCTTAAAATTATTCACAGCATCTTCAGAAAGACATCTGCTGTAATGACACGTTTCATTTCCTGTTTTAATGCCACAAATGCTGAACTCGAATGTAACTAAAAAGTGGTCCGAGAGAAGAGAATTCAGCGGCGACACTAACAAGTGATGAGTATCTATACCATAGGTGAGAACCAAATCCAGGATATGATTAAAGCAGTGAGTCGGTTCTTTCACTTTTTGTGAGACGCCAAATGACTCTAAAAGAGATGTAAAGGCTAATTTAAAGCTGTCACTGTCAACATCCATGTGGATGTTAAAGTCACCCACTATGATGACTTTGTCTGAGCTGAGCACTAAACCAGCTAAAAAATCAGAGAACTCAGACAAAAACTCCAGATAAGCACCAGCAGGTGGCCGGTACACCACTACCAACAAGACTGGCTTGGTAGTTAATGTGAGACGTTTTTTAAATTCCTCCACTTGAAGGTAACTCTGAACAAACACAAACAGAACAAAATATAATTCACAATGTTTTATTTACCATTCAATGAGAGAAATAACCATTTTCACAGTAGGGCTCAGAACTCAGGACCCATAGAGCAGCTACGGTCTGCAAATCAGGGCAAAGAACAAACTCAAACGAGTAGAGCACACTTTAAAAAAAAAATCCAAATTTAATGGTAAATAACTAAGTTTTTACAGTAGTTTTACTGTTTTCTAAAAATAGTCTCAAAAACTGTAAAATAACACATTTCTTGTAAATTTATCAACAAAGTTGTTGTTCTTAAGTATTATACCAGTAATGACAAACTATGTTCATTTTTTTTAATGAAAAAATGACTGTATTGTACATCTTTCCTGCTCTCTTAAATTAATCAAATCTATGTAAAATTACAATAATTATCTGTAAGTCAATATGTAGCTTGTTATATAAAGGTTTATGTCCATATTATTAATCTCATGTCTTTCTGTGTAATTTTCAGGAAAATCTCACTAGTTTTATATTTATGTGTACTTTTATGTTCAAACTAATAGTGTAAACAAACTTCACAAACTTGTTTTCTATTACCTCAAACATCATGCAATAAAATATAAATGAAGTGTATTCCCAAAGCTGCTATCTGTTGAGGTTGAAAGTTACAGACATGTTGCTCCTCAGTCACTAATTGATGTCACATTGTGTAATTACATGCTGAAGAATCTGATAAATGTCAAATGAGAAAAGCAAGAAAACACTGCATTGTAATATTTCAGGCAGTAAGTAGTGTATTTAAGAATGGCGATCTTTAAGTTCTAGAAAGAAGCAACAACTTTAAATTTTCGATCTCAATAGCAGAATTTATTTTGCTGTATGACATTTAGCGCAAGACATAGTATTAAAATCTTCATAAAAGATAAGAGTTCAGGACTACAGAAATGCCAGTGAGGGGCCACCCAGTGGCACAGTGGTTAGGGCAGATGGTCCATGTACAGAGGCAGCTGGTGATGGGTTCAACTCCTGGCCTGGATGACCCCTTGCCACGTGTCTTCCCCATTCTCTCTGTTCTGTTTCCTGTCTCTCCATCACTGTCAAATAAAGGCCACAAGTGCCAAAAAAAAAAAAAAAATGCCAGTGATGCAACAAACCCTCTTTATTTTTAACCTTGGCAGAAGCAGCTTTATATAACAGCCTTTAACAAAGTAAATACCAGACTTGGCATTTTTTAAAAATGTATCATATTCTGGGGATTTACACTCCTGCACAAAGCTGGGAAAAAAATGAAACAATGGTCCAACATATAAACATTACTCTCATGCCATTAGACTGGTGGACATTAAAGAGTATCGACACATAAAAATAACTAATGGCAACATCCACAACACCGTTAGGGTTCCAGGGAGACCCTCTTTCATTCAAACTTCTTTTCAGTCATCGGATATCTGTATGGGGAGAGAAGAAAGAATTATATAATACAATAATATAAATATAATAAAACCTGAGCTTCCAAGCGTTCCCAAAACTGACAGGACACAGCTGTTTTGGGACTGAATTGGGGATGGAAAAGTGAACTCTATCCAAATGATTCTAACCAAAGGATTCAAAGCTGAACAGGAGAAAACTGTAATGTGACTTGTGATACTGGCTCATTTATTAATTTTTAATTATACCTTATATCATTATATCTTAATTACTGCTAATTGTACCTAACTATACCAGCAAAACTGCCATGAGAATCTCACTGAGCAAAACATTTTCCATTTGATGGAAATGATTGTTGTAAAATGTTATCATGATATAACATTTGTATAGTTTCTTAAGAATGGAAAAGCATCTTTCAAGCCTTTAAAATAAAATAAAATCTTCTTTCAATAATACATTTTCATCATTCAAGTTTAATTCTAGGTGTCATGACAATATCAATATAAGTGTATGGTTTCAGCTCTAGACTGAATGATGCATTCATTTATTGCTTGAGTGATGATTGTTTGTTTGGTGAGGGAGTGATCTTACACTCTGTCCGTTCAAAATTGGCAATTTTGGATATGAGGCACAGCACCCTTGGGTTGATGGCATACTGGCATCCACTCTTTCTTTTCACTTTGGTCCCTTTGTCTGGGTTGATTTTGAAGATGCACCTGTTGGAAAAAGAATTTTCCTTTTAATGAAAGACATTCAGATGATAACTAACATGGCATTCAAAGGCCAGTGAAAGCCTCCTTTAATTCCAAAGTGAACAAATTAAGTTTTCTCAGTGCTGCACAAAGGGTTTCTGACCACTAGAAAAGAGCTCAAATTCAGTTAACAGTTGAAATAATTTGTTTTTGGATGCAAATGAGGGATACATTTTATTCTTACAAGGCTGCTGTTGGATTACGTGGATTTTTTAGCACACAAGCATGTGCATAACTGATCTAAAAGTTGGATCTTTTGCCTACAGGCTGTGATATTTCTGAAGCATTTTGAGTGAAGTTTAGGTGGTGAGAGGCGAAAGGGGACAGCTTGGAGCTTGTTTGGGCTAACTAATTTAAAAAGGCACGTTGTAATAAATTGTGACGTGGAAAGAAGATCTACAGTGATTACTCGGGTAATTCATCATTCTCATGACAGGAAGAATAAGAGTGAAAAGGAGACATTTACCTGTAAAAAAAAAAAAAAAAAGTTTAAAATAATGGAGATATTTCAAAGACATTGCTGCCAGGTCATGTTATAATAATAATGACAACAATAAGAATATTAATGCTAATAATAATAACAATAATTGTTGTTGTAATTATTATTATGATTATTTGCATTATAAATCTTATTATTATCATTGTTGTTATTGTTATTATTATTATTATTATTATTATTACTTTTTAAAAAATCAGCTCCTATAACTCCACCGGTCCAAAGAAATAATGGCCACACATCATACTGATGTCTTTTTTGGATTTTATTCAACATTCCTCCGTGAAAACGGAGGAATGTTACTTCCCCCCACAATGCCACAGGTGCGACCTCTGAACTTTAACCAGGTGATCAATTACGCCAGATCAAATACTTAAACTTACATAAGAAACAATACTTCTTTTTTAACCAAACAATATTTTTTAAATCAGTTTTTAATGACCATGAATTGAAATATTGATGAAATTATAACAAAGAATGTCAAATAAACACTTCTGCAGGTATACTGGGCAGTTACACTCCCACCAAATTACTATGATTTATCATAAACCTTGTACAACATTTCAATAAATCAAGTAATTTCCAGAAGTAAACAACTGGTATGTGATACCTCTAAGGTCTGAACTGATACCTTTAACTTTCTATGCAGGTATGTGTTTACAGATTGGTTACAGTGGAACACATTTTAGTTTTCTACAAGCACAACTAATTTATGAATGGGACGTTCAAGAATAGATACTTTAGTGACTCCTTGACCCTCTTTCTCTGGCTTTCTATTCCCCATTTGTACAGTGGCTTTTCGAACCAGTTCATCCTCATCTTTGCAAACATCTAGCACCCTTCCAAGTCTCCACTCATTGCGGGGAATCTCTTCCTCTTTGACAATGACAATATCTCCAATCTTTACATTTCGTCTTGAAGAGTGCCAGCGTTGTCTGAGTGTGATATTTGCCCTCTTTCCTCCATCTACTCCAGAACTACTCTGTCAGGTACTGTACCCTGCGCCACCTTTTCCTGGCATACACATCTTCAGCCACAAATTTTCCTGGGGGTGGGGGCAGCGGGATGGAGCTTTTCATGGTAAGTAAATGGTTTGGTGTGAGAGGTTCTAGGCTTTTGGGATCATTGATGCTATTGGTTGTGAGTGGGCGGTTGTTAACAATTGACATTGCTTCATAGAAAAATGTTCTTAAACAAGCATCATCTATTCTTCCAGTACTTTGGGAGAGGGCCCAGCTTAGGACACTCCTAACTGTCCTGATCTGCCGTTCCCAAACCCCTCCCATGTGACTGGCATCAGGTACATTCATAGTGAAGTCACATTGTCTCTCAGCCGGGTAAGCCATCAGTCTGTCTTTGTCCAGTTCTTTAAGAGCTTTTGTCAGTTCATTTTTTGCTCCAGTGAAATTTGTGACTTGATCTGACCTGATTTGTCTTACAGCTCCACGAATTGCCATAAAACATTGCAGCGCATTGATGAAGGCGTCAGTTGTTAGATCTTCCAAGATTTCAATGTGGATTGCCCTTGAGGATAGACAGGTGAATATAAGCCCATACCTTTTGTACTCTTTACGACCCTGCTTTGTGAGAAAGGGTCCAAAACAATCCATTCCACAAAAGGAAAATGGTGGCGATGGATCAACACGGCTAGCAGGGAGATCTGCCATTTTTTGTGTTTCTGTTGGTTGACGAGCTCTCCTGCATGTGACACACTGTTTGATGTAGTTAGCTACGACTTTGCTGCCACCAATTACCCAGTAACCATTTGCTCTGACCTCATTAAGGGTATGACCTCTGCCTTGGTGTTGAGTTTTTTTCATGGCAGTTGCCTAAGATCAGACTCGTGACCACACTGTCTCTTGGTAAGATTACTGGATGTTTCAAGTTGTGAGATAAGGAAGCGTTCTTTAATCGCCCTCCCACCCTGAGAACACCATCTTGCAGTACTGGGTTGAGCTGCAACAACTGATGGCCATGAGGCAGTTTGTCATGGCTCAGTATTTGCATTTCCTTTTTGAAAGCATCTTTTTGTGCCAGCTTCATAAGCACGATACTGGCTTGTCTTTTGTCTTCAACTGTTGTGAGCTCTGATGTTTTGTCTCGTTTTGCTAGTTTCTAAATCCACCAACAACATTTAATGCTGTCTGCCATCTTGAAAAATGTTCAAATCTCTCCAAAAACTTGTCCTCTTCACTTACATTTGTTTGTAATGCTTGTGTTATCTTGACTTCTGGATCTCCCACCATAAGTCGTGGAGTTGGTTTTGGTGTCAAAATTTCTCTTTGTCACTAAAATTTTGGTCCAGTCAGCCAAGTTGAACTAATCAACTCTGCTACCCTGAGGCCTCTGGAAGCATGATCTGCTGGATTTTGGTCAGTTTCAACATGGTTGTCAGCTCTTTCTGCGTCTCCATCTGTAAAGACACTGTCCATGAACTTAACATAGTCATCCTTAAATTTAGGATTTTTCTCAGATTTCCTTTTCAGCTGTTTCAGCCGCACCAGAGCCAGCCGCTTGTTTTCTGGCAGTTGTGGGCGTGTCTTAAAGGGGAGAGGCATTTCCAGGTGGCCATCTGCATTCTGATGTATTCTTTCATTCAGTAACTGCATGAGCTGTATGTCATCTTGCGATATGCTCTTTTCCCCAGGGTTAGTATCTCTGAAGTCAGTTTCAAGGGCTTTGATGACAGTGGCTGGTGTCAGTGGTGGTAGTTCTTTGACAGCTATGCGATGGCATGGAACTGTCACTTCAGTTGACTTCGCTACCTGAGGTGAGCTGCCGACAATGCTCCAACCTAGGTCAGTCTTGATGCCATATGGCTCATCATCAGGGCTGGACTGGGACCAAAAAATGGCCCGGGCATTTTTGATCCCTGGCGGCCCACCATACGCCGGGGTTCAAAAATGCTGGTTATTTATACGATATGCGGAAGCACCTGCTGCATGTTGTATACTATGTGCACATAGTGAAGTTTCAAAAATTAAAATAAAGTGCAGTAGCCTACATGAAAGAGAGTAACCATGTTACAAAATATTGATACACTCTTTCACTACTCACAGAGACCTTCTTGGGAGAGATGGCCACCGTGCCACAATTCCCATCTCAAAGTGAAAGTGGCGGCTAAAATAGTCTAAAACTGCCTGATCTCCCTGTGACTCGTCCACTCCCATTTCAACATTCTGGCTTGACTAAACACAGAGAAAGAGAAGCAGGGGTGTTAGTGTCACTAGTGTTACTTCTGTCTACCAATTATTTATCATGCATTTCAGCAAAGCAATGTTTCACTAATATTTTAACACACTTAACACTGTAAATTGGACACCAAATCTACTCAAAGCATTATTTGACAACAAAGACTAAACCACACACACACACACACAGGTGATCACCTCCAAATAGCTATTCTGACCTCAATCTCGCCCTGCTGCTGGGTCTCATCTCTCTCCTCCTCCTCATCCTCCTCCTCCTCCTTCTCCCTCTCCTCGTCCGCTTCTTCTCCGACAACCACCTGTTCACTCGACGGCCCCGCGGACCCCGCCCCCGAGCTTGTGGTTGAAAACATTTCCGTGATTTTGGCACATTTTGCTGCATCCACTTTTAATTTTTTTTGTCTCCGTTCTCTGAGCTTTTCTGCTCCTCCCTTTCACTTTTGTGCTTTTTTCTCCATTTCCATACTCATCCACGAGCCACCACACTCTCCGGTCAGGCCAAACGACAAAATTTGGTCAGGAGGGATGGGAGGGGCGGGCCAACGAGAGCTGAGAAATTTTATTGGACTTGCCCAATGTCCGTCAAGAAAATCAAGCAATGGGCCACTTCGTGTCTTCGCAAGGTCCCGCCCCGCCTCCACCCCCTCCCTTCAGCAGAAAATAACGTTCATACTGCGTTCACATCAGCGCAGCACTGGAGCGCTTGTCTGATTAGCTGTCAGTGTTTCTTTCTTGAGTTTGTTGAGTGTGTGTCGTCGTCGTCGTCCCCCCCCCTCGGAGATTTTTATGAGCCGACTACCAGTCGGTTACCGTCGCGGTCAATAAAAACTATACTTTTTTTTTTTTTTTTTTTTTATGACAGACCTGGGCCGGCCCACAGATGTGCATCGGCCCACCGGGCATTGCCCGGTACGCCCGATGGCCAATCCATGCCTGCTCATCATCACGTCCTATGATGACTTGTCATGGAGCCAAGGCTTTGGGGCAGTCATAGCCCCAAAGAGGAGTCCAACCTCGCAGTGCATCAGCTCTGGTATTTCCTGTGCTCTTCTATTTAGATGTTTCCACCCTTTGGCAGTTTCAGGGGTGGGGATGTGAGAACGCTCAAGTGGGATGATGTCTCTGGTATAAGCAGGTGGCAGGTTAACAAAGCTTTGTGAGGAAAATCCTCTAACTCTAAGACCATTGACTCTATCACTCTGAACAATGGAATCTTTTCCCATCATAGTGGTTAGCTTTAACTTAACAGGCTCTAAATCCACCCCCATCTTCTCACATACACCTTGATCTACAAAAGTGTTGCTACTCTGTGTATCTAACAGGGCATACACTAAGGTCTCTATTTCAGGGGTGGTGCTTGAAGACGTCCATACAGGCACTATCATGGATGTGGGCTGATGTGTTTTCTTCTGCTTGCTTGGCATGAGAAGGTGTGTCTGTAGAAGCAGGATGATCCTCATGAAGTGGTGTTGGATGAGGTTTCGTACAAATGCCACAAGTGGCTTTATTCTTGCAGTCCTTTGAATTGTGCCCTCTCCTAAGACAGCCAAAGCACAGGTTATTGTCCAATATGAACCTTCTCTTTTCCTCTGCAGATTTACTGGCAAGCTTCTGGCATTTGTGGACAGAGTGACTTTCTCCATAGAACATGCATGACACTGAGTTTGAAGATGCAAATGAGGTGTTCGCTTTATTTGATCCATTTGAATCCTTTGAGCTATTCTCTTCAGCACTGTGTGTTTTTATCACTGGAGTTGATTTATCTGAAGATTTCATGTTCGTAATGAACGCATTAGCCTTTGGGCACTTTATGTCTCTTGCTGACTTTTCTTCGACATGTTTAAAGCATGAAATGATGTCACAGGATTGCATGCTATATCTGCTTCCTTAGCTACAAAATCAGCAAACTCCCTGAAAATGGGGTACTCTCCTATTTCTCGCAGCTGCTTTGTGACATGACGATTCCAGCAAGAGGTCAACCAATCAGGGAGCTTTTGAAGCATCTTTTGGTTTTCTTCACAGTCATTTAGCACTTGGAGCCCTTTGATGTGTGGCATTGAGTTGCTGCAGGCTGACAGAAAATCACTGAATTGTCTCAATTTAAGGGACTCTCTTGAGCCAATCTTTGGCCAGTTATTCAGTTTTTCCCTGAATGCACGCTGTGTCACAAAGGGATGGCCGTACCGAGTGTTCTATGCCTCCCATGCTTGTTCATAGGCTTCATCATCTTTTCTATAAAAGGTTCCTTCCACTGCTGATCGTGCTTCACCACTGAGGCCATAGGCGTAGTTTGACTTTTGCGTCAGGGGGGGCAAAAATTTTTAAGCACTTTCAACAAACGGGCGCACTCTCACGCGAACCGGCGCGCATGCACGCGAACCGGCGCGCATGCACACATATGTGCAAACTCGCGTGCACATGATGGCACACAAGATACACTCACCACGAAACCATGAAGTCCAAGATTAGATGATGTTCAAAATCAGTAGTTGCAACAGGATACAGTACACAGTAGATGTCAGGGCCGGAGTGGGCCCTTTTCTCAGTCCGGGAATTTAATTCAAATTCAGGCCACTCTGATACGGAGGACAAATTTGAGTACATAGAAAAAGATAAAACAAAAAACAATTCTCTCACAATGCCTTTTATTTTATTTAGATTATGGCATACAATTATTCACGCCCCTTTAACAATGTATAATTGAAATTCAAATAAAATAAAGATAATGATAAAGAAGTCTTTTCACAAATCAAAGTTCCTTTACATAACTTCTGTTGTTCTTCTGTATGCCATATTTTACATCATAAACGTCTATCTTGACTGACTCTCTTCCTCTAGCTGGCCCTTCAGTAGTCCTGCCCTCGTCTGGATCATCAGTAGTGGAAATGGTCTGCTGCTTCGATGCTAGAAAACATTCCATAACAATAAAAAAGATATTTAATATTGAGCTGTTAACAGTGTGCGCACCTCCCTCTTAGCATCTGACTTCATAGGCCTATAATAACAGTTAAAAAAATAATGTAGGTTACATAGACAATTATTGATTAAACAGTGGTTACCTATTTCATTTGGTCTTATTTTGATGCATTTTCAACAGTTAGTTCATTTAAATCCTGCTATGTTTCCTCTGTGGTCCTGGCCTCTCCATGACTACATTCGCCTTCAGGCACCTGATCTTCTGAGGCTACACAAACATTTCATTTAGGGGGTTCTTTATGTTGCTGAAAAACACACTTTATGTATTTATCTAGCCTATGCTTTCATTCACTTATTCATTTGTTTGCATATTTAATTATGATTTTGTTAAATTATCTGCACTATTTAATCTACACATATCATGGTTTTCTTCTGTAGAATATGCCATATTTTACATAATAAACGTCTATCTTGACTAACTGTCTTCCTCTACCTGGCCCTTCAGCAGTCCTGCCCTCATCTGGATCATCAGTGGTTCTGGCATCCTGCGCTGATGCTACAAAACATTCCAGAACCATGAAAAAGACAGTTAACATTGAGTTGTTCATGTTTGCGCGCCTGTGGAAATGCACGATATAACGGCGAGACGAAATAGGCTACAGTTGCAGAGAAGCTAAGGCATGTAGAACGTGCACACTCTCGAGTAGCCTATTTTATTATTAGGGCTATTATTATTAAGAATATTTTTTTTTAATAACACCTGCCCCCACGCCCACGAACCAAGCGCAATATTGGTATATATCACTTCTAAATAATGCAGCCTAAATAGCACGTTTGACATACATTTAATACCCTAACAAATAGCCTGTTACACAACCTGTTTAATATGTCTAATTGCGTGAACCTGTGCGCGTTGGTGCTAATACAGGCAGGCTACAAATAAAGCGTGATGAAGCGTTTGGCAACTTTGTTCATCAAAATGGTTAACTGGCATTTAAAGCGACAAGTTTTCAGTTATTCTATGGAAATATGAATGCACTTTAAGCATAGATAATCCTATACCTACATTGTGACATTTTTAAGTTGACAGTTGTGACAGTTGCAAATGCTCGCCACGTTATATGATAAAATTCACAACCAGGCAAATTATCTATCTCTCTTTCACTAACCTACCAGCTTGTCTGAGAAGATGTCAGTTAATTTGGCACATTTGGCCGCCGCCTCCTTTCTTTTTTTTATTTTAGCCCTCTCCGTTCCGCCCAGCCTCTTTCTGTTTCACGCCAGTGTGATTTACAGTAAAGACGAGCCTTGGGCCAAACCACCTGAAACACATGGGAGGGGTCGGGGAGAATTATGCTGCTTACATGGTAGTAGAACCACAGATTTTCTAGGAAGGGGCTGTGGACCTATTTAATCCACTATGATGCAATGGGCGGTTGCAACTTAAGTGATAATGCAAGAATAAGACAAAAGAAGTGACAAAAAAAATTGTTAAAATTAGTTGTGTCCGTGGTCCACATCGATGGTTTGGGCCGGGAACGCTCCCGATCACTTTAATGTGCAGCCCAGCTTTGGTAGATGTTATAAATGTTAATGTTAATGATGTTAAATGTATTAAGAAACAAAATATAACATGATTCATTTAACTCTCACAATATACTGCAGTTTATTTTGGACTTAAAAAAAACATTACGGTCAAAAACATTTATTTATTTTTGCCAGTTCTTTGACAATGCAATTACATATTTCAGCCACCAGGGGGAGCAATGCCCCCCCCCCCCCCCCCCCCCCCCCACAAACTCCGCCCATGACTGAGGCATTTCTGCAGGTAAAAAAATCTGTCTGCTGGATTTGTACATCGCCGTTCAATCAGTGCCTTGAAACTTGTGCTCCACTCTAAGAACTTAAGTGGATCGCCTGAGAAGACTGAAGGCTCAGGTGCAGGAAGTCTGGTAAGTACCATTGTGTCATGAAGGGCCTATACTAATGATGCTTCACTGTACTGAGTATTGTTTATCTGGTCTTTGTTATTTTCGTGACATATTTGCTCCCTTTTAATTTCTTTACATGGCGCTGGAGGAATGGTCACCTTACTGTGTGCTGCTTTATTTCCGTTACAGACCTCACCTGAGTCAGCTTCAGAGTATGCTTGAAGTTTAGCAGCTATCACATCAAGATCTCTCTGATTTTCCAGTTTTTTAAGTTGTTGGGTTTGTGCAGCAATTGCCTCTTCCATCTTCATTTCAGACTTCTTTGCGGCTAACTCTGCAGCGCACTCTGCTCTTTTCGCTGTGATGCTTTGCTGTTTGGATGAGCCGCTTGAGTGGTGGCTACGAACAGTAGATTTTGTCATTGTAGACCCAAATATTGACTGGGCATACTCTCTGTCAAGAACCATATGAAGCCTTGCACCTTCTGCTTCAGCATCAAATTCCTCTTGTCCCACTTCGCTCATGCACACTTTCATCAGCTCCATCAAATCCTTTGTTACTACTGTGCAGGAATCCATTTTTCTTCTAATCTGAGTAGAAGGTGCTGAATGAGATCGTATATTTTCATATTTATCTTTCACTTGTGACTCCAGCCCTTCAACAGCATCCATCAGGTCACCCAGGTCTCCATCAGAGCATTCCTCTTTCAGTTTTGTGCATGCAGCTTTAGCCTGCCCTTTCCATTTTTCATACAGATTGATGCATTTACTCTCTCTTTGAGAAGCCTCTTGTTGCTTCAGTTCCAGCATTTTAGGGGTTAACTTTCTCTCTCTTGAAGATTTCCTGAGTTGAACTGTTTGGGAGGTGGTGGAGGTAGGCTCAACAACTACTACTCTGAGTATTTCTATTTCAGCATGAATATCACCTATAAGTATATTTAATCTCTCCCTTTCAGTGTCATCAGTTTCTGATTTTAATTGTTCATTTAAACTGGTCAATTCTTCTTGGAGGGACTCTATTTGTTCACTCAGTTCAACATCTTGTGATTTTTCTCCATGAACTGACATTGTAATTTTTTTTTATTTTTTTTAAAAAAGGCACTGTTTTAGAAAAGACACCCCTGTTTTACAAAGTTATTCCGTACCGTACCGTCTTCTTCCGCTTATCCGAGGTCGGGTCGCGGGGGCATCAGCCGGAGTAAGGAAGCCCAGACCCCCCTCTCCCCGGCCACTTCTTCCAGCTCCTCTGGGGGGATCCCGAGTCGTTCCCAGGCCAGCTGAGAGACATAGTCCCTCCAGCGTGTCCTGGGTCTTCCCCGGGGTCTCTTCCCAGTGGGACGTGCCCGGAACACCTCACCAGGGAGGCGTCCAGGAGGCATCCTAACCAGATGCCCGAGCAGTGGCGGCGCCAGAACATTTTCATTGCAGTTGCTTAGGGGTTGCTAAACAATTCTATGGAGTTGCTGGACAATTTAATTGCAATACCAATTAAATAGCATAAATATGGATATGTATGTCATTACCGGCCTACTCATTCTAATCAGCCCTATCTGAAACTAGCGCGGATGCCATGAAACAGATAAAAAAAAATCAATTTGAAGTTCGTTATTATAATTTTACCATATAGTCATGCCGCTTTTCACAGCAGTGAGAAATGCACATTAACAGCCCAGACTACAAATCATTTGACAATAACCTGTTCATCAAATTTTAACCAGTTAATATTCACATAAGTACTGTCGTGTCAAAATTGGTGTCTGGTTCGTCTCTGATCTCAAAAATATTCTAAGTTCTTAAAGTATAAAAATTCAAAGTACAAAGTCAAACAAACTGGTTCAAAGGTCAAAATGAAGGTTTTATTGTCAGTACAATAGCTCCTTCTGAGACTTGCCCGGGCAATGATCTGAATCACAATGCAAAATGCTTCGCCTTTTATACAATCTGGGGCAAGAGCAGCACCGCCTCTTGCCCCTCCTTCTTCCCCGCCCCTTTTCTCAGGGTTTCCTCTGATAGGCTAGGATTTATATGTTTAATTGTGGTTGGCCAGTTGAGGGTGGCATTTTTTTAATAATTTTAATGGTACAACCTATTTCTTTGTATTTTCTTAAAGAGCTTAACACATCATCATCTGGAACTCAGGGTACTTTCTAGTGACTCATATTCTTGCTGACAAGTGCTTTCTTGTCACATACACATTAGTACAAATACAAACAGCTGACACCTCACAACAGAGCATATTGGGCTTTCAGGTGCTTTTCCATATCCCTCATATGATCATGTCTCATGCTTCTTTGAGCTTACAGGCACTTTTCCACCACATTTCCCCCCTGTGGTCCTAACAAGGACCACCCTAAATACACATCACACAGCATAAGATGATATATGTATATTCATTAATCACCAGGTGATATATACTGATTATTCTCATTACCACAATCAATACATGTGTTCAATCAAACTTCTATCAGTGAGGATCACTGCAAGGTGCCGATGCAGCCGTAACAGCAACTGCATCCACACCTTAGAACCACCCCGGGACTTGCCCATCCTGGTGGCTCTATGATCATCCCTGATAGGCTCCTAACTGACTCTGAGATCTGACCAGGGAAACATCCCCCCGATTATCAGTTAACAGGGGGTAAAACCCTTGCCAGGTGGCAGCGTCAGTAGTACATTATTCCATTGTTAAACCACAAATCACACGTGAGCATGCAAATACATAGGACACTCGTGACTAATACTGCTTTGTTCCGTGCGCATACTTAAGAACACTTGTGAAAGATAATGCTGGTAATAGCAAACCTGGTCTATTCTGCCTAAACAGCTAGTTACCTTAGTTTGTTCAAGGGGCAAACCCCTGGCATGCTTATGAGGGTTAACCCTCTTACGTTTTTGTTTTTGGTATTTTCTGTCTTGTTTTTAAATTAGCTGCATTGTCGTTCCGACACTGCTAGCTTAGCAGCACTCTCTTCCAGACATTAGCCAATACTGTACAGGCGGTAGGCACCTCCCTAGCTTTTATCCTGGCAGACTCTTGTCCACCATGCAAGCCAATCAACAGAGCAAACAGATATTGGTTTTGGAAACAATACACTAATTCCCGGGCCTATGCTCTCAGGAATACATCATTGGGCAAAGCCCACATGTCTTAAAATCGTCTAACAGATATGGTTACTTGTCATCTTAAACATATTAAACTCATACACACATCATATACCACATTAATAAGCCTTTTCCTTGTAACATAGTAATTTCAGGACAGTCTATTGTTCCCTGGACTGAGAGTCTCGTGAGTCCAACTGGGGTGGAGGGCCTCCTTCCCCCCTTGTCAGTAGGACCATCCCATTGATGGCCGTGACCTGTCGTCCCAGTCTTTCATGACAGAGTCGGGCCATGGTTGCATGGGATTGTTTTAAGTAGTCCAATTGCTGTTGGGTTTGGGCCTGGGCAGTCTTTGCTTGCTCCAATTGTTCTTGAAGTGAAACGATGACGTTTTGAGCTTGGGTCAATTGTTAGGTGAGTCTTTCATTGTCCTCTCTTAAACGGGCCAGGGACTGTGTATGTCTATAGTTGTAGGTCAGGCTTCTAATTCTCCTGATCTGCACACGGGCCATTGGGGTTAGTCCAGCCGTCAAAGACGAGTACACACTTCTTGTCATAGTGCATATTTCATTGTGCAGTTCCTCCCTGATGGTGTATTGTTCCACTGGCTTGACAAGGAACTGTGCAAGGTGCTTAATATCACTTGTTTCCAGTCGCAGATAAGGTGGTAGGTTTCTAGGTGATGGTGGCACTTGCACTATGAGTCCTCGGTCTGCTGGATTGTCTGGACTCTCCGGGCTGTACCCCGGCGACATTGGTGGTAGCTGCAGCTGGACATCAGTTGGAGCTGTGGATGTTGATGCTGTAGATGTGGATGGTCCTGCCAGACTTCAGCTAGACATCACTCGAAAGGGGACCCATCCTGACCCCCCTGGGCAGTTGGAGTACCACTCGGTCCGCCGGGGTCCTTCCGGATACCTGTTTGGGATAAAAGTGCGCGTACCCAGACGCAGGTGCATTCCTACTGGTGTATGTATGTTGTCCCCTCCGCTGTAATTGTGCTCCTGCCATTCATCTGGGGTCCTATGTGTTCCATCAAAGTAGGCCTCTGCCATCTTAACAGTCTGTGGTGAAGATACACTGATATGTGCATCTTTGCATTAAAGGAAATTTTAGATAAATATAATAGGCAAAACTCAACAATGTTTACATGTTTCATTGATGCCTCGAAGGCCTTTGATCGTGTAAATCATGAAAAATTATTTAAGAAATTGCTACAAAGAGGGGTTCCTCGCTTCCTAGTGAGACTCTTGGTCTTTTGGTATGCGCATCAGACAATGCGAGTTAAATGGGGGCATTCTATGTCTTCCCCTTTTAATGTGAATAATGGTGTCAGACAGGGTGGTATTCTGTCTCCCTTCTTATTTAATGTCTATATGGATGACTTGTCATTGGAGTTAAATGCATGTGACACAGGATGTGTGGTTGGCAGATCCCTTATTAACCACCTCATGTATGCTGATGATTTGGTCATTTTCTCCCCCTGCAGTGCTGGCCTTCAGCATTTATTGCGAGCCTGTTCACAATATGGGATGGAGTTTGATATAAAATATAATGCAAAGAAGAGTAACATAATGATATTTAGGAGTAAGGAGGACAGAAAACTAATCTTTCCTGAATTCTTCTTGGCTGATACTGCTCTCAAGGTGTGTGATGAGATTAAATACCTGGGCCATTACATAACTAGTGACCTCACAGATGACAAGGACATATACAGACAGTGTTGTAAGTTGTATGCACAAGCAAATATGCAAGCTCGCAAATTTAGCATGTGTTCAATGGTTGTAAAGAGTTCTCTTTTTACATCCTACTGTACTCCTCTGTATACTGCCCATTTGTGGTGTCATTACAAAAAAGCCAGCTTCCACAGACTGACCGTGGCTTACAATGACAGCATGAGGTTACTTTTGAAAGCTCCAAGAAGATGTAGTGCTAGTATGATGTTTGCCAGTGTTGGTGTTCCTTCCTGCTCTGCCGTGATAAGAAACCTGATTTATCAATGTATGTGTAGAATGCTAAGATCTGTTAATCTTATCATTGGGACGCTTGTTAATTCTGAGCTGAGCGCAGTCAGGTTTAGCTCTAGAATGTGGAGCCACTGGAAATCTTGCTTGTATGTAAAGGTATAAGCATTGGTATATTTTATTTTATTTTAATCTTTGTATGTCATTTTATCTTATTTGAATTTGTTCCTTTTCTGCTTTTACTGATGATCTATTTATTTATTTACTGCTCTTGTTTTCTATGGACCGTATATGATTTGTGTCCTTAATAAAGTTTTGATTTGATTGATTGATTGATACGGCAGTAATCAACAATTTTCATTTACATTTAACTTCTACGTATACTACTGTACTCTATGTGTGTATGCTTATATATATATTATATATATATATATATATATATATATATATATATATATATATATATATATATATATATATATATATATATAGTCATCGCTGACTTTCATACTATTTACAAAATAACACGTACCTTGTGGGGAGTGGACGGTGATCTCTTCATTCTTACCTATCCATACTTTTCCTGCCATTCCCTAGGCCTTGGTGGTTCACCTGTTTCTGAGTGGACATGTATCTCTACAAGGGGGAATTGACCTGTTATACTTGTAAAGGCACGTGATATTAAAACTCGAAACAATGGCAGGACACAGCAGATTACCACAGGTATCACCAGTATGAGAACTCCAAGTGCTATTCCTGCTGCTTTCACGTACTTCCACCAGTTCAATTTTCCCAGCCAATCCCAAAAACCATTAAGTTGTGTATTCCAATTAGAGTTTTTCACATGCTCATCTCTTAGTCCTAGTCGTTTCATTTCATTCAGGACTCCCGTTAAACTACCGTTGGGGCCTGTATGCATTGGTATTAGGGAACAACATTCGTCACCTATTACATCACAAACCCCTTGATCCCCTGCCATAAGGGTTTCTATTACAAACCTGTTTTGCAGGGTCATTACTGATGTGGCATGCAGTTGTTCCTTGATTGCCTGTACTCCTTTTATGGTGAAATCTATAAATCTTTGCTGGTTGTACCAGAGGAGATTAACCCAGCGACTATTTCGGGCTATATATTGGGCGTTCAGAATTGTTCCTGCAAATGGTACGCTTCCTAATTCTCTTCCAGAGTCTATCCATTTAGATTCCAATGCCTGATCTTTCTCGGGCACCCCCATAGGGACTTGGTCCCAAGTAATATATGTCTCATTGGATGCTTTCCATTGCCAGTTACAATGGTCCGGCTCACTCCGTTTTCATCTACGTGTTTTATTTTGTTGAGCTTCATGTTCAATAATCAGGGACAACTGTCCCGTTAGCATTACTGGGGCACATATGCCTGTCCAGTTTGCTGGTAGCCGGGGTATCATAGTGGTGTCATTTTCACATGTCCAAAAAATGTCTCCTAGTAATACAGTTCCATTTCCCAGATCTGGTAGCTTCATCTGGGATTTTCTCGTAGAGTTAAGGTAATAAGTCAGCCATCCTGTATTTGGTACTATTTGTTTGCACTGAATTTGAGCCTTTGGGTTGGTCTTGCATATTCTAGTTCCCATCTGTTTTGTGCTGCAGTTTACCAATCCTTCTGCATCAGTCGTCACATTTCTGTAGGTACTGTTGACTACCTTTACCAATTCTCCTCGCGCTATACAGAAAGGAAAGATAAGGTCATTAGGTTTGCTTATCACTGGAGGAAGGGTCTTCAGTACCTCGTACTCTGCATATGATACCTTGTGGGGGCAAACCTGCTTGCTATTGCTCCATCCTTTCCCACCTCCTGCCATTTGCATTGCACAGTGGGCGAAAAGTTTATTAACATCTAGATTGCCAAAATGCTTGTTTGCATCTGGATCGCCCCACATCTCGCTTCCTGGTAGCGCTTGTATCCGGGGCAACCTTTTAGCATTGTAACAGGCGATACAGTCTCGTTTTTCCTGCTTTTTTGCTGCAAACATGGCGTCTATTGAGTACTGTATCCACTGTTGGTACAGATTGGTGCCCCAGTGAATTGTTCTCAATTTAGTCACATCTCTCCTCTGTCTGGTAGTCATCAACCTTACTTTGGCCCTAGCTTCTTCTACTGACATGCTCTGGCCTATCTGCTCATTGTAACAGTTTGTTCTGGTGCATTTTACCTGAATGATCACCATCCCTTCCCCGCGGCAGTCCGTGTCTTGAGGATAGCCCAGCCAATGCTTACCCATTGAGCCGGTTTTCAGCATCTTTTTTTGTCAGCACATGATCATATATATCTGCTTTTACATGCATTATATGTTTGATTTCCCCTTTATCCCCATCTATTATTCCTTTGTTAGTTGCTAATGTGGTCATTGCTAGTGCGCATGTTTCTACTGTGCTCTGTGAGGTTACTGTGCTTTGTGAGGCGGCTGTGTTAAAGGTAGTTGGTAGTACTATAATTTCCCCCGTTGTTAATCCACACAGGGTTAACACCATCAACCCCCTAGTCGGAAGGGGAAGGGGAACCCTCGGAGGTCGTATAATGTGGCGTGGGCGGCGGCGGGGTGGGCAGGGAACCTGGTGGTGCTGGTGAGGAGGGCGCAGATGAGGGGCCATCTGACGAATCAGGTGACAGGTCACCAAACCAGTCCGGCCCATAAAACCAGGGAGATGTAGATGACGAGTCAGCTGATGAACCTGCCACAGTGCCATCAGTGCTCTGTGGGCTCTGCGGGTGACGTTCCCCACATGATGACGGGCCCTCCCCTAGGCGAGTCCCGATCCTCAGGCCCACCCAAGTTAGTAACAGAATCAACATGCCCATCAGGCGAAGTGGGAGTGGTAGAGTATTTAGAGTCAGTGGATTGCAGCCTCTGTGGGCGGCGATGGGCCGCCAGGCGGGCTGACCTTCTTTGCCCATCAGGGGACCCGGAAGGTGTGCTACCACGAGTGCGCTGAGGGGGGCCTTGCGCCACACTGTCAACATGCTCAGCCCCTGTCGGTCCTGGAAAATGTCCAGGAGGGTCTGGTGGCCTATGACGGGTGCAGTGATTCTTATGGAACCATACGGGCTTACCTTCCACTTTAATGGCAGTGGGAGTGGTTAATACAACTTTATATGGTCCCTCCCTACGGGGTTCGTTCCACTGTCGTCTAAACACCCTTATGTACACCTGGTCCCCGACTTCTACGTCTCGCACATCCAGTGGGATGCGAGGCTCGTCCTTCTTGTGGGCTTCCTGCACCTGTTGGAACACAAGCCTGTGGATTTGAGTCAATGCACGTAAATAATTACCCAGCTCACGGTCTAATTGCTCCAGCGTTGCCCCCTCGTATGGTCCTCTGATCTGTGGGAGGGGCATGGGTCGACCTGTAAGCATTTCATATGGAGTTAAATGGGTTATTCGGTTAGTTTGGGAGCGCATGGCCATCAATGCCAGTGGCAGTGCGTCCACCCATGTCAGTCGGCCATCACTGTCTGCCACAATTTTGGCAATCTTGTTTTTCAGAGCGCCATTAGCGCGTTCGACTGACCCTTGTGACTGAGGGTGGTACACACAGCCATACTTTTGTTTAACCCCCAGGAGCCTGAACATTTCTCGAATCGTATTCTTTACAAAGTGACTGCCATTGTCCATGGAAATAGTGTCTGGCATACCAAACCTGGGAAACACTTCTTTAACTAGAAATCTTGCTGCAGCTTTGTAGTCTGCTTTCGACAGCGCAGGCTTCAACCCACCTGCTGAACCTGCAAACAACAACAATCATATATCGTTTACCCTGTACCCACTGGACCATATCTACATAATCCATCATCAGATGGCGGAAAGGGCCATCTGGCATAGGAATGTGAGCCAATGGGTGGGTGAACATTTTGCGAACATTGTATTTCGGACAGTGTGGACACATTGCAAGTTCCCTATCAACCATGTAGGTCATATAGGGGGACCACCATACAGCTTGTAGTTTCCTAATGACTTGGGCTCGTGAACAGTGGTCAGGTTCGTGCATTTTTCTTATAGCCATAGGTAGTAAGGATAGTGGTAAGACAAAATGTCCACTGTGACTTCTGTGCAGCCCCTCATGGGGATGGTGGGTGCGTACAGCACCTCTCTGTTTCCACAGATCTTTCTCTGCCTGGGAAACATTGTTTTGTGCTTCTATTAGTGATGCTAGGCTAGTGATAGGAGCAGCATCCTCTTCAAATAATATTGGTCCCTGCATTACCTGACCTGTTGCTTCTTTAGCGGCTTCATCAGCCAAGTTGTTTCCCATGGCTACTGGTGTTGTATTGTTCTCATGAGCTGCACATTTTACTATTGCCAGGGACGTGGGGAGTTGCATAGCTTGTATCAATTCTACTACAGCCTGCCCATGTGCTACTGGGGTGCCATCGGTACGCACAAACCCTCTTTGCTTCCAAATGCTGGCATTTATGTGGCACACCCCGTATCCATACCCACTATCGGTGTAAATTGTGGCCTTTTTTCCTGCAGCTAGTTTACAGGCTGCTGTTAATGCTCTTATTTCTGCCAATTGGGCAGAACATGGCTGGGCCAGGCTTACTGATTATATTTTGGTGAATGTGTTATCGGGATTAAGTTGAACTATCCCATAGCCGGCCTTATTACCCCTTTCACCTCTGAGACATGAGCCATCAACGAACAAGGTCAGATCAGATGGGATGGGATGATTATACAAATCATCCCTCACTTTCATGAAGGTGTCCGTCTCCTTGAGACAATCATGGGGCTCACCTTCTGTTGGCAATACCATCCTTGTGGCGGGGTTGATAGTTGTGCATCTCATTATGGTCAGGTCTGGTCCTGACAACAGGATCTCATAACCTGTTCGTCTGGCTTGGGTAATCACAAAGCGTGGGCTTGTGAGCATGGCATGTAGTTGATGTGATGTGTAGAGTGTCACTGGATGTCCCATAGTGATCACTGATGCTTTTTTGTATGCAAAGGCAGCTGCTGCCAAACCCTGATAACAGGGTGGCAGCCCTTCCTCCACACTGTCCAATTTTGTACTGTAGTAAGAAATTGGTTGTTTACCTGTTGGAGTGTCCTGCATCAATACTGCACATGCATACCCCTGTCTTTCTGCCACATACAGATGGAATGGTTTGCCGTAATCTGGATTGGCTAAGGCTGGAGCAGTTTGGAGATCTCTTTTTAATAGCTGAAAAGCCCCTTCTGCCTCATCAGTCCACTGCAACATGGCCGCCTGTTGTCCCTGTCCTGCTGCTCAGATCAGGGCTCTTAAAGAGGCTGTTTTGAGAGCGTAATTACAGATCCATGGTCTGCTGTAGCCTGCCATACCAAGAAAAGACAACATCTGCCCCACATTTAGAGGCTTTGGGACTCTACTTATGGCCTCCAGCTGGGACGGTGCAATTTGCCTCTTATCCCCACTTAGCTGCCTGCCCAAATATTCCACTGTTGTCTGACAGAACTGGAGTTTCTTTTTACTTACTTTGTGTCCTCCTTCTGCCAGAGCCGTCAATACAGTGATGGAATCTTTTTCACACTACTCCTTTGTTTCAGAGCAAATCAAAATATCGTCAACGTACATCAAAGTGGTTGACTGCACATCTAGATGACTGAGGTCATTTGCAAGAACTTGATTGAAAATGGAGGGAGAGTGTACAAACCCTTGGGGCAACCGAGTATACGTATACTGTTGCCCTTTGTATGTGAATGCAAATAAGTGCTGTGAATCAGGATGAACTGGTACACTGAAAAATGCAGAGCACAGATCTATCACCATGAACCATTTGGTTCCTGGTGGGATGTTGGATAACAGTGTGTGAGGATCAGGTACTACAGGCATTTCTTCTGCGACTACTGCATTAACTAACCTTAAGTCATGCACTAGTCTATACTCATTCCCACCTGGTTTCTTAATGGGAAAAATTGGAGTATTACATGCACTGTTTGTTCTTACTAAAACTCCTGCTTCTACTAGCCCTGTTATAATGGGATTTATGCCTTCTATGGCTTCCTGCTTTAGCGGATACTGTTTTTGGTATGGCAATCTAACACCTGGCTTTACACCAAACTTCTGGGGTTCAGCTGATTTCACTAAGCCTACATCTGTTTTGTGTTGGGACCACACTTGCATTGGACTTGTTCTAGCAAGGCTACATGTTCTTCTGTCATCACCATATTTCTAACCTTTCCCCTAGGTACCTTAACCCTTTCTGCTATTGCTTCATCAGCTGATGGGATTGTGATTTTGAAAAATAGTCCATCTGGGGAGACACTCACTCGGGGACAGTCCGTGGGATTCCAATTCTCAACTTGTCTTGCAGTCTTTACCATGGGGCCTAGGTCATGGGACTCATATCCGTCAGCAATCAACAGTGTCACATGCGGTGATGAATTGGGAACTGAGAACCAGTTTTCAACTTTCTGGTCTGCAAAGTTCACAGCTGCTGCTGCTCCTTGAGGTCCTACTATGATATCTGCATACTGGATTATAGTGGTTTTACCGTTGATATTTTCATCCCAGCTTGTCTCAAAGTCTTCATGAGTTTGGTCCTTGTCATACAACATAGTGCAGTGAAGTGGAAGTGTTGGCTCTTTAGCCATGTCATAGTGATTCATTACCAGTGGTCACCAGGCTTCCCATTCCTGATGAAGAAAAGAATTATGTGCTGTCAGCTTCAACCAGTACACTTGAGCCTCGGGACCATGGTTGGGAGTCTGCGGTGGTCCTGTGGATACTATTAGTGGCATCATAGGGAAAGACAAACTGTCATTTTTATCATCCGTCACATCAAAATAGATGCCATCTGGTGTACACTTGATCTTTGCATTCAGTTGGCATAACACGTCTCTTCCCAAGAGATTATTTGCCGTATCTGCCGAGTACAGCAGGGAAGCATAGATTGTCTTGTCTCCTATTTTCAGCGGAACTGGCTCAGTCATTGGTATTATTTGTGTTTTCCCAGAGAAACCTATAGTACGAATCTTTGAAGCTGAGAGGGGAAGATAGGCTCCTTGTTTTCCTATACAGGAGTACGTGGCTCCAGTATCAACCATAAATTGGTGGTGTTGATTACATATAGTTACATTTATTGTAGGTTCCGCTTGGGGACGTATTGTTAAGATAGGCAAAATTGTCTTCCCCTCAGGTTTCTCTAGGCACCCCTATTGCCAGTACGCTGCTGGGCCTATCCAGGGACCATTACTCTGGTGATTGGGGCCCATTCCTGTGTTGGGAGACTCAGCATTCGGATTTTGGGGACCCATCCAGGGTTGGTCGGGCAGTCTCTTTGCAAATGTCCGGTCTGCCCACACCCCAACACTGCAGCCTCGATTGATACTGTGGCGCTGTGGAGGCTACCTGTTGCTGTGGTCCTGGCATGGCCCCTCTGGCTCCCCCTCGAGGTCTGCCCCATCTCCCCCGCATGGGTGGACCGCCTCGTCCTCGTCCCGCTGGGGGTTGCTGGTCACCTCCTCCTTGATTAAGATGCACGTGGATCGGTGGGATCTGTGGAGCTGGCACTACAGGAGCACAGTCAAGCACAGCAGGTGTCTGTTGGACGGGGGGCGACAGTGTTGGTGCAATTACTGGAGCTTGCATTGCCCCTCCGTCTCCGTATCCATCCTCCAGCCCTGGTGCTGCCGCTGTTACCGTCGCCTGGGTTTTAGGCTTCTCCCGTTCCTTTTATTGCTTGGTCAGTTCTCCTATCTGTAGTTGGGTTAGCTTGTTAGCCAACATCTTACTTTGGTCTTCACGGGTCTGCCTCTCAGCTCTGTATGCATTCACATAGTGAACCACATGCTCGGAAAATACTGGCCATTCCATTTTCATTAATCCCACCACCTCACTCATTTTGGACTGTACTTCTTTGGGCATAGCGTTTTTTACATATAATTTGAATAATGCTCTTGTTGACTCATTGCTATCCCATTCATTTCCTGTCTCAGCTTTCCACATTTTCTGATAATCGTGCAGAAACTGTGCTGGGCTATCACTGTCTTTCAGGCACTCTTTTTCTAACTTGCCTGGGTCCATTCGTGAGGGATATTTTTCCCTTAGTGCCTTCCATACTCTGGGTCTCAAATAGTCGAAGGGCACCTCGTCATAGTGGTGCCCGTCCGTCACCCCTTCCATTTCAGCCGCTCTGAAGATCTCTGCGGTGGCTGCTTGTCCTGCCGTCTTTATCAGTAGTGCCTTGACATCCCCGGCTGCCAATTTGATCCCTCCTGTAAGTTCCTCGAGTTTCTCGATCCATATGTCTGCACCATCTGTCAGGGGAGTCAGCTTCCCAGCAAGTGTCATCATATCCATAAAAGACCATGGTACGTACCGGTAATCATCGTCCGGTCCTTTGGCCAGTAAGGGGGCCATCATTGCCCCACTTGTTCCAGATTTTGATTTCTTCATGGGTTGCTGTTGTAGCAGCTGTTTGCCGCTCCGCAACGTTACAGGGTCTTTAGGTCTCTCCACCTCTGCTGTTAGGCTGACATCAAACGACGACTCTCTGAGACGGGCTAGGAGCTTTTTCTCATTCTCGATTCGAGATTTCTCGAGCTGCTCTTTTTCTTCTTGCCACTTCCTCTTCAGCTCCTTGGTTAGTTCCTCTTTGCTTCGTTCTATTGCCCCCATAGTTTGGTCCCTAAAGGACTGGTTTATTCTTTTTTCTTGTTCCGCTTCTATTCTCCTTAGTCGCTCTTCCAGGTCCTGATTCTCTTCTTTTGCTTGTGATACTATTTGGCCAAGCTGTTGCGCCATTCTTTTCAGCTGTCCCCTCGTTGTCTCCTGCTCCTCTTCCTCCGAACTGTCTTTTCCTCCTTCTCCACCATCACTTTCCTCGTGGCATGAGTCATCTGTCTGGAGGCAGTACTGGTCTAATTCCCAGTCTGAATCTCTGCTACCCCCGTCACAATTCATAATGCTTTTTGACAGTGTCTTTCCTTTTTGAATCTCTTTCCGGGCTGGTCCCTCTATTTCTGTAGATATTTTTCCTGTCCATGAGTTGCTTCGCTTCCTCCCTTTAACGGGTGTTGATGTTCTACTTGGTGACCATGCTGGTGTCTGGGGCTGTGTTCTGTACCATGCTTCAGCAGTGCATCATATTGCCGCCGGCCTCTTTTTTCTCTTCTGGCTGTTCGTTCCTTGAGTTTTTTCTTATTTTCCTGTGTCATCCCACTATACAGTCTTTCTTGTTCTTTGTCGTGTTCTTCTCCACTTTCTGCTGGATCTGGTGATTCTATACATGTTTTAAGTAACATGCTCTCTCCTGTAGGTAATGTCACCTTTTCCCATTTTTCCTTATATTTTTTCTTAGTTGCTGCTTTTTCTTCTTCTGTCTCAGGATATTCTACTCATATTATTGGTGTTACTTCATCCCTGATTGTTTCTGGGTAGAAATAGGCAGGGGGTGCAGTTGGTGGCGTTCTTTTTTCAGGATCTATCACCTCTGATTCTTCACCTGCACTCTCCCTGTTTGTCTCTTCTTCTGGTAAGTTCATTACTACTTTTAATCTTCCTGTGATTACACCTTGTCTCCTTCTCCTAAGAAATACTGTCCATTGTATGGAGGCGGTGGACGATCTATTTCTCTGCGTTGAGTTAGGTGTCCATTTGCTTCTGTTCTAAAGTATTGCAGGATGTTTCTCTGCTCAGCATTTTTTTTGCCTTTTCTTCATGTGTGTTTTATCATTCTTTTTACCCTCCTCCTTCAATCCCTCTTCTACTTCATCACAACATTTTGGATCAAAACTACCCTCCATAGGCCATCTGTTCCTTCCTGACGTCATCTTGTGCCAGTCTCTCATGCACTGTTGAATTTTCTTCCTATTTGCTGGGTGGGTAACAATGACCAATTTTGCAGGTGTTATTACTCCTTTTTGTTTACTGGGGCCAGTTCCCATACTTATGGCAGCCCACTGTGCCCCCAGGGATTCTGTGATAACCTCCCAACCTTTTTCCCTTTACTATTTACCTCCCCCTTTCTCTTTGCTGCTCGAGCTTTTTACCAATGCAGATCGTACGTTTCTCTATACTTTGTATTTTGCTCTTTTATTCTATATAATTCTATGCTAGGTTCTGGCCAACTGGGAGCTATGGCACGCTATGTCCCTGGTACCCAGTCTTTTGTGGTTTAGGATTAGCCCCGTACCACGACACCAGAGCCTTATGTTTCCAGTTTATACAACAATTTCACAACTTTTTGCTTACTTATACGTCTGCATTCCTTGCAGTTACTTATTTTCTTTGTTTAGTACCCCTTGTACTTTTATTCTGCTGTTTCCCTACAGCTTTTTCTGCTTCCGGCCCACTGCCTCGCTAGGCTCAGTGGTGGTGCCCCCGGGCAGTTTATTCTTTTTAACTTCTTTCTCTTTACTCTTAGTTTTACAAAACGTACTTATTGATTAAATGTTTGATTGATTAAATGTTTGATTATAACTGAATGTTTGATTGATCCTTTCTCTTATATTTTGTACCATCACATAACTCAGAATACAAAAACCAGTGATCGCCACACTTAGCCACCCTGCAATTAGAATGGTTAGTATTAATTTTCTGAGTTTATCCATCCCATACAATTCATTTCTTCAAACAATCAGATTTTTAGACCTTATCACCAGTTTTTCATTGCTTTGTTTTACACTAGTAACCCTTCAGTTGATTCTAGGTTGTTTAGAAAAGTTTTTATGGTACCTTCTGACCACTGGGCTGGATGAAGGCTGGATCCCTTTGCTTAATTTTTAGAAAAAGACAAAAATAAATTGGTATCTCACCTGCTTTGGTGAATGGGCCTGGGATCCGCCGTTTCAGAGCCAGCCCCGTGGCCTCCAGTCCTGTTAGCTTTCCTCTGTCAGCTGGCTCGCCAAATGTCGTGTCAAAATTGGTGTCTGGTTCGTCTCTGATCTCAAAAATATTCTAAGTTCTTAAAGTATAAAAATTCAAAGTACAAAGTCAAACAAACTGGTTCAAAGGTCAAAATGAAGGTTTTATTGTCAGTACAATAGCTCCTTCTGAGACTTGCCCGGGCAATGATCTGAATCACAATGCAAAATGCTTCGCCTTTTATACAATCTGGGGCAAGAGCAGCACCGCCTCTTGCCCCTCCTTCTTCCCCGCCCCTTTTCTCAGGGTTTCCTCTGATAGGCTAGGATTTATATGTTTAATTGTGGTTGGCCAGTTGAGGGAGGCATTTTTTAAAATAATTTTAATGGAACAACCTATTTCTTTGTATTTTCTTAAAGAGCTTAACACATCATCATCTGGAACTCAGGGTACTTTCTAGTGACTCATATTCTTGCTGACAAGTGCTTTCTTGTCACATACACGTTAGTACAAATACAAACAGCTGACACCTCACAACAGAGCATATTGGGCTTTCAGGTGCTTTTCCATATCCCTCATATGATCATGACTCATGCTTCTCTGAGCTTACAGGCACTTTTCCACCACAGTACACATCAGAAGAGATCTGGCAGACTTACGCTTCAACAGATAGCGCTCCATTTTGATATAATTTTTCTAACGGCCCTGTTTTTTGACAAGCTGACTTCGCGTGACCCCTGCAGGCCAGCTCTCGTGAGACGAGTCTCTCTCTCATCGTTTTTAATCGTCTTCCTTTTATTTTAATTTAAAACAAAAACACATGAAATTAATTTTAAATTAAATTGTCACCATTTTTTGTTTAACACAATTAAGATTTTTTCATTTTTTAATAGTCTCCATTCTTGGGGTTGCTTTGAGGTTGCTAGGCCATATTTTGGGGTTGCTATAGCAACTGCAAGCTACCCCCTAGTGCCACCCCTGTGCCCGAGCCACCTCATCTGGCTCCTCTCGATGCGGAGGAGCAGCGGTTCTACTCTGAGCCCGTCCCGGATGACCGAGCTTCTCACCCTATCTCTAAGGGAGAGCCTGGCCACCCTGTGAAGGAAGCTCATTTCCACCGCTTGTATCCGCGACCTTGTTCTTTCTGTCACTACCAAAGCTCATGACTATAGGTGAGGGTAGGAACGTAGATCGACCAGTAAATCGAGAGCTTTGCCTTCCGACTCAGCTCCTTCTTTACCACAACAGACCGGCGCAGCACCCGCATCACTGCAGATGCCGCACCGATCCGTCTGTCGATCTCCAGCTCCATCCTTCCCTCACTCATGAACAAGATCCTGAGATACTTAAACTTGTACTTAAACTTGGAGAAGGACCTCATCCCCAACCCAGAGAGGGCACTCCACCCTTTTCCGGCTGAGGACCATGGTCTCGGATTTGGAGGTGCTGATTCTCATCCCAGCCGCTTCACAACCGGCTGTGAATCGCTCCAGCGAGAGTTGTAGATCACGGCTCGATGAAGCCAACAGAACCACATCATCTGCAAATAGCAGAGACCCAATCCTGAGGCCACCGAACCGGATCCCCTCAGCACCTCGACTGCGCCTAGAAATTCTGTCAATAAAAGTAATGAACAGAATCGGTGACAAAGGGCAGCCTTGGCGGAGTCCAACCCTCACCCGAAACGAATCCGACTTACTGCCGGCAATGCGGACCAAACTCTGGCACCAGTCGTACAGGGACCAGACAGCGCGTACAAAGGAGTCCGGCACCCCATACCCCCCACCCCTGAATAGACCTTCCCAGGGAGGCTGAGGGGTGTGATCTCCCTGTAGTTGGAACACACCCTCCAGTCCCCCTTTTTAAAGAGGGGGACCACCACCCCAGTCTGCCAATCCAGCGGTACTGTCCCCTATGTCCACGCGATGCTGCAGAGGCGTGTCAACAAGACAGCCCCTCAGCATCCAGAGCCTTGAGCAACTCCGGGCGGATCTCATCCACACCCGGGGCCCTGCCACCGAGGAGCTTTTTAACCACCTCGGCAACCTCAGCCCCAGAGATAGGAGAGTCCACCCCTGAGTCCCCAGACTCTGCATCCTCATTGGAAGACGTGTCGGCAGGATTGAGGAGGTCTTTGAAGTATTCCCTCCACCGATCCACGACGTCCCGAGTCGCGGTCAACAGCTCCCCATCCCCACTGTATACAGTGTTGACGGAGCACTGCTTCCCCCTCCTGAGACGCCGGATGGTGGACCAGAATTTCTTCGAAGCCGTTCGGAAGTCGTTCTCCATGGCCTCTCCAAACTCCTCCCATGTCCGAGTTTTTGCCTCAGCAACCGCTGAAGCCACGTCCCGCTTAGCCTGCCGATACCTGTCAGCTGCCTCCAGAGTCCCACATGCCAAAAAGGCCTTATAGGACTCCTTCTTCAGCTTGACGGCATCCCTCACTGCTGGTGTCCACCAACGAGTTCTGGGATTGCTGCCACGACAGGCACTAACAACCTTACAGCCACAGCTCCGGTCAGCCGCCTCAACAATAGAGGCCCAAAACATAGCCCACTCGGACTCAATGTCCCCTGCCTCCCTCGGAACATGGTTCCGCCAGTTCTGCCGGAGGTGTGAGTTAAAGCTCTTTCTGACAGGAGACTCTGCCAGACATTCCCAGCAGACCCTCACAACATGCAACAACAGGCAGGCGGTACAGGTCACACAAAACCCGGACAAACAGACTCAGAGACAGTTTCTTTCCGCAAGCCATCACTGCAATGAACAATTACAAATGACCAATACTGAACTGCACTACTACTGCAATATTTTACTATGGGACTTATGTGCAATAAGATTCATCCATTCATTTCAAGTGAATGTCTACTGTACAGTTATTGAATGTACATATATTTACATAGCACCTGCCACTTTTTATATCTTATATTTTATATTTATATCTTATTCCTATTTTATTTTATTTTACACAAATGCACCGGGAGTTGCACTCAAATTTCGTTGTATGCAATACAATGACAATAAAGGCGATTCTGATTCTGATGTTTGGGCCTGCCAGGTCTGACCGGCATCCTCCCCCACCATCTGAGCCAACCCACCACCAGGTGGTGATCCGTTGACAGCTCCGCCCCTCTCTTCGCCCGAGTGTCCAAGACATGCGGCCGCAAGACGGACGATACGATTATGAAGTCGATCATCGAACTGCGGCCTAGAGTGTCCTGGTGCCAAGTGCACATGTGGACACTCTTATGCTTGAACATGGTGTTCGTTATGGACAGTCCATGGCGAGCACAGAAGTCCAACAACGAAACACCACTCTGGTTCAGATCAGGGGGGCCCTGCCTCCCAACTGCCTCCAGGTCTCAGTGTCATTGCCCACGTGAGCATTGAAGTCCCCCAGCAGAACGAGGGAGTCCCCAGATGGAACATTCTCCAATACTCCATCCAAAGACTCCAAAAAGGGTGGGTACTCTGAACTGCTATTTGGTGCGTAAGCACAAACAACAGTCAGGACCTGTCCCCCCACCCGGAGGCAGAGAGAGGCTACCCTTTCGTCCACTGGGGTAAACCCCAATGTACAGGCGCCAAGTCGGGGGGCAATAAGTATGCCCACACCAGCTCGGCGCCTCTCACCCGGAGCAACTCCAGAGTGGAAGAGAGTCCAACCCCTCGTGAGGATACTGGTTCCAGAGCCCAAGCCGTGCGTCGAGGTGAGTCCAACTATATCTAGCTGGTACCGCTCAACCTCACATACAAGCTCAGGCTCCTTCCCCGCCAGAGAGGCGACATTCCACGTCCCTAGAGCTAGCTTCTGCAGCCGAGGATCGGACCGCCAGGGTCCCCGCATCCAGCCACCGCCCAGCTCACTGCGCACCCGACCTCTATGGCCCCTCCTGCAGGTGGTGAGTCCACGGGAGTGGGGGCCCATGTTTCCCTTTCAGGCTGAGCCCGGCCGGGCCCCATGGGCAAAGGCCCGGCCACCAGGCGCTCGCCTCCGAGCCCCACCTCCAGGCCTGGCTCCAGAGGGGGGCCCCGGTGACCCGCGTCCGGGCAAGGGAAACCTTGGTCCAATGTTTTCGTTCATCATAGAGGTCTGTGAGCCACACTTTGTCTGATCCCTCACCTAGAGACCTGTTTGCCATGGGTGACCCTTCCAGGGGCATAAAGCCCCCGACAACATAGCTCCTAGGATCACTGGGACACGCAAACCCCTCCACCACGATAAGGTGGTGACTCATGGAGGAGCAAAGTTATTCCTAAATATCGCAAATAAGAAAATAAACCCTTTACCACTATGTGGTTATTAGTGCAGTCAAAGTGCTAATGTTTAGTGACAATTAACTCAAATAAACCTCTTAATGCACTTCTTTGATTATGAATAGAACTCTCAGGTTGAAAAACACCATTAAAACATTAATAACAAATACACTGGTAAAGCAGAAACAATAAAAAATAATCAATCACTCTTTCAGTTTTTTTTTCTTTTTTAAAACTCTGCGGAGTACCTCTCTTGAATAATAGCTTTCTTTTGAAGTTGTAAAAACTGTCCATAAGGAAGTAGAGATGGTACAGTCAAACCTGGCGCCGTCTGCAGAGCCGCCCTCTTCCTGCCCTGAAGTCGCGATACTCTCCACCGGGTATTAGGAGCGACTCTCCCGTGTCCTCTGAATCTGCACGCCTCTTCTCCGGTCTCGTCTCTGGTCGCACGCTGCTCCGGTAATTGCGCTGCCCTCTCTCTCCTGGACGGACACCCTCTGCTCTGGACTCTCGGCCATACTGGCGTTACGTTTTCACTATAACTCCACCGGTCCAAGGAAATAATGGCCACGCATCATACTGATGTCTTTTTTTGGATTTTTATTCAACATTCTCCTCTGCAGACACCGTGAAAACTACAAAAATAAAGACATAAAAACACCGATTGAAATACACATGCCCAGAGTTTACACAGGTTCAACGATAACATTTGCTGCTAATACCCGGACATAGAGAGGTCCTGACCAGTTAACATAACAGCAACATATTAAACTGTTCGTTTAAGTCACACAAACATTACACAGTTAAAAACCGATAAAAAGTGTAAAATTAAAGTTACCGTGTGCCAATACTTTGCTGCCGTATGTACTTCGTTTATGTTGGCTCTCTACTCTGTAGCCATCATGCTGCTCTCTGCCTGCCGTGCTGCTTCACCTCTGAACTTTAACCAGGTGATCAATTTCGCCAGATCAAATAAACTTAAACTTACATAAGAAACAATACTTCTTTTTAAACCAAACAATATTTTTTAAATCAGTTTTTAATGACCATGAATTGAAATATTGACAAAATTATAACAAAGAATGTCAAATAAACACTTCTGCAGGTATACTGGGCAGTTACAACTCCTAATTTCCAACAAATTTTCTTTGTGGCTGAGGAACAGCTTCTTATAGTGATGGGACTAGCAACACCGATGCGTCGCCGCATGCGTTGAGCTCAGAGAGCAACACCTGTGTCGGTAGCAGTCGGTACGCGTTTCGCCTTAAGAAAGTCATGTGACTGATACAGGTACTGTATCGAACTGACAGTGACGCGCCAAACTGCGTTTTTAAGGAAGCGCATCTGTCGACGGGATGCACTGCCAAAAGAATCTCTAATCTTTTGTCACATGTCGTCAGAATCGGCAATCCGCACCTCTTCCAGCTTGCCTTGCGGTTTCTTTGCACACCAGCATCATCTGTCCCTTGTGAGAGGGTCTTTTCCAAGGCTGGAGAACTGTTGTCCAAAAAGCGGAATAGACGAAAGTTCAAATCTTTGGAAAAACGTATTTTTTTGAATAAAAATTTATGAAAAAAGAAATTCAGTCCACAAGCATCTTCATTCACAAACACGGTCACTTCGATTTTCTAATTATGATGTCTGTATCTAAAGATATCAAAGATACTTTAAATTTAAATTCAGATATGCAATGATGCCATGCCATATACAATGCAATGACATATTTTATTATTGCATACTTGGTCATATTGTTGACAGTTGGGTCTGGCAACTCAGTTGCCTGTAGGGATTTTTAACGTCCAGCAGGTGTCAGTATTCAGTGACACACTATCGACATTTTCAATACAGCTTGGCAATGTGTCGGAACGTTCCAGGAGGCGCCATGGACCCATCACTAGTTTCTTATGTGGAAAGGAGGAAATCAATTAAAGGAATGATGGCTTGATGATAGTTTGTTTTGAAAGTTTGCTGCGGCTTCACACATAATGACACTGACATGTTGTGCTTTGTACATACATTAGGTATGTGATGACATAAACTTAATGAGACTACTGTGCTTACTTTGTTCTGTTGGACGTTTGAGCTCTTGAGAAACAGAGGACACTATGAGCAGGTCACCAGAGCAGCAGAGGGCCATACAGACTGTAAAATCAAATAGCTGTCATGACTTAAATGATAAGTTACCAGTACTAATATGTACTATTCAATTCAATTCAATTCAATTTTATTTATATAGCGTCTGTTACAATGACAATTGTCTCTAGGCGCTTTACAGAGACCCAGAGCATGACCCCCGAGCAAATATCATCAACTAAGATTATATCATTAAATCCAATCAATGATAATGGCAGGTAAAAAACTCCCACGTAGGGAGAAAAAAAAGCCTTTATACCAAACAGTGGCAAGGAAAAACTCCACTTTAAGAGGAAGAAACCTTGAGCAGGACCTGGCTCATATGGGGGGACCTTCCTGCCGAAGGCCAGCCGGGTAGAGAAAGAAAAGAGGGGAGACAGGAGAGAGAGAGGATGGAGGACAGAGAGAGGAGAGACAAATGACTAAATACAATGACCATATAAACATAAACAGATGGAGGCAGCAGCACTGGGATGAGATGGCCAGAGGACCAGGTCGCCGATCACCACGCCAGTCGGCACCCAAACACAAGTGGAGGAGAACCCCGGGATGGACAGTGGATGGAACTGCAAGTCAGCATGAAACCCAGGAAACTCTGGCCTGCAAATACACAAAGAGAAAAGGGGGCAGAAACAGCACAACAAACACAGGAAAGCAAAGAAAATGGAGCACAGTTTCAGTAACAGGGTGCTCCCAAATTCAATAGGTTTTATCAAGTAATGTGTAATTGCATGGTCAAAAAGTGCATTTTACTTTTTATTCTGAGTAAAGTTTACATGACATAAGTCACCATCATTAGCTAATTCTGTGTTTAATGAAATTAAGCATGGTTGAGTTATTGTCACAACAGGGCTTAAGTTATTATTACTTGCTGAGAGCATTTTTTTCAAACACGATTGTTAGGATTTAGAAATTCTTAGTTAGATGCAGAGCTAAACTTTATTGCCTGGGGTGGCTGTAAGAGGGTGATTGCTGAGTTGTTGCTTGACCTCCTGACCTGCTGTCTTCAAGGGACTATGCGATGGCATAGATCAACGTATTTGGTTACATCCTTTCTTGGAACAAACACACCACCTTTGTTTGGACTGGACATCTGGACTTTATTACTGCAACATCCGCTAGACCTCCATCACCAGCACCTTCAAACTGCTTGAACAATCAGACTGTGTGACTGGACCATCTGGAGTTTCGGAGACAAAGGACCATACAACCCGGGAGAGCAGGACCCGCCTTCTTGGGATCCTTAAAAGGAGGGACAGAATTTGAGTTCGGGGTGCATTTCCTGACATCTTCCGTGGTGTCAAGAAGTGTATCATCGGCCGATTAAAATATTCTGCATGGCATAATAATTCTTTGTATACATGATTGTATTAAATTCTTGATTGATCTTTGCTTCTAGATTTGTCATTTAGGCACCAGATAAAAGAACACGGAGAGACAGATTTTACACTATGCAATTTGAGACATGTTAGTGGCTGCCTCATACTCTACCGAGCGAGTCGAGAAAGACCACTCAAAAATAAAAAAACGGACATAAGTGTGGTGGAGGTCGGTTATAAGAGTTATAATTATCCAACCACTGAACGCACTGAGTATCTGACCAGTATGCTGATTTTTGTTGAACGTCGTGGGGGAAAATAGTACTACCAATATGATGTAAACCAAGAGAGCCACAGAAAGAAGCTAGCTGGTTCTGAAACACCGAACACGCGGTTGCTCAAACATTTCACTCACAGCTACACAGACCTGGTAGCTCTGTATGTTCAGCAAATGACTTCGACTGAAGAGACCGTGGTTTAAGCCCAAGTCAGGTCGGACGTGATATTGAGACAGATTGTTATCCAACGTATTATATGACTGAAGCAGTTGTGTATTTATGTTTCATTCCATCACTGTTATTTCCTTTTTTATGCTTCATAAATTCAGCAAATAGCTCACATTGTTGTTAATGGCACAGAAATCCTGTTGGTCTGTAGGCTTTTGACTTCATGGTTTATTGAACACTTGTGTGCTTATGAGTTGTGTTTCAGTGGAGCAGGGTCCCTCACAGTCACTCAGTTTTCTGATCTAAAAGATCCTTTCCCTTTATCCTCCTATCAAATAAAGGGCAATATGTATGTGGTACTGAAGCATTATATATTATGCTTAATTATGGCATTTTGCACTAAAGTTATGTCTGTCCTCCCTAGGACTATGGAAAGCTATAAAATAAGGATTTTCATAAATGAACAGGATATACATAAAGTCTCACTAGATGGGAAAACCAGAGACCCTTGAAGAACTTAAGATTATCGTTAAGGAAAAGTGTAAGTTTAAAGATGACTTTTCTCTCATGTATGAAGATCCAGACTTTGATAATTCCCTCTGCAACCTTGACGATGTACAAGATTTGCCACCTACAAAAGTTACCATCAAGGTCATACCATTGGTGACCCTGACTCTGATACCTACTTCCACTCCCAGTCTATCTGAAGTCTCCTCAGATGATACAGAGATTCTGTCGACACCAAGCTCCTCAAAAAGACAAGAGCGATGGCCGGAATGTTTTGACATTCCAAATTTCCCAGTCGATGTGGAATTCAGACTGAGACAGACTAATCTTCTCTTTTTATGAGACCTTACTTACCTGAATGTACCAAGAGACATGAAGCATGATATCTTGGAGAAACTTGCTGAGGAGATCTACAAATTTGATGCCTATCCAAATGAAGAATGATTCCGGTCAGTGGCATTAGCACTCATAACAAAACATCCCTGTCTGAGGGAACCAGGCTCACCAGATGGGTATTCTGGCTGGAAAAACAGCTTGATGTACAAAATGGGAAACTATCGGAATAAGCTCCGAAAAGCAGGATGTGCAGAGGTTGCAATAAATACAGGAATAAAATGTGCCCCACAAATGGCATTAAAAGGCCTCAAAGGACCAAAAAGGTATGAGGTGAATTATTTGCCTGACCTACCTGAGGGGCAGAATGAAGATTGACTAGAGATGGAAAGAAAGCTCCTGGTTGAAGAAATGAAAAAACAGAACCCCAGTGCAACTGTCATTGCTACAAAGATGGATCGGACCTTCCCACTGCAGAGACGAGAGATTGTGGAGGCTGGACCTCCAATGAAAACCCTGAAGGAGAGGTGGCCTGCCCTTTTTTCAGAAAGACAAGTAAGACCTGACACTTACATGCTTTTTTTGTTTGCACTCAAAATAAATCCAACTGTGTTTTTGTGTGTTATTGCTATGCATTGCAGGTATATGCAGAGTTCAACAGGATTGCCACCACAAATCTAGAAAATCACTTTTTTGATGCATTGGACCACTTCACACCATGCTTTGTCAGTATCTTCAAGTCAAAGAAAGGAAGCGTTGGAGAAAAATTAGCTGAAATTGTGCAGAACAATTTCAGCTAATTGTTGAAATTGTTGAAATTCAGGTCTACTAAAGGGTTCTTACTTTAATTTTTCGTTGAGCACGAATGAGGATAAATACTGCATTTTAAGAACTGGCAACTAGCAGTACTGTTTAAGACTTTTGTTTATGATAAAATGTGTTCTAGATATGAAGATAACTTCTTTTCACTGTCAAAAACTATTTAGACAAAACTAATTTTATGTACACTTTGTGTTGGCATTGTAATGTTAAATGTTATCCTAAACTAAACTTGTTCTCTCCATTAGAAGCCAGATGTCACAGCCCTATGTACCCTTGTTCTCAGAGGCCTGCCAGTACTAACTGGTGATGATCTGAGCAATTTCTACAACACTGCCTTTGTAAGTTCTCATACAGTTACAGAAAAATAAGAATATGGAATATGTCTGTGGGAGTTCAGTACTAGAAAAGAGCACAGTGGTGCATTGGGGAGTTCTGGTCTATTACAGCAAGAATGCAGCTGGCTAACAGGGGTGGAAGATTGGCAGTACATTTCTGTTGTGTATCATAAAAATGATACATGACACATACACAATTGGGTTAAAAACAGAGTGTGTAAAAAAATGCTTGAAATGAGTAAACCTCAAAATTCTTATTATAGCTTTTATTTCGAAAAGATCAAATTTCTTAACGTTTTTCTTTATTTTTCACACTGCAGAAAAAGGAATTAAGTCTTCTCAAAAAATATCAGTCTACATTTTTCTCTACAAATTCAAACATTTACTGTATAAACTGAGAAATGCCTAAAGATTTATCTTTAGGATAATCATACTTATTATCTTCTGAATCAGTAAACTAATATTTAGTTGTAGAGCCACTCTTTCTGAGAACTGCTTCACATCTGTGTCCATGGAGTCGACCAACTTCTGGCACCTGTAAACAGGTATTCCAGTCCAGGACAAGTAGACTGCATTCTACAATACCTCTGCAGTTTTCCCTCAGTTTTCTATTGGATCCAGGTCCAGGATTGGTCGGGTCACTTCATAATGTGAATCTTGTTGGACAGGAAGCAAGATGCTGCTGCTTGCTGGTGTGTTTGGGTTCATTGTCTTGTTGAAACATCCATGTCAAGGACATTTCCCCTTTAGCATCAGACAGTATGACCTCTTCAGGTGTTTTGATGTATTCAAACTGATCCATGATCCTAGTATGTGTGATTCTTGGTTCTGATCAGCTGGATTCTCTTCTGTTTGTTTGTGGGGGGTATCACTAAGGATGCATGTTGTGGACTGTCTGCCTACGAACTCCAGCTGCTTGAGAACATCATACAGAAGGAAACCTTCTTGTCTTCTTTGAAGATAAGGCAAGTACGTGGACATGTTAGTTGGAACTGTAACCAAAACAAGACTGATCAGCTGTTCTCCATTTCACTCTCTCTCCCTCTCACACTTTGTGTGTCTCGCCCTACTCTCCTCTCAGTCTCTCTTTTTCTCCCCCTTCTTCTCTTTCACTGTTGTCCCCTACTGTCCTCTCCCTCTCTCCTTCTGTCTCTCTTACTTTCTCTCATACTCACTCGTTATCTCCCACCAGTGTAACTTCACAGATACATTGAGCATGGGATTTTAAAATGGTGTCAATTTGGTCTTAATGGGTCATTCTCAATTTTTTTTCTACAATGTAGTTTACAAAGGTAATGTCATTTGTCTTCCTCTATTAGCATACCTTGTAGTATATTTAGGATTACTGACCATGGAGAGAAACAATGGGATAATTATTGTTTTTCTCTGTCAAAAGGCAGCTGAGGTCTCAGGCCGTCAGTAAAGCCAAAGCCGGATGTCCAGAGGTCAGTCAGAAAGCAGTGTAGTTGGAAGCATGAATTGTTTTGCTGTTGGGGCTGAATCTATTGGGAAGAATGGGGTGTTTCCAACAGGTGAGGGGTAAAGGGAGAGAGAAGGTTAGGATAGGGAAAGGTTGGTCCTTTCTCTTCCCTATTGTCCTGCCTTCAACCCTCCTCTTACTCCTACTGACCTCTCTTAGGCCGATGCAAGACAGCTCACTTTTTTACGGGTGCTGAAAAGTTGAACCATTTCAAGTTTTCAAGTTTTCCCACCACCTCCCCTGTTGATGACATCACAAGGTCAAGTTTTGACACTAGGTAGCAAAAAACTGGGCAAAACACAATGTGAGTCAGCTTAAGACTTAACAGGCTTGATGCACACTCCACTACTTCCTGACTGGAAGACTGCATCTTTATTTCCTGTACCATACTGTTGTTTTAAGTGATTTATCAGGTACATGCTGGGTGTGCCCAGGCTCAACTCAAACATGTGAGAACAAGTCTACTACTTTAAAGGATAATTGTCAGATTTTTAATTGTTGTCACTTTGATAAAAAAGTGCACAATTTGAGAGTAGGCTGTGTATAATCTCATGTTAACAAGAACACAAAATGCATCCTTATGACTTTTTCTTTTTTTCCAGGCTTTTAGGAGGTGATCAAAGGTCTTAAGGTCTTTGTTACCTTGAACTTGCATCCATCTCATTCTCATGAACGCATATATACGGTGCCTTAAAGAAATATTTTCAACACTCAGCTGGCCTGAGGATGAGCTGCTTAGATTTTGGTGGTCAAGGTTCGGGTTATGCCTTTCATTTTCTAATAATTTAAAAAGAAATACGTTTTACCGTTGGAGGAACTCCAGAGTAGACCTTAGTTCCACTGGATAGTGTACATTGAAGCAGTAGTAGCTGCCAAACATCAGGCAGATAGCAGATGTGAAGGAAATTATGTAGTCGTTGACTATCTCATTGTCGATGCTCAACATAAATGTCTCAGTGCCAAAGCAGGACGAGCCTGTGAATGAACAACATCAATAAAAAAATAAACATTAATGAAAAAGGCTTCAATATCAACCATAAAAAGAAATTAATTCTTAAATTTAATTCTTAAAGTGGGATACAAGCTAACATGAAAGCAAACTAGCTTAGAGTATAAGTGGGTGTTTACTAATAGAGAAGGTTTGTAGGTTTGGTTCAGTTTGCTTACCACAAACAATAAGGCAGGGTGTTGGTGGTACACTCTCCATCTGAACTTCCTCAGGAATGCTTGTCTTCTCAACAAAATGGAAAATATGCTCTTCTTTTTCACCAAAATGAGCCAGCAAAAGAAGCACCATCTGTATGACTTCTTCTGAGCAACCAGTGGACTGACCCCTTTCAGTTTGAATCTTGAGAAGAGCATCCAGGACTTGTTTGCGTTTCTGTGCATCAACTCGTTTGAAAAAGTTTAAGAGACGTGCCCCCTTTTTGTCCACATTGGCAAGGAAAGTCTCGATTAAACTCATGCCAGTCAGTTCCTGGAAGTGTGCTGCCATACCGACTTCCTTAAACAGAAATGGCCATTCCTGGCTTAAGTTTTTAATGCTTGCGCCATGATTTGTTTCTTTAAGCTATGTGAAATAGGTAGACTTGATTAACTCCTTCACGACATCGGAATTGAAGTCCCTCTCACTAAACAGCTTCATTTTTTCTTTTTTTTCGGACTGACTCTCCGCAGTCTCGGGGAGTGGCAGATGTTTCGGCATCCAGTTGACACAGCCATACGTGTCTTGAACACTTGCTCTTTGTTCAGCAGCAATTTCATCAGTGTCATCATCAGATACTGCTTTGCGTTTCTTTATCTTTGGTGTGTCAGGTCGTTTGACATTTTCGACTCTTGACTGAAGTTGCTTTGCCAGGGAATGATATACAAGTCCAATAATGTCACCATCAATAACATCTTGAAGAGACTTCGGATATTTGGCCACCATTCTTTTTGCTATTTCTGTGATGTTGTGTTTGGTTGGATTCTTATGAGTCTTCATTATTTCGGCGACCACTATCCTTACCATCTCTCTTCGTAGATGCGGGCTTGGCCTTTTCTGTCTTTCCAAACTCTGTACTAACTCTTCAAGGAGCTTCTGCCATAGTAATTGAAAAGTGTCTACCCAATCTGGTGCAAGTAGACTACAGCTTCCTGAGGATGATGATGAAGCTCTGGATGATGATGATGAGGGAGTGCTCAGGGAGGGAGAAGGAGAGGAAAGCAGAGACCCTGGAGAGGAACATGCCGAGACTGGAGTTAGACTGGATGAGTCTGTAAAAGTACAATAAATGATTTGACATCATTAAACCTTTAGCGTTTTTCTTCTCATGTTATTTTTAGTAGTGGGTGTGGGTGTGCATTCACACAGACAGTTCTGTAGGGGCTGTTGGGATCAGAGCATAATTATAGGCTTACAATTGGAGTGCAAAAGGGGCAATCCACCAACATTCCCAGAGTTTCTCCTCATGCTGAGAACTGAGGAAGACCGTCGTTCGGCAAAGCTAGATAGGATGAAAAAGCATTTAGGTGCTTCAAAAGTTAGCACATATGCCCACCATGTTTTTGATTTGCCCTCTTATGATTGTGAACCCATTACATTGCCTAATACAAAACAAAATGAGGCATCAAACCTTGAAAAGAAAGTAAATGAGCTAACCAAACAACTGGAGAGGCTAAGCAAAAAGTCACTGAGCCTCACTCAGGATAGTAACCCTGCCCGAGTGGCAAAACCAAAGCGAGATGAAGCCTCTAACCTTGAGAACAAGGTAGCTGAACTGACAAAACAAGTTGAAAAACTAACACAAAATCAGAAAGCGAGTGAGGGCACTGAAAAGACAGATTGCTTAACAATCAGTTCTAATAACGTGAGGAAACCATTTAACTCCTTACCATTCCTGTATAATTTGCATAAAACTCCTATCCAAGGCATACCCAAAGTAAATTGAAAGCTGTTCTTGAACCGTTTGTAGCACATGGTTGGTTTTGGTCTCTTTTGAAAGGTACCACTCTGAAGTTTTTCCCCCAACTGTCAGAATCACTGTAAGTGCTACTAGCATTGAGTAATCTAAGTTTGAACCAGGGGCATATCTACGTGAGGGCCAATGGGGGTCAGTTGCTTGGGACCCCATTAGCACCCCCAACAGACACAGCCTCTGAGGGAAAAAAGTTTTTTTTTTTTTTTTTTTAAAGGAAATATATTAAATGCATTATTAAATACATACATTTCAAATTTAGTCTTATATCTTCACAATTTTTCATTCACCATATAATAAATAATAAATAATAAAAAAGGCGGGGAAGTGCACATCAACAGCGGAATGCACACAAACGCAGTGCATTCTTGTCACCATTTGCGAACGGCTGAAAAGACGAAGAAAGAAGGAACGACTTCCACAGAATGAGAGAAATTGCTTCAGTAGCCTAACATATTGGTAAGTAAGTTGATTGAGTAAGTCTTACTACAAAGGATAAGGTCATAGAGTTATTTTTCATCAATTTATAAGAGTGACTGTCGAGATAGTTAAGTTGCTATGGGTGTTTGAAACAACCTCTGCCTAGCAAGCTAGTACTAAGTTAGCATAGTTAGTTCCAACAAAGTAGCCCAATCAGGCTCGGGGTGGCCATAGAGAGCACCGGGGAAACCCCCGAACGGCCGCTGCGCTGTCGACGCGCACACCGTTCCCCTCGACCGGCCCACCTTTGTCGCGACTTCGGGCGCCGCCGACCCACAAACGGTGGCGGGGTTTCACAAACGGCGGTGGGGTTAGCCGCCGTTTGTTAGCCGCCGCGGCTAACCCCGCCGCCGTTTGTGGGTCGGGCGCCGCCGACCCACAAACGGCGGCTAACCCCGCGCGAACGGGGAGGCGCCCGCACGCCGGAAGGCTGGCCGCACGCCTCTCTTCCAACGGAGGAGAGAGGAGGGCGGCGGGGCGACTCCCCGTGCTGAAAATGAGAACCACTGTGACCTTGAGCCTAACTATAGATAACATGAATCCTGCTATTTTATAAATGAAAGAGAAGTAAAGGCAGTGTGATAAGATAAATTTGTGAAACCTTTCTTTAAAGATGACACAATGGATACGGACAGGGGCAAGAGGAGAGTCCATCCATTCTTCACTCAACACCGAGGAGATCAACAAATAGCAACAGCAGCAGAGGGAGATGATAGAACAGGAGCATCAGGAGTAGAGCCAGTACAGGAGGAGATGGAGGCGGCTGAGGAAGAAGAAACTGTGAGAGAAGAAACTGGAACCAGCACCAGTGTTCATGAAGAAGCAGCAGGCAGGCGTGCCACAACATTGTGCCCTCCAGGTATGGATACACACTTGAGCATCCCGCTATCATTTAGGTTCTAGGTAGCCAACCTGTTGCTCGTGAGGCGAGATATTAGACGGGGATTCTGTTCTAAACTAAGCCTTTTAAAAAGGGAGCTCGTTCACGGACTAAAGTAGCACCAAAAATATGTTCCAATACTGAATGATTCAGCTATCATTCCTCACAGCAGTACAGCGAATGGTCTTGTCCATATAATGTTTGTAGATTTTATCCTTGTTACGTTATGAAAACTACCGTAGTTGGACGTCTATCATTTAAGTCAATGTCACGTGACTCACATCGGTACCATGGACAGCGCCATTCAACGAGCTTGCTCAGGAGAGTGACATGTCTGTCAACCCCGAGTGAGCAGAGATGCTGATCTCTGTGCTGCTGAGTAGCCAATCGTTGTGCTTTGTTAGGAGTGCTCAAAAATATACTGTGATATTTGTTCTATTTAAATGTGATAAAGTGTGATAAACAATTCATAAATAGCATTTTGACATAAATAGGTTTTCTATGTGAAACAAAATGTTGGTCTTAAAAAGAAAAGTTTCCCCCTAAATATCAAAGGGGGTTGTCTTCAGGATCATCTTATATTTGGTAATTTGGGCCTGTGTGTGTGTGTTTGTAATAATTTCTAGGATGTTGTTTGGTCATATTTGCATATTTCATCTGTAACATGATTGGTCTAGTTAAAAAATACCTAAATGTCCTTGGAAGTGAGGAGTATATTAAAACCTTCTACTAATATTGAATTTATTGGTGTTTTACAGACATTTCAAAATGAAGATATGAAGCGCCAGCACAACCGCAACTCCAATTCCCCAAGACGCTCCAGGGCGACCGAAACAGAAGCTTCAAGGGAGAGTGGTACACAGTTCAGCCCTGGTTGAAGTACTCTGCTTCTGAAGACTCTGCCTTTTGTTATGCATGTCGCATTTCAGTTTACCTGGTCATGCTGAGAGCACTTTCACCAGTTCAGGTTTCAAAAACTGGAAAAAAGCTACATATAGAGATGGAGGGTTTGCTGCACATAGCAGATGTGAACATCACAGGGAAGCTATTTTAGCATGGAAAGAATATCAACTTGCAGAAAAAAACAGGGATCTGTAATGGAGCAATTAAATCAATTACAACAAAATTGTCAAAGAAAACAGGGGGTACATCAAAACTCTTGCAGAAGTGATTCTTCATTGTGCTATTCAGAACATTGGTTTGCGAGGACACCGTGAATCCATGGATTTAAGTAGGAGAGGGAACTTTTTGGGAATGTTGGATATCATAGCAAAGCATGATGAAAAGGTTTTGAAAAAACTGAACGGCCCCAGAAATGCAAAATATACAAGTCCTGATATCCAAAACGAAATTTTGTCATGTTTAGCAGAGATGGTGCGCACGTCAATAATAAGAGGTCAAGGAAAGTGGTGCTTTTAGCATACTTGTTGATGAAACAAAAGACAAAAAGAAAATGGAGCAAATGTCATTCGTGGTATGGTACTACTACAATGGTCAGATCCATGAAAGTTTTTTGGGGTTTGAGGAAGCCGAGAAACTTGACGCAGAGAGCTTAAGCTCTTAAAGTCTCTTGAAACAGTATGGTCTTGATTACAAGAGTAACCTTGTTGGACAGGCTTATGATGGGGCGGCAGTAATGAGTGGCAAACACAGCGGTGTGCAGGTTAGAATCAAGGAGGTAGCGAGTCTGGCATTCTATGTTCACTGCTCTGCTCATTGCCTCAAATTGGTACTTGTGGACACAGTGAGGGGGCTGCCAGAGGCTGAATGCTTTTTTTCCCTGTTACAGCAGCTGTCTGGGTCAGCAGTACATTCACGATGGCTACAAGTACCGAGGGACATGTACCCAGCAGATGCCCCTAGAGAATTACAAGTGCTGAGTGACACCCGGTGAGCTTCCAGGTATTATGCCTGCCGAAATCTGTGGGATAGGTTGCCAGCAGTTATAAAAGTGCCCGAAGACCTGGGTGAGGAGAACAGTGGGGAGAGGTCAATAGGTGCCAGGGGCCTGTTGCCTCAAATCAACCTGCAGTTCATAGCATTTCTTGCCATATTCAAGAAACTTCTGGGAGATGCCAAATTACTCTCAGATATGCTCCAGTCTTCCTCTCTGGATTTGGCAAAAGCTGTAAACCTTGTGGAGACACTTATTGACACTTTTGAGTCTTACAAGAGAGAGTAGGTGTTTGGAGATTTGTGGAACACTGTTTTGGACCTTGCAAAGCAATGTGATGTCAGTATAGACCCTGTTCCAAAACGCAAGAGAAAGCTAAGCGCAAAGCTACAGGGATATCATGTTCTGTCTACTGTGGGCAGCCAGGAAATGGGTAATGACAGAGTGTTACAGGACGGGACTATTTAATGTAGTTTTGGATAGGATGCTTAGTGAGCTCAGAAGCCAATTTTCCCATCAATACTGTGATATAATGTGTGGAATACAAGCTTTAAATCCAAGCAGTACCAGTTTTTTTGACAAAACTAGGCTTTTTGCATTTGCCAAAATGTATGGGTGTGACCTTGTTGATCTAGAGCATGGACTCCACCAAGTGAAAAGACTTTTATACCATAAGGTAAAACAAGGGATGCAGAGACCACATGCAGTTGTAGACCTCACAGCATTTATCGAACCATACCAAGCACACATAGAGCACAGAAGGGCAGCGTCTTTAAATTTAGATGAGTTTGTTGATAAATTTGCTGCAAATCATCACAACAGAAGGATACAGCTACTGTGAGAGCCCAATGGAGAGCACAATGGATGTACAAGTAGCATAACTGTAAAGAGAATGTCGTTTATTTTGAATATTCTGGTTTTATGTTTAGTTTTTATGGGCTACTTGTATTTTTTTTTCTTGATTGCTTTTTATTTGATCACTGTTACCACTGTGCCATGGAGCACGATGCGCTCAGAGATAATTCTGTAAGCTGTGAAAACTTTATTCTTTTTATTTCATAATAAGTTTTATTATTTTTGGGCATTTTTATTGTTCTGTTGTGTCTTCTTTGTATTGGTCACTTGGTCACCCCAATTAAAAGACTGGCCCCAGGTGGCCACCCCAGAGTTTTTTTTCTGGCTACGCCCCTGGTTTGAACACACTGAAATATAAGTTTTTTATTTCCGCCTGAATTTTTTTTGTAAACAGATGTCTGCAGATGAGTGCAGCTGTGACTTATTAGCTGGAAAACTCAATGGGACCACAGCATGAAGCCTTACCTAGTGCAAGTTCAAATTTGATAACAATACCACTAAAAATGAGTATTTTTCACATGTTTTTGTAAGAGTATGTCTAGGCATTTCCAAAAATGGCCATTTGGAGACTCCAAAATGGCACTTGGATAAACATGGCCACATACCTCGGATAAAAGGACATAACTCTTGAACGCTTCATCGTACAGTCACAATCTTGGCCTCTAATGAAAGGTGAAACTTAGAGGTATCCTATCCCACATCCAGATTCACTATCAATATTGCTGAAAAAAAGTTACTGAAACATTAAGCTAAACTTTGCATATAAAAAGAGTCAAAACAAGTGTTGTTGTGGAAAATGTAATTTATATAAAAAAATGACTATCTTTTACAACACAGGAAACTATTCACATATTTGAACATATTTACAATTATAACCATTTACAGGTTGGCAGCATGCCAGTCACAAAGGCACATCACACGAGGAGCATTTCAACTGTGTTTTAGCATGACAGTGCCTGCACTTCAGCCTACCAGTAGTCCTCTGCCCACTGATAAAAACCAGTATGTGATGTGCTCCACGCGGAGCAGGAGGTGGGACAGGTCTGGCTGTGGAGGAAGACCCTGCTTCTGCCAGCTGCTCGGCGAGGGTCTCCCAGAATGCCTTCTGGTGCAGAGGGATCTCTCCTCTCCACCCATACACCTGGAACAACAATGAAAAAAATATATACAAAAACATAAATATGTGCAACACAAAAATTGTTTCATTTCAAAATGAATACACAGTTGAATATACAGCACATACCGGCTGTTAGTGATGGGCATTCCTGCTCTTTGAGGAGAGCCGGCTCTTTTGGCTCGGCTCACTAAAAAGAGCCGGCTCTTTTGGCTCCCAAGTGGCTCCTCAGATTTTTTGTTAATTAAATTAATTTATTACCAAATTATGTGTAAAATGAATAACTAATCTTAAAAAAACATAAAATATTACGTATGTATTGTATTTATATTTATATAAATTAATAAATTCTAAATAAAAAAAAGACCCATTTCAATTTGTGAAAAAACAAAATCAACTAAACATCACTCAACAAAATATAAATTAAAATGTGCAACTATTTACCGTGAAAAACCTTCAGAGTCCCTTTCTGGTCTTTTCTCCAACTCTGTTAATTGCACTGTTGGATGATTAGTTTGAATATGACTTTGCAGGTTGTTTGTGGAGCCTGCTCCATATGAAATTTGTATTTTACAAAGTGTACACTTTGCCTTAACGGAGTCTAACACTTTAAAATGTGTCCATATTTTACTCCTTTTCCTGTTGTCACTCATCTTTGGTGAACTGGTCAAATCCTCCTGCGCTCCTCTCGCTGTCGTCTCTCTGCCTCCTGTGTGTGTCTTTAACCCCCCCCCCCCAGCAGAGTGTTGTTGACTCTGCTCCCCTCCCTCCTGCTCAGTGTAGTCGCACAGACGTTGCCACAGCCACACATGTTGACCAATGCGGCTTTAAAAGACAATATAAAATAATAATTAAAAAAAAAAAACGCTCTGGCTCACGAGCCGGCTCCCGTCGATCGCGAGCCGGCTCCCGTCGTTCACTTCAAAGAGCCGGCTCTTTTCCGGCTCTCGTTCACGACCGACCCATCTCTACCGGCTGTACTCCTTCACAGCTGGTGGAACTGAGATGTCCTTCATCTGCCAATGTCCATCTGCACCTTTAAACCTCTATGTGACCACTTGCTGACTGGCTCCCAATCCACATCTGAATCCTCAGATGACTGCCCATTATGTGAAAATAAAGAAATAAGTCATTTACAAAATCTCCATCTTTTCTGTATTGTACTACTTTGCACAATGAAACACCCTCCCCCCCACACACACACCCACACACACACACACCCCAACAAACAACTCACACATACTCCTCCCCCCACACACACACAAACAAAGGACTTTGTATTTATTCAAAGTAAAACTTGTTTATGTCGAAATATACAGTAATATGTAATATAATATGAATAATACTACCTATTATGATACAATATATACATAATAATATAATATAAGCTGTAATATAAGTCACAATTTAGTCAAATACTTACGTATGCAGAGCAAAATCTTCTCCTACGGAGAAAATGTCTTCTGCACAGGCGTGCGCTCTCTTATCTGGCCTTATCTGATCTCTCCTCTCCTGACACGTCACTTTCACGATGAGCAAATTCCTCCAATAAATACACTCCCAAACTGAAACGCTGAGAAATAAGCCACAATGCGTGCATCCCGCTGAGACGCGCGGTCACGCGTGTTCATGACACTAGGTAATTACCATTTACGCTCAGCTTTCTTTGTTTCCCCGTTATCTCCACCCACTCGACCGTCACATCGTTGTTTTCAGAATTTCATTGGCTATTCAATGCGTCAGTCATCAGCACGATTGATTCTAACTGGCTGGTTTTTTCCTGAAGCAAAATAGGACATGGCTTCGTTTCAACATTGGCCCTTATTGGCTATTGTAGGCTGTGGACAGGACAGGGAAGCTGCTGTATGGCTGTATGAGGTGTCAATCGAAAGTTCAGATGACTCCTTCCATTTTAAGACCACAGACACGTATGTCAACACAGAATAAAGTGTTTTATGACGAATACACGGAAGTTACTGAACACTGACCAGCTACCAGTGGCGTTTTTGTGGATATTTTCTGGTATAATAATGCATTTTGGACTAAATACTTTACTGGATTGGATCGACTGGACCTTTGGGAGTTCAACCAGACCATTTTTGTGGGAATATTTTTAATCGGACGACTTATAACGCTCATTAGGTGAGTTGCGTCGATTTCGTAACTGCTTGTTTGTTTGTTTGTGGTGTCACAAAGGCGTTGATTGTACCTGCTGTTATGATTATACCCTGAAATGGTTTACATTGATTGAATCACAAGAATCTTAGCTTTCCAAAGATATGTCGCATGAGTGCCTCACGTAACATATGAGCTGTGTAAATTATGGTTTAGTTTTGGAAACTACAAAAATTCAGACTGTTAACAGTTTAAGGTGCCTGGAATGCCGAGGCTGTGGTTTTGTTTTAAGTGTGGGGAAGACAATCACATTGCTGCTCATTGCTCAAATTAACCTAACCCCACGTTGGTTCACAAAAAAAATGTAGAGCTCAGGGATAGACAGGATAAGTTTTTCGCTCAGCAGACTGCTTCCCCATTCGCTTTAAACTAGTAGCAGCTCTTGCCATGGGACACCCAGGAGCTGTAGTGGTTGATAATCCCTGTCCCAACAGATCAGTTAATCGTGCTGAAACTCAAAAGAAAGTTAAAACACAAATAATGACTGAAACCTATTATGACACAGAGCAATCTATTCCTCCAGGACTTGTAGGTCTTCGTTGTGCAGCTTCTGTTTTCCTTGAAGGTGTACCATGTGAGTCCATCATGGACACCGGCTCACAAGTCACAACAGTGTCCGAGTGTTTTCATAAGAACTATCTATCTCACATCCAATTCATGCCCTTCTTGAAATCGAGGGAGCTGGTGGACAGCAGGTCCCCTATCTTGGGTACATAGAAGTTTGTGTCACTTTCCCACTGTCTGTTCCTGGCACGGAAGAGGAGTTAGTTGTGTTAGCACTTGTGGTGCCGGAGTGTCAGTTCAACAGCAGGATCCCTCTGTTGATTGGTACTAACCTATTATTATGACTTTATGAACGAGTGTTTGAACGAAACGGTCCAGAGTTCATTTGTAAACTCTTCTCAGGAGACCTTGCAGTAATCTTCCAACACATTGCCCAGATCCGTGACCTCAACAACCATGCGCATCCTGTCAGGTTACAGAGTGGGAATCCCATCACCATTCCTGCAAAACAAAAGTTCTGCATCGTAGGCAATGTCAGAAAAACAGTCAAACCACATTTATGCTTGAACCTAACGAATGTCACAGGTTGCCAGGTGGCGTGTTCCTTGAAGCTGCAGTGACAGACAATCCATTTAAATCTAGCAGCAACGTCCCAGTCGTCCTGATTAATCTTAGTGACCACAATGTTACGCTGCAACCAAAGGGCATCATTGCTCAAATATGTGCAACTCAGGAGGTCACACCGCTTGGACCAGAGCAAGGTGACTCTCGTCACCGGGAACCTGACTGGGATAACCTCAAATTCAATCTTGATGATTCACCGATATCTGAACAATGGAAAGATTGTATCATCACCAAGCTTAGATCCATACCAGATGTCTTTGCTGTGGATGACCTGTCATATGGTCATACCACTGCGGTAAAACACCACATCAGGCTACACGATGGGACTCCTTTTAAGGAGAGGCCAAGGCCTATTCATCCCAGTGACAGGGAGCAACATCTTAAGGAACTGCTTGACACAGGAATCATTAAAGAGTCACAGAGCCCTTTTGCTTCGCCAGTGGTCTTAGTCCGAAAAAAGACTGGCTCTATCAGACTATGCATCGATTACAGGAAGCTGAATGCTCGAACCATCAGTTATGCATATGCTCTTCCGAACATTGAGGAGACCTTTGCTGCCCTAAGTGGTGCCGTGATGGACCTCAAGTCTGGTTATTACCAGGTTGAAATGGCTGAAGAAGATAAGCCTAAAACTGGTTTTACGTGTCCTTTAGGCTTCTTTGAATTCAACTGTATGCCACAAGGTGTCAGAAACGCACCAAGCACCTTTCAGCGCCTTATGGAGAGGTGTGTTGGTGATTTGCAGCTCAATGAGGTATTGGTATTTCTGGGCGACTTGATTGCATTTTCAGAGACATTGGAAGAGCATGAAGCACGGCTTATGAAGGTGCTAAACTGTCTCAAAGATTACGGTTTAAAGCTTTCCCTGGAAAAATGTCACTTCTTTAAAGCGTCAGTCAAATATCTTGGTCATGTCGTTGATGCACGGGGTGTTCATACGGACCCTGACAAAATATCTGCCTTGAGAGATTGGCCTCGTCCTTTAAATTGATCAAATTGAAATTCAAATTAATCATTGAATTTCCCTTTATGGGATAAATAAAGTATTTTTCATTTTTTCATTTCAAATAGGAAAGAGCTCAAATGTTTTTTAGGCTTCGCTGGGTACTATCGGCGGTTCGTTGAGGGATATTCCCAGATAGCCAAACCTCTTAATAGCCTGACAGCAGGCTACTATCCACCCATGAAGAGAGGAAAAGTGTACAAGAGGGAGCGTGTGTGTGGAGTGGACTCCCGAGTGTGAAAGTGCATTTAGAACTCTGATCGAGAAATTGACGTCTGCACCCATCCTTGCCTTTGCAGATCCACAACTGCCATATGTTGTACATACTGATGCTTGTTGTGACGGGTTGGGGGCAGTGCTCTATCAAGAGCAGGAAGGGAAGCTCAGAGTTGTTGCGTACGCCAGTCGAGGTCTTTCAAAGAGCGAGAGAAACTATCCCACGCACAAACTTGAATTCTTGGCCTTAAAATGGGCTGTTTGTGAAAAGTTCAGTGATTACCTTTATGGATCAAGGTTCACTTGTACTTACTGATAATAACCCACTCACATACGTTTTGACATCTGCAAAGTTAGATGCTGCTGGACATCGCTGGTTGGCCTCCCTTTCTACTTACCAGTTTACCATCAAGTACAGGGCAGGGCAGGCCAACCGTGATGCAGACGGGTTATCTAGGAGGCCGCAAGGTCCACCTCTTGAAGATGAAGCTTTCACTCAAGAGTGAGAGAGAATAGAGGACATGAAAAAACGGTTCATGGAAACAAGAGATGAACCATGAAGTTTTCTGCACTGTGTCAACGTCATCTTATGGCGTTTAAAGACGAACATCACCCTTATTCAGAGCAACCTGTCATTGCAGAGTCTCTTGTTGTCAACCCAACTGTAGTGTCTGACATTTTCGGTGAGGACACTTTACCATCCATGACTAACTCTGACTGGTGTAATGCTGAAAATAATGACCCAAACCTCTCACGTGTCATCACCTTTGTGAGGAGAGCTGTAAAACCCAGTTTCAGAGAGACAAACCTTGAACATCCAGATGTCAAACTTCTTCTCAGAGAATGGAAAAGACTCGAACTCAAGGATGATGTACAAGGATGATGTGATTCCTTGTACAGGAAGTGGGTCTGAGCGAGGCAATCTGGTCCATCAGTTGGTCTTACCCAAACAGTTCAGAGAGAGGGCACTGCAGGGAGTGCATGATGATGTTGGCCATCTTGGTTCCGAGCGTGCACTTAATCTTGCTCGTGCCAGGTTCTACTGGCCAAGGATGGCCAGAGACATTGAGGAGAAGTGCGGAAAGTGCGAACGGTGTTTCAGGAGGAAGGCTTTGCCTCAAAAGGCTGCGCCTTTAGAAAACATTTCTGCTACTTATCCGCCGGAACTCCTTTGTATGGTCTATTTATCGCTTGAGCCAGATAATAGAGACACAAGAAACATTTTAGTCATCACTGACCACTTCACAAAATTTGCAGTGGCAGTGCCGACTAAAGATCAGAAAGCCAGAACTGTTGCAAGAGCTTTATGGGAGAACTTCATTGTGCACTATGGGTTACCCCGTCGTCTGCTGAGCGATCAGGGCAGGGACTTTGAATTGAAGACAATCGGGGAACTTTGCACACTGATAGGAGCAGATAAAGTCCGTACTACCCCATAACGGTTTAACCGTACTCTCCTTAGTATGGAAGAACCCTGGAAGAGAGGGACAAATACCATTGGAGAGATTTTGTCAAACCTTTGGTCCATGCATATCATTGCACGAGGAATGATACAACAGGCTTATGAACTTATGTTTGGCAGGCAGCCCAGACTGCCAATTGATCTTGTCCTGGGAATCCAGCCTGATATGGCAAACCCTAAGACCCACTCAGAATATGTCAAGGGCCTACGTCAACGCCTCCAAGAGAGCTACTCATTAGCTGCTAAAAATGCCAAGAAAATTGGAGAGAAGAACAAGGCTAGGTTTGACAAGAAAGTCAGGGCAGCTGAACTCTTAGAAGGGGATAGAGTTTTAGTGAGAAATGTAAATATCAGGGGGAAACACAAATTGGCAGATCGGTGGGAGCACAAAATCCATGTTGTTGTCAGACGTATTAGAGACAGTCTTTTACAACCTGTAAAAGAGATCAAGGAGCAAGGTTCTTCCAATGGCTCATCGAAGAAAATGAGATTGAGGGACAAGCACACAAAAGACGCGCAAGGGGATGTTGATTGTCAGGAGGATGAGTCGTACAGTGGTGAGGATGAATTCCATCCTAGCACATGGGTGCCAGAAATCATCACTAGAGGTCCTTTCCTGCAAAGGGAAGGAGGCCTCAATGTGTCTCAGCCAGTTCCCAGGGTATTAAATCCAGACACCCCTTCTTTTGTGCCCCAAAGCTCCTCACACTTACCTGAGAGACCTGCCCATGAGCTTCAAGCAGAAACTCCTCTTGTCAGCCCCGAGAGTAGTGGTTCAGCTACACATCATAACTCACAGTGTAGGACAGTAGACCATATTATTATTGATATTCCAGAACCTGATATGACACACATCTCACCTTTTAGAGATAACGCAGATCTCATCACCACAGATCCTGTAGTTGCAGACAGGGCTGGACTGGGACCAAAAAATGGCCGGGGCATTTTTGATCCCTGGCGGCCCACCATACGCCGGGGATCAAAAATGCTGGTTATTTATACGATATGCGGAAGCACATGCTGCATGTTGTATACTATGTGCACATAGTGAAGTTTCAAAAATTAAAATAAAGTGCAGTAGCCTACTTGAAAGAGAGTAACCATGTTACAAAAATTGATACACGCTTTCACTACTCACAGAGACCTTCTTGGGAGAGATGGCCACAGTGCCACAATTCCCATCTCAAAGTGAAAGTGGCGGCTAAAATAGTCTAAAACTGCCTGATCTCCCTGTGACTCGTCCACTCCCATTTCAACATTCTGGCTTGACTAAACACAGAGAAAGAGAAGCAGGGGTGTTAGTGTCACTAGTGTTACTTCTGTCTACCAATTATTTATCATGCATTTCAGCAAAGCAATGTTTCACTAATATTTTAACACACTTAACACTGTAAATTGGACACCAAATCTACTCAAAGCATTATTTGACAACAAAGACTAAACCACACACACACACACACACACACAGGTGATCACCTCCAAATACCTATTCTGACCTCAATCTCGCCCTGCTGCTGGGTCTCATCTCTCTCCTCCTCCTCATCCTCCTCCTCCTCCTTCTCCCTCTCCTCGTCCGCTTCTTCTCCGACAACCACCTGTTCACTCGACGGCCCCACGGCCGATGGCCCCGCGGCCCCGCCCCCGAGCTTGTGGTTGAAAACATTTCCGTGATTTTGGCACATTTTGCTGCATCCACTTTTAATTTTTTTTGTCTCCGTTCTCTGAGCTTTTCTGCTCCTCCCTTTCACTTTTGTGCTTTTTTCTCCATTTCCATATTCATCCACGAGCCACCACACTCTCCGGTCAGGCCAAACGGGAAAATTTGGTCAGGAGGGATGGGAGGGCCGGGCCAACGAGAGCTGAGAAATTTCATTGGACTTGCCCAATGTCCGTCAAGAAAATCAACCAATGGACCACTTCGTGTCTTCGCAAGGTCCCACCCCGCCTCCACCCCCTCCCTTCAGCAGAAAATAACGTTCATACTGCGTTCACATCAGCGGAGCACTTGTCAGACAAGCACTTGGAGCGCTTGTCTGATTAGCTGTCAGTGTTTCTTTCTTGAGTTTGTTGAGTGTGTGTCGTTCCCCCCCCCCTCGGAGATTTTTATGAGCCTGACTACCAGTCCGTTACCGTCGCGGTCAATAAAAACTATATACTTTTTTTTTTTTTTTTTTTTATGACAGACCTGGGCCGGCCCACAGATGTGCGTCGGCCCACCGGGTCGCCCGATGGCCAGTCCATGCCTGGTTGCAGACACTGACAATGTAGCGACTGAGTGTCTCGAGCCTGAGACCACAAATGGCAGGCATTCTGTTAGGGAGAGCCGTCCGCCTCGGAAACTTACCTATGATGAGCTGGGTGAGCCTTTAACCTTGGCCATCAGTTCATTCTTTCAGGCCTTAGGAGCTGCTATTTCACACGCATCTGTACCTGTAGGAGCAGGTATGCATGCAGGGACTCATGCAGTCTAGAGTGGGAGAGTGTAACCCTGATTAGATTTATATCACTCTAAATACCAGGTTCTTTGAATGCATCGTAGTTCTCGTCTAGTAATTTAGTTTCCAGTTTCACCCTGAACGCATCACCTGGAGTTCTCTGTGAGTGTGGAGGTGGGGAAGGAAAAAAAAGAAAACAGAGGGAGAAAGAAGAGGCAGAAGAAAAGCTCCACTCTGCTGTGATGTTTTTCTCATTTTCAAGGAAGAGAATATCCATGAACAACTGTTAGAAGAGAGCTGCTGTTAACAGTGAACCATAAATGAATTGATTGAATTGAATTGAAAATACTTTAATAATCCCCGAGGGGAAATTGGCTTGTTGCAGCAGATACAAAATATACATAAATAAACAGGACATTAAATAGACATTAAATAGGCAATAAATAGACAAAAAACAGTGTGCAGAAACAGAACAATAAATAGACTAAAAACAGTGTGCAAAACAAGACACTAAATAAAAAGTAAGTAGACAAAAACAGTGTGCAAAAACAGACAAAAACAGTGTGCACAACCAGTAATAATAAAACTGTAATAATGTAATAAAGTGATAATGCGGCATTAACAGAAGGCAGTGGCAGAAGTAATCATTAGCGATTATTCCCTGACAACCAGGAGTTATAGATTTTAATTGCACTAGGAAGGAACGACCACCTGTGTCGTTCCTTTGAGCAGAGGGGTTGAAGGAGTCTGCCGCTAAAGCTGCTCTTCAACTTGTCCAGGATTTTGTGGAGGGGATGAGAGAGGTTGTTAAGGATTGCCAGCAGTTTTGCTAGCATCCTCTCTTTTACCACCTCCTCCAGTGGGACAAGTTTAGAGCCAACAGCAGACTCAGCTTTTTTGATGAGTTTATTCAGTCTGTTGGCGTCCTTAGCCCTGATGCCTGCCCCCCAAGACACCACAGCAAAGAAGAGGACGTTCGCCACAACAGACCGATAAAACATCTGCAGCATTTTGTTGCACACATTGAAGGACCTGAGCCTCCTCAGGAAGAGGAAGGGCGACAGCACAGTTCCCTGGGGGGCGCCGATGTCACTGATCAGACGACCAGACACACAGTTCTGTAATCTCACAAACTGAGGTCTGCCCGTCAGATAATCATCGATCCAGTTGATGAGGGGAGCATACACCCGCATACTCTCCAGTTGGCCTTCAGCAGCCTGGGCTGGATGGTGTTAAAGGCACTGGAGAAGTCAAGGAACGTGATGCGGACTGAGGTGTTGGGGCTGTCCAGGTAGGAGTAGACCCTCTGCAGTAGATAGATGATTGCATCATCAACCCCAATGTGGGGCTGATATGCAAACTGCAGGGGGTCCTGTGAGGGGGACACCAGTGGTCTGAGGTGTGAAAGTACCAGTCTCTCCATGACCTTCATGATGTGAGAGGTCAGTGCTACTGACCTGTAGTCCTCCAGTGCAGCAGCACGTGCTTTTTTGGGCACGGGGACTAAGCAGAAGGTTTTTCCAGAGCACTGGCACTCTTTGGAGCTGGAGGCTCAGGTTGAAGAGATGCTGGAGGACTCCACAGAGCTGACTGGAACAGGCCTTCAGCACGTAGGGGCTTATGCCGTCTGGTCCAGCAGCCTTTCTCTGTTTCAGCCTTTCCCAGCTGTTTCTTCACCTGTCTGGGTGTGAAGTAGAGGGGGGGGGGGGTTGGGTGGGGGGGGTGGGGGTTAAGGGGGAAGGGGAAGAATAGGAGTTGGGGTGGGGGAGGGAAGTCTAGGTGTTAGTAGGGGGGAGATAGTATTTGTTACCAGGGGGGGTGTGGGTGGGGGTGGAGTGGGACAGGAGATGGTGGGCTGAGGGGGGGGGGTTACAGTTCTATGGAGGAGACGAGGAGGTGTGAGCAGGAGAGGGGGAGGGGTTGAACCTATTAAAGTACATGTTCAGTTCGTTTGCATGCTGCTCGTCCCCCTCCACCGCACCCCCACCCCTCCTCTGGAAGCCGGTGATCTGTCTCATGCCATTCCACAATTTCCTAGCGTTGTTATCTCCCAGTTTGGTCTCCAGTTTCCTCCTGTACCTGTCCTTGCTCTCTTTGGAGCTCCACTTGAATCTGCTTTGTATAAGCTTGGTTTCTGCACGGTTCCCTGCTTTAAATGCCCTCTTTTTTTCATTTAAGAGCATTTTCAGGTCGCTGGTTACCCACCACTTGTTATTTGGGTGACAGCGAACTTTTTTTGTGGGGATGGTGTTGTTGATACAGAAACCAATATACACAGAGACACAGTCAGTCATTCCGTCAATGTCCTCGCCATGTGGCTCAAACAAAGCATCCCAGTCAGTGGCCTCCAGTGCTCCACGCAGTGTCTCCATTGCCTCAGGAGACCATTTCCTAACTGTCCTCATGGTGATTGGGTGCTGTTGAACCACAGGCTTGTACAAAGGGGAGAGCAGGACAAGATTGTGGTCTGATCTGCCCAGTGGTGGCAGAGCAGTGGAGCTGTACGCATCTTTGACATTTGCATACAGCAGGTCCAGAGTCTTATTTTCACGTGTTGCACATGTAACAAACTGGAAGAAAGTTGGGAGTGTGGATGAAAGAGACACATGGTTAAAGTCACCTGTGATGATAATGAATGCATCGGGTTGTGTGTTCTGAAGTCCCGCAGTCACTGTATGGATGACGTCACACGCAGCTTCTGCATGTCCAGATGGAGGAATATAGACGTTGATCACGATAACGCTGGTAAACTCCCTTGGCAAATAATATGGACGGAGTCCGATTGCGACGAGCTCGATGTCCGGGCAGCAGACTCGCTCTTTAACGGTGATATGCCCGGGGTGACACCAGCGCGTATTGACGAGTACAGCAAGCCCCCCTCCTTTCTTCTTGCCGCTTGCGTTGATGTCTCTGTCCGCCCGGACCGTCTGGAAGCCGGGGATGGAAATGTTAGAGTCCGGTACTAGATCATGCAGCCACGTCTCCGTGAAGCACATGACGTGGGACTCTCTGTATTCCCTCTGCGTCCTGGTCAGCACTTCCAGCTTGTCCATTTTATTAGCCAGAGCCCGCACATTACCGGTGATGACTGCAGTGAAAAATTGAGATAAAAAGTCCGATTTGTAAGAAAAAACACCTCGTCGTTGTGCGTGACGGAGGTGCACGCAGCTGTGTAGAAAAATAAAAACGCACAAAAAAACACACAAATATGAAGAAAAATACAAAGAAACAGATAACATACACGGAGTTGCTGCAACAGGCTGCCGCCATGTTGAGAAAAAAAAAAAAAAAAAGAGACTTACCTCGAAGGAGTCGGAGTGTTTCCTCTGAACTTCTCAAACTATTCTGGCTGTTTTTTTTTTTTTTTTTTGAGGGACAATTTTATTTGTGCAGCTTGAGGAACTGCTCCATCGTGTTCCAGAAAGCCAGTGCTGCTGTGGGTGCCTTCTGTGCGTCAGGACATCGAGACGTGGACGTTGCCATACCAGGAGGGCGGTAGGAATAAAAAAAACAAGAAGAAGCTGTTCAAGAGGCATCATATCAATTATTTTGCTACTCTTCTCCACCTGAGCTCAGGGTTTTTTTTCTTTTTGCTCACGGGCCCAAGGTATATGTAGGGCAGTTGCCTACATGGGTCAGCAGGTGGCGACATTATGCTGTATATGCTCTCTGGTTTGAGCAAAGCGCCATAATTTGTCCCTCACTGGACACCGTATTTTAAGTTTTCTTTCACTCCGCACTGGCGCGGTTTTGTTTAGTGTTCGTTTGTGGTTTGAAAGGTAAGCACTAGAGATCGCATTCTCTACGTCATAGTTAAATAGGTCGATGTTAATCAGTTGTTATGATGTTTAGTCTAAATTATGCATTTACTGAGATGCTTGTTTACCATTTGACAAAGTTTTGGGAGTTTGAGACTTTGTTTTATATTTGTATGTGGGCTGGAAGTTTGGCTAGCCTTTTCTCTTTTTTATTTTATTGAATGTATTTCACAAGCTATGTTTGCTATTTAATTGCCTGCACATTTTCCTCATACTTGTCTTGAGTCTGGGACCTTGTTTAGCCATTATGAAGGTGCAGTGCTTGATTTTATTATTTTAATTGTATTCAAAATTATGTTATTAGTTATCTTGATATTGAGTGTTCGTTTGTGGTTTGAAAGGTGGAGCTGCCAGCACCAACACAAATAAACAGCGCGGTCTGAACCACGACCTTGAACACCGTGTGTCCGATTCTTGCCTCCCCCTGCACCCCAACAACAACCTTACACACAACGCAGAGTCCTCGGGTGTAAAGAGGTGCAATCCTACACGGGCTGGGTTACATCTTTGGTGCCGTGACCCGGATCGTGGTGCTCAGAGACCGAGACGGAAGTGAAGCGGTTGGCAGCAGTTTCAACTACTCCACAGTATTGAACTGTTATTATCCATGTGTATAGTGTGACTAGTCAGTATCCAAGATACTCATCCTCTTCAACATATCCTTTGAATGTCAATTTTATTTCATTGTGTTTTCATTGGAGGACTTTCTATGTTATTCTGAAAGTCACAACAACAGTAGTATATTCTGTGTGAAACATCTCCCCAAGGGTAATTGTGGTGACTATTAAGCATGGTATTTTTTATCTTGTTTGTGCTCTCCGTGTTGAACATAGAATTGTGTAATGACGTTTTGAGTTTAATTTAAGATTAATGTGAGTTTTATTTGGGTTGTAAAGTGGAAATTGTACCACACTTTTTTGATTTTGGTTATTACACACCTAGAGTAATAGTAGTTATACTTGCTCACAGCACACATATAACACATATAACATACTTACACAACCAGATGTATATATTTTATTCTCCAGCCTAAATCAGACAGAGAGAATATTGAAGATGATGAGTGACTATGCTGTCTCCCCACTAAAGCAGGGTCCCTCTGCAGCAATATCAAGCCCCTTACCTGCCCCTGGGCCTGTAACAAGCCACAGTTATGACCCTCTAAAGAGAACACATACTCACCTCTCCAACGAAGGAGCAATAGCTGGCACCAGCAACCAAGAGCCATCTGTGAGGTAAAAGCTAGCCGATTTCTATGAGCGTGGCCAGAGGTCGGGGGAGTCTGCCTGCTCTTATGCTATATCACTGGAGGCAACATTGCGAGCTGTAGAAGAAAGCCAGAGAGGTGGCAAGCCGTTCCCCGACCGTGACTGTAAACTCACTCGGCAGTTCCTCAGAGGACTAAATGATGAGGAGGTATACATGAGGATTGCTCCAATGAAACCCCGGCTTCTGAGCTTTAGAGAGCTGCAAGCTGAGCTTAGAAATCTGACAAAAGAAACAAAAAAATTCCAGTCACTAAAGAAATCACAGAGAACCTACACTCAGGTCCAGGTTGCACCGGACTGTAGCTCAAACGTGAAAACAGAGAAAACTAAACATACGTCAGAGTGGTCAGAGCTAACAGAGCTGGTCAAGAAATTAGCTCTCTGCCAAGAGGAGCAGATGGCCAAACTGACTCACCTTGAATCGAGAATCGCTGCTCCATCCGTCGTCCCCCCACAGAGAGTTCGGCCATCCCCCGGACTTACAACCCAGACCCCACTTGCCACATGCTACCTATGCGGGAAGCAAGGACATATAGCCCGGGTGTGCAGAGCAGTGTTCGCAGATCCTAATCAGACATGGGCTCACCAACTTCCGCCTTCAACTTGTACAGAGGGGAACACATCTCACTCAGCTCAGCCTTTAAATGGGTAGAGCCCATGGTCACCGGGGCAACTATGGGCAAGCAGCAAGATCCCCCACTGCTGGCAAACAAGATGGGTGATGGAGGCGAGAGCACCCCAATAGTGGGCCCGAGGAATGAGGGAGAGGTGGAAGTAAATGGAATGAAATGCAGGACTCTGGCTCTCAGATAACTAGTATCACCCACAAATACTGGTGTAACCACCCAATCCTTAAGCAGCAAAAGCTGCAGCCCTCAAAGATACCTATCGAAGGTGCTGCCGGTCAGAGTGTAACCTACCACGGTATCCTGCGGATTAACTTGAAAGTGTTAGGAAAAGAGTTCAAGAATGTGCCAGCATTTGTTGTCACAGACTCAGAATATCGCTCCTCTGTCCCTCTGCTTGTGGGAACTAATGTCCTCCGTGCCTCCAGAAGCCACCTTCGAGCAACCTATGGCCAGCAGTTCCTTCACCACATCAAGGAGAGCCATCCAGAGTGGCACACTTCCCTACTGGAGCTTGGGGGATGTGAACATTTTGATGTGGATGACATGGTGGGCCCTGCTGTATACACTGGCCGTAACATACACATTCCTGGGGGAAAGGAAATGGATCTAATGTGCGAGATCAAAGCTGGCCCACAAAGAAAGACTTACACTGCCCTGATTGACAGTCACTCTTCCCTGCAGCTCCCTCAAGAGCTCTTAGTTGCCAAAGTCCTTGCTAATGTAAAGAGAGGATGTGCCCCTGTTAGAGTGATGAACCTGTCCCAACATCCTATTACCATCAGGCCTCACACACATCTGGCCATTGTTTCCCTGGTGGACAGTGTTGTGGAATTTTCAGACAAAAAGCAGGGCAAGAGTCATAAGGGTGGGGACAAGGTGACATGTTTGAGTCTAGAGCAAGTTGTGGCAAGTTGTGGAGTAGACTTAAGTGGAGCAGCAGTCGAGAATGAGCACCAACACTCCCTCCTTAAAGAGCTTGTGGAGAGGAATGTTGGTGTGTTCTCCCAGTATCCGATGGATTATGGCCATACGAAGACCGTGCAGCATGAGATCCCACTGGTTGATTCTAAGCCCTTTCGGCTTCCCTATCGCAAAATTCCCCCATCACAGTGGCAAGATATGAGAAAGTTGTTGGTCGAGATGGAGGCAACAGGAGTCATCAGGCCCAGTAAGAGTCCATATGCTTCACCAGTAGTGGTTGTGACCAAGAAAGATGGCTCACTAAGATTATGTATTGACTACCGGAAGCTGAATTCCTGCAGCACGAGAGACGCATTCCCTCTACCTAGAATAGAAGAGGCTTTGGAAGCTTTGGGGCAGGCAAAATTTTTCTCCACACTTGATCTCACATCAGGTTATTGGCAGGTGGAGGTGGCTGAGCATGACAAACACAAGACAGCATTCAGCACCCCAATGGGGTTGTTTGAAGCCAACCGAATGCCCTCTGGGTTGCAGAATGCCCCCTCCACCTTCCAGAGACTCAGGACTTGCTGCTTTGGAGATCTGAACTTCACTCATCTCTTGATTTATCTGGATGACCTCATCATATTCTCTAAAACCTTTGATGAGCATCTGGAGAGGCTGCAGCTGTTGTTCAGTCGGCTTCTGGAGCATGGCCTAAAACTGAAACCCTCCAAATGCCAGCTGATGAGAAAAGAAGTGCAGTATTTGGGTCACTTGGTGTCTGCGGAGGGGGTCCGGACAGACCCGGAGAAGATTAGCAGGGTAAAGACTGGGCCAAGCCAACAAACCGCAAGGATGTGCTGCAATTCCTGGGGTTTGCTGGTAATTATAGTCGGTATGTGAATGGATACTCTGCCCTAGCTGCTCCCTTATACCACCTCACCGCTGGTGACCCCAGAATGAAAAGGAGGAGGGGCACGAAAAGTTTTGCCTCTAACCCACCCTTCGTATGGACTAATGAAGGTGAGGAGGCATTCCAGACCCTAAAAGAAAGACTCACAACTGCTCCAGTGCTGGGCTATCCTGATTACAGCCTACCGTTCATCCTTCAGACTGACGCCTCAGGAGAGGGGCTTGGGGCTGTCTTGGTTCAGATTCAGGGTGGCACTGAGAGGGTCATAGCCTTTGCCAGCAGAGGTTTGAGTCCAGCTGAGACAAGGTATCCTGCACACCAACTGGAGTTCCTTGCTCTGAAATGGGCTGTCACAGACAAATTTTATGACCACCTCTATGGGCGTAGATTCTCAGTCCAGACAGACAATAACCCTCTTAAGTATGTCATGAGCTCTGCAAAGCTGGATGCTACAGGCCAGCGGTGGGTGTCTCGGCTGGCTGCATTTGACTTTGACGTCCAGTATCGGAGGGGACAGAGTAACGCTAATGCTGATGCCCTCTCTCATCTGTCCAACGAGGAGGTCACCCAGGCCCTGCAAACATGCCCCCAGCAGGTGACATCTAATGAGCCTGGGAATGATGTAGGACAGCCCACACAGAACCCAGAGAACTCTACAAGCCAGGGCACATCTGCCTTCAGGAAATTTGGATCTGTGTCTCTGAGGCCTAATGAGCATTATAGGGACGTGGGTATGGAGTCACTGCCTGCCATGACGAAACAAGAGATCCGTGCAGGGCAGAAGGAGGATCCTGTTATTGGCCCTGTCTTGCACTATAAAAGTCTGAATCAGAAACCAAGCCGCAGTGAGAGGATCAGCAGTGGTGGGCAGGTGTGCCTTCTCCTAAAAGAGTCCTAAAAGAGGTTAGTGATACGAGATGGTATCATATATCGCCGCATCCGAGACTGCCAAAGGGGAGTTGTAGAGCAGCTAGTATTGCCAGAGAAGCTGCGTGAATTAGTTAAGACAGCTCTTCACGATGACTCAAGACACTTAGGTTTTGAGAGGACAGTGCAGATGGTAAGAGAGAGGTTTCACTGGCCACAGATGTTCCAGGAGATCAAGGCTTTGTGTGAGCAGTGTGAGAGATGCTGCCTCAGAAAAACACCAACTGCAGGGGTCAGGGCTCCTCTGGTCAGCATCCACAGCAGTGCTCCCATGGAGCTCATATGTGTGGACTTTTTGACTCTGGAAAAGTCAAAGGGTGGCATAGAAAATGTCCTCGTCATCACCGACCACTTCTCACGCTATGTGCAGGCATACCCCACAAAAGACCAAAAGGCCAACACTGTGGCCAGGGTGCTGTGGAGAAACTTCTTCTGCCGGTTTGGCTTCCCTGCTAAATTGCATGCAGACCAAGGGCGCAATTTTGAAAGGGCTGTTGTGAAGGAGCTGTGTAAATGTACTGGTATCACTAAGACCCACACAACCCCCTATCACCCCCAGGGCAATGGGACCACTGAAAGGTTCAACCGCACCCTCATGAATATGCTTGGGACATTAGAGCCTCATCTGAAACCTCGGTGGCATGAGTATGTGGATGCAATGACCCATGCCTACAACTGCACACGCCATGACTCTACAGGGTACAGGGTCCCTCACTGGACACCGTATTTTAAGTTTTCTTTCACTCCGCACTGGCGCGGTTTTGTTTAGTGTTCGTTTGTGGTTTGAAAGGTAAGCACTAGAGATCGCATTCTCTACGTCATAGTTAAATAGGTCGATGTTAATCAGTTGTTATGATGTTTAGTCTAAATTATGCATTTACTGAGATGCTTGTTTACCATTTGACAAAGTTTTGGGAGTTTGAGACTTTGTTTTATATTTGTATGTGGGCTGGAAGTTTGGTTAGCCTTTTCTCTTTTTTATTTTATTGAATGTATTTCACAAGCTATGTTTGCTATTTAATTGCCTGCACATTTTCCTCATACTTGTCTTGAGTCTGGGACCTTGTTTAGCCATTATGAAGGTGCAGTGCTTGATTTTATTATTTTAATTGTATTTAAAATTATGTTTATATTAGTTATCTTGATATTGAGTGTTCGTTTGTGGTTTGAAAGGTGGAGCTGCCAGCACCAACACAAATAAACAGCGCGGTCTGAACCACGACCTTGAACACCGTGTGTCCGATTCTTGCCTCCCCCTGCACCCCAACAACAACCTTACACACAACGCAGAGTCCTCGGGTGTAAAGAGGTGCAATCCTACACGGGCTGGGTTACATATACAAGGTATACAAATAACTGAACTGGCTTAAGAAACTGAAGGTTGACAACCAGTGAAAATTGAAGTGGTACCACATTTCTTATTTTTCTATTTTTTTCTTACAATCTCTTTTGGGGTTGAATTATTTTTTGTGTTCACATCTATTTCAGGTGTTTAAATTATTTTGTGGTGAATTTTGGTTATTTATTTCATTTAAAGGTATTTTTACTAAAAAAAAAAAAAACAAGGCAAATGGAACTGAGTATGGTATTTACATAAAATAAATTTCTGTTTCATAAACCTGTGGTCTCGTGTGTTGTGTGGGTTGGAGGTTCTGTTATTTTTGCAGAGCTTGCTACTGCCAATCTCCTTCTCAAACCTAGTAAACAGTGAGTGAATCTAGGTAAACCTGTGATAGCCCTGGATTGATAGTTCGGTCTAAGATTTTATACGACCCCTAGATTTAGATATTGTTGTTGATGTTGTAGTTGGGGTCAGCAGTATTAATCTTTTATGAATGTAGAGGGACACATGTCCAGGTTACACATACATACACACTGAAGGCCAACAACTTTTTACCAGCTTTTTATTAACTACCGGTGAAAAAACAGTATTTCTTTAAGCATTTCAAATATATGTCCATGTCTTTTCAATCTTCCAGCCTGTATTGAACACCTTTCATGCTTTATTTTTCCAGGGACTCATTATATGTACTTGCTGCTTGTTTTGCTGACTTCAACAATTTCCCTGGTCAAACTTCCAGGTCATGACACTCAATGTCATTGAATTTGTTAATCTTACAGGACAACAGGTTCACAAGAGTTTGGTGGGACATATGACATCTGAATTCTGTTTTGACATGACGCACCAAACTGAAAGCTCTCTCCACATCACTATTGGAACTGGGCAGAACCAGCAACAGCTTCATTAGTTGGCAGAGCTCTTTGAATCTGACCTGACCTGTGCTCATTGATTTGACATTTTTCCCCCAAAACTCATCAATTGACAAATTCCTGTAATTTGGAATTACTTTCTCCAAATTGGTTGAGGTGTAATCCAGCACCTCTAAGTGTAGCTGCTCCTTCAAATCTACTTTTACAGCATTGGGGAATCTCTCTGCTAAAGTCAAAATCTGCTCTGGTGTCACATCATCTTGATTATCTGGATTAACAACTGACAAATTTGTCAAGATTTTGTCTCTCACTGGGAACTTTTCCTTTACTTTTTGGAAACTCCTGACATAGAAGGATCTGGCATCTTTGAAGAATTGCCTTGTCTTGTCAGAAGGGATTTCTTCTTCACTTACTAGATGTCTTCTTGTCAAGAACCCAACAAAAAGGTTTTCATCTGCACAGTGGACTTTAGGGTTGCTCACATCTATCTCCTGGACATTCTGCTCTCTCAACACCTTTGGCACAATGAATCTGCTTCCAATGCCATGCAGGAGCTCCTCAACACTGTTATTTAATTTGAAGAGAATGGGTGCCTTGTTTTGAAAAATCAAAAAAAAATTATCAAAAGATTGTGTGGCATTGTGGAGAAAGCAAGTGTAGATTTTCATCATGGGATCTATCAGCCTCTTCTCAATATCACGGGACTTCCGATTTTCACTTTGTGATTGAAAATATGAACTGAAGGCAGGCCTTTGGTTTAGCAGATGGTCCAAGCTTTTCCCCAAAGAAAGTTATCATGTAGGGCAGTGCTTGTGTACTCTCTGCTGGGCTACATTACAGAACTCCTGGAACTCTTTCAGCTCCTCTCTTCTTTTTGAACTTTTCTCAAAGTAGTAGTATATGTCAATTATCAATTCTTCAGGTGACATTTAGAGCTCTTTAGCAGTGGTTTTGGCACATATGTTCACCAAGTGACTAGGACAGCCAACACTGTATATGTGAGGGGCCTGTGCTTTCACTCTTGACAAGACAGAGTTGTTTTGCCAATCATAACATTGCAATTGTCACTGCTGAATGCTATGCAGTTGGACCATTCAATTCCCTTCTCATCCATGGACGATGTAATGCAATTGAATATATTTTCAGCTTTAGCATCATTGCATACTGGCATATCAATAAATCCAACGGCCACCTTATCCTGCGCTTCACTGTAGTACCTGGCTAAAATAGCACATTCTTTCTCACACATGATGTCATTGCTTTCATCAACCAAAATACTGTATGACCTTTTTTCTGTACGGATTAGTTTGTACATATCCTCTGAACATTCACGTTCTAGTGCCAAGTTCATTATGGCTGTTGCTTTGGTGGAGGAGCAGGCATAATTTTAGCTATATCTGAATCTGGAAACATCTTCCTGAACAACGTGCCAGTGTGCCTACAGACATTGTGTTCGACAACAAATGATGTGAAATACACCTCAGCTGCAGTGACCCTCTCAGTGAGATTTTGCTTTTCTCCAGAAAAGAACTGAGATATATTGGAGCAGCCTTCCCTGCGCTTAGCTTCCCTGATATGGTTTTGTCCCTAAAGAATAAATCACTCAACTAGACCTATCATGTCTGCACATTTTCTACCATTAATTTACCCTTACTTAATTTTAGCCTTTATTTATACATATATATATATATATATATATATATATATATATATATATATATATATATATATATATATATATATATATGTATGTATACATATACGTATATAATATATATATATATATATAATATATATAAATATATATATATATATATATATATATATATCTATCTATATATATATATATATATATATATATCTATATATCTAAATAGCTGTTTCCAACAGCTATTTTTATTGAATCTGATCCTATAGAAAATTACAGCACTAATATTACATAAACATGTTTTTCTTTAAAATCAAAATTTCTTCACAAAATACCATATTTTAGATATTCTTCCTGTAGAAATGAAGGTTTGACTTTGTTTTGTCTTGTTTTCTAAATATTATGACCGTAAATTATAAAGTTATGCATTATTTTTGATTGAAGGTATATCAATATATTTATTACGATGATATACTATTTTATATTTTACGGCCTTATACTGTTGCTATTTGACAGTTTTCTACAGACTTTTTTTTACAGTGTGGCTGATGCAGTACGCTGTTGACACGGAACACAAGTCATAGATGTCAAATGAGCTACTTTCTTCATATTGGCTTTCTTAGCTCGTATTTTGTGTTTCTATTTTCATGAGTTTTTTTTATCCTAAAAAGGCACAACCTGCCAAACAGAGGTTGATTTAGGCAGGTTGATTTCTTTTTAGAAATTGGTATTAGATTTTATTTCTTTATCTAATTATTTTGTTATTGACTTCAGAGGTTCAGCAAATGTTTCAAGATGTGTAGTTGCTTATTTATTCTGATCTGGGTCTGTGACATCACAGTGCCCTGCAAATCTGAGCAACTCATTGAATTAACTATTTGGAAATGAACTGATTAATATTTATTAATCCCCAAAGGAAAATGTTACTGTTGTAGTGAACATCACTGCCAACAGTTGGTCATCTAGATGCAGAGGTACTCCGTTACAGTAACATGTCAAGGGTTTCACATCTGTTGCACTCTGGCCCACTTTATATATGTTTGTTTCAGTTTTTTTCTGCCTGTATCATCTACAATCTGTGTCCACAACGTGCTCCTGTAATCACGTCTCCAAAATGCAATACCCCCATGGTCATGCTACAAGTTTCCCTGTTTTCCTTCCCAGGGATCTCACACTCCATAATGATAGAGAGGAAAATAATGGTTAAAACATCGCATTTCTTGCTCTACAATTTTGTTTGAACTTCTCATTTCAATGTAGCTGTTTTTAGGTCTACTATTGTATACTATTGTCATTAGTTGGTTTTTGGAAACTTTAATAAGCCATAAAACAAATGTCAAATAGTGCCAGCACTGCCATCAGAAATCCATGAGGACAGAAAAATATTCAAACAAGCGTTAAAAAAAAGAAAAAAAAAATCAGTGTCAATATTTAAAAAGGCTCAGTAAAGAATCTTAAGATACAAAAAAAAAAAAAAAAAACTTTGGTGGCCCCAAACAAAGACCATCAATATGTTATTCACTTTAGCTGAAACATGTTTTTTTCAAGTACACTTTTTCCATAGTATGTCCTCTTTAAAATACGTCAGAATATAAAGTGTAAAACTACAACTCCTGCTCTGAAAAGGTTGGGCCACTGTCTATGCCTGTTTTTAAGCTCTAAAGATCATGGGGATCCAGTATTTATTTCTGCCTTGTCCTGTGCATACAGAGATTTCTCCAAATTCTTGGCATCTTTTGATGATATTGTATATTATTCATAATTTTATTCAGTGTTATTCAGAAATTGTTTCACATTTTGCAGGTGTAGTTTCTCAACCAATACCCATCTTTACTCCTGAGACTCACCTTCTTTAAAATGTTCTTTGTAAACTCACTAATGCCACTGACCTGTTCATATTTAACCTAGTTAGTTTCAAAATGTTCCATGTGTTTCTTTTAGCAGTTTACTTGTCCAGCTTTGTCGCCCATGTCCCCAAGTTTTTGAGATGTGTTGTTCCAAACCAATTAAAAAAATAGCCTCTTTCAGCATTGACGTTTTCCATGTTCTGTGATAAAAAAAATATTGTCTGAGATTTGTAAATCATTGCTTGTACAGGGTTCCATAACTGTATTAACTATTTGTTTTTTATATAGACTCCAGTTTTGCCCTCTTGTGGTCTGTTTTAGGTTCTCTCTTTACTCGAGCCAGAGAAAAGAAAATTCAGAAAAAGGGATCATGACACAGTCTCAGTAGCTGCAATGCCACCAGCAAGACTTTCTTTAATGGTGAAGATCAAAGTGAAACGTTTGACACGGCCACTATTACTTAAAAAAAAATGACTTGGTGGAACAATAAAAAGATAAAACTGAGCACCTCCTCTTCCTTCACATGTAAAAGCAACTTGATTTTTTCACAATTCAAAAACATTCCCTCAACAACACTTTGTCTTTTTTTTTTTCCTGGTAGGTGACATGACAGCGCAAAATGGCCAGATGTTCCAGAGGTAACCTTTTCTCAACACAACACATTCTTCAAATCTTTCCTGGTGAAAAGAAATACAGAAAACCAACAGAATATGATGAGAAATATCAAATAAGTGCTGTTAAATATAAATCTGTAACAAATAAATGTGCGAGGAACACAGTCTCATTGACCATCTGCTGCTTCACCGTAATCCAAGAATCTTGTAAACACACCACCAGTCATATACGTCCTAATGACAAAAAAAGAAAGTAATGGCACACTTCTGCAAACATTATGCTAGCTACATCGATCAAAGAGTGGATGGAAACCAAACACCAACACTTGGCACTTAAGAACTGAAATTAAATAAGCAAAGAAAACATTCCTCAGTAGGTTAATGTACATGTTGTAAACAGAAAAATGCCAACTTGAGGGCATGATAATTGTTACGGCCCAAATATGGAGAGTGAGCCTAGTAGTTGAAATAAGGGGAGTAACAAGGTGTGTAGATCAGACAGCAAGCCGTTTATTAATGGTAAAAAAAAAAAATTGTTATAATAACAAAATAAACTTGATCTGCAACAAAGGTCAAGCTCTCACATAGAGCAACAACAAAGACAACAATATTATATACACAATATGCCACACTAGCCAACAAGTTCCAACAAAGTCTCTCAATGGCGGCGATCTGTCTGTCGCTGACAGTCTGCCACGACTGCAGTTCTGACAGGTCCTCTATAGTGTGGAGGGCGATGGGAGGAGGGCCCAGGTGATGGCAACGCTGCTCAGCTGATTCAAGGAGGTGGAGCTCGGTAAGGGAATCCCGGGACGTCACTCCCTCTTCCGGTCCGCAGGCGACAGCTGGGGATAGCCCACAGGACGCACAATGCCGCCGGCTCTCGTGGTCCGTAACACCTCCCCACCCAAGTTTGAAACCCTGGTTTCAGAACAACAAAAACAAAAAACAACCAACACACACACACACCACAACAACACTACACTCTGGACAATGTGTCCTCAATGATGTTCTCTGACCCTTTTTTGTGTTGCATCACCAGATTGTGGTCTTGCACACGCAAAGCCACCACATGAGCCTCTGGTTATGATTATACATGTGCGCAAGGAAGGTGACTGGATTGTGGTTGGTGTAAACGACCAATGGCTGACTAGATGACCTCACATAGACTTCAAAATGTTGTAGAGCCCATAACAAAGCCAGAGTTTCTTTCTCGATGGTGGAGTATTTGAACTGGTGTGCATCAAATTTTCGAGAGAAGAAACTGACTGGATGCTCTACCCCATTTGAGTCCTTCTGCAGCAACACCGCACGGGCACCGACAGCGCCAGCATCAACCTCGATTTTGAAAGGCTTTCCAAAGTTGGGGGCAGCGAGAACGGGAGCATGGCAAAGAAGAGCTTTAACGCTCTCAAATGCATGCTGGCACTGAGGTGTCCAGGCGAACGGCATTTTGGAACTGGTGAGATTAGTGAGTGGTTGTGCTACCGCGGAGAAGTTTCTGCAAAATGTCCGGTAGTAACCAGCCATACCCAAAAACCTGCGAAGCTCATGCCGAGTAGTAGGAACCGGGAACTCCGTGATGGATCTCACCTTCTCCTCAATAGGTCGAACCTGTCCCCGCCCAACCAGCCGGCCCAAGTATGTCACCGTGCCCCTCCCAAACTCACACTTGGCCAGGTTGAGAGTGAGGGAAGCGCAGGCGAGACGGGAAAACACCTCTCTTAGGCTGTCGACATGCTCCTGCCAGGTAGCAGAAAACACAATCAGGTCATCCAAATACGCATTAACATTAGCCACCCCTGCCAGAACTGTATCCACAAATGGTAAATGGTAAATGGACTGCACTTATATAGCGCTTTTCAGACACCGTCATGGTGCCCCCAAAGCGCTTTACAAAGGCCTCACATTCACCCATTCACACACACATTCATACACCAGTGGGAGGCTGCTGCCATGCAAGGCGCTGCCAGGCCCACTGGAGGCAAATTGGGGTTCAGTGTCTTGCCCAAAGACACTTTGGCATGTAGACAGTTGGAGCCGGGATCGAACCGCCAACCTTCCGGTGACTGGACGACCCGCTCTACCAACTGAGCTACAGCCAGTTGGTAGAGCGGCTGTAAGAAGGTACTGAAATGTAGCTGGTGTGTTACACAAGCCAAAGGGCATAACTGTACTGCAAAAAATGATCGGGGGTAACAAAGGCCGATATCTCTGACGCACACGCCATCAGAGGCACCTGCCAGTACCCTTTCAGAAGATCTAACTTCGTTACATATTTAGCAGCACCGAGTGTATCAACACAGTCCTCCATTTCGTGGCAGTGGATATGAATCGGGCACAGTCACCGCATTTACCTTGCGAAAATCAGTCACAAAGCGCGGGGTGCCATCTGGATTTCCTTCCAGTAAGCAGGGAGAGCTCCATGCGGAGGAACTGGGCTTAGCTAACCCATTTTGTAAAAGGTATTCACACTCCTTTTTCATCAACTCCCGTTTTTCGGGGTTTACTCTGTAGGGATACTGTTTTATGGGACGCACATTTTCAACGTTGATGTCATGCTCGATTACGGCCGTACGAGAGGGAACAGACTGGGAAACTCGGAAATAAGGTTAAGAAGTTCAACCAATTGATTTTCCTCCAAGTGAGGAAGTTTTCGGGCAGTAACTTAATCATGGACGAATTCGGTAGACGCGCAGAAGGAGAGGAAGGGCACGCTGGCAACCCATCCTCATCCTCTGGGCCAGAGGGAGCGATGATAGCAGCAGCAGCACCCGCTGAAGACACAACAACAGGAAACTCGTCTCGAGAATGATATGGTTTCAACATGTTAATGTGACACACTCTGCTTTTACGCACGCGATCGGGTGTGTTCACAACATAATCCGTATCGCTCAGTACTCGTTTGATAACGTATGGTCCAGAGAAACGCCCTGACAGCGAGGAACCGGGGATCGGTAGTAACGTGAGGACCTTATCTCCGACCCCAAATTTACGAGCCACAGCGGACTTGTCAAATCGTCTTTTCATCTCCAATTGGGAGGATGAAAGCGCTTTTCGAGCGAGGGCACGAGCATGGTGTAATCAGTCACGAAACTGACTAACATAATCTAGCACGTTCTCTTTGGATGACTCAGAGGAAAAAAACTGCTCTTTTAGAGCGCGCAAGGGACCGCGCAAAGTATGCCCAAACATAAGCTCAGCTGGACTGAACCCCAATGAGTCTTGAATAGACTTGCGTGCAGCAGAGAGGACAAAAGGTATTCCCTCATCCCAACTACGACCCGATTCCAAACAGTATTTACGCAGCATAGATTTGAGAGTTTGGTGCCACCTCTCTAGAGCACCCCGTGACTCTGGATGGTATGCGCTGGAGAGCATGCTGGATGTTAAGCGTTTTAAGAACTTGTACAAACAACCTTGACTTAAAATTAGTGCCTTGGTCCGTTTGTTCAGTCTTAGGCAGGCTGAAAGTAGAAAAGAATTTTGTCAGGGCACGCACGACAGATCGAGCAGTGATGTTACTCAGCGGCACCGCTTCAGGGAAGCGAGTGGCGGCGCACATGATGGTAAGAAGGTACTGGTTACCTGACTTTGTTCTGGGTAGTGGACCAACGCAGTCGACTATGACACGCTCAAACGGCTCCCCTACAGCTGGTATGGGATGCAACGGAGCCGGTGGGATGACCTGATTGGGCTTTCCTGCCAATTGACAAACATGACAGGAGCGACAGTGAGCAGTGACGTCAGCCTAATTAGACCTGGCCAGAAAAAATGTTTTAACACAAGATTATATGTTTTGCGAACTCCCAGATGTCCAGACCATCTGTCCTCATGAGCTAAACATAACACATGCTCACGGTAACAGACAGGAACAACAATCTGTCTCACAACGCCCCAATCCACTTTTTCAGCCAGAGAAGGAGACCACTTACGCATGAGAATACCATCTTCCGTGTAGTAACACGGGTGATCAGAGTCCCGCTCTGTACTCACCACAGCAGCGAAACACTTCGCCAGGCTTTTATCTGCCTTTTGGGCAGCAGCGAGGTGCTCTCGCGTCACTGGTAACCAAGACGATGGCTCAGCTGAAGGAGAAACGCCGGAGCCGCTTACCTTCTCCGCTTTGTGCACTGGAGAAGATTCCAGACTGGTTTGCTCTGAAAAAACAGGCATCAACACACTGTCAGACAAATCAACATTGCACGAGTCTCCTTGGCTTGTTTCCGAGCCTGAGCGCGCGTAATGGCGCAGGAAGGTTACAAGTGGGTCTGCGTTATGCCCGGTTCACACACAGGCCCAGCGTCCAACACTTCGAGCACGGGCTCAACCTTGCCACCTGCTATGTCGTTCCCCAGCAGCATGGATATCCCCCGGATAGGCAGGGCTGGACAAACAGCTACGGGAAAAACGCCACTTACCAGGCTAGAATGTAAATGAATGATATGGACCAGACGCGGAGCATAACCCATCTCCACTCCACGCAGCACTGTACTGTAGCCGCAGGCTGACGCAGAGGAGAAAGGCAGTGTGCTAGAAAGAATTACAGATTGAGAACATGCAGTGTCCTGCAAAATCTTGTTTGAATGCTGATTGTCTGGCTTACCTGTCAGTGACACTCAACCTTGTGAAACGAATGGCTTGAAGCACGGATCACAGCACTCCTCACACCGGGGGAGAAACTGTTTCACCGGAGCCGGTGTTGATTAACCCTACCCCCTTTGGTTTGGTGGCCTGCGCTGACGGTGTTGGTGGGTTCTGTTTTTGCCGCCTAAAGTCCGAACATTCCGCAATGAGATGACCGGGCTTCAGACAGAAAAAACACAATCGCTCGTCGGAATGCGCAGCAGGCGCTCTGCTAAAGGTGGAACAGGAGCAGAGTGGGGTCTGTCAGACGAAGCTATTTAGCCAGAAGGAGCAATCCGGTGAGTCAACACATATTCATCTGCCAGGACAGCAGCAGCAGACAAAGAAGTAATCTTTTGTTCATTAAAATAGATGCGCTCTGGAAGGCTTCTCTTGAATTCCTCCACCAGGATGAGTTCTCGGAGCGCATGAAAATCAGACACCCCACATGCGCTCAACCAGCGATCAAAAAGATTCCCCTTATCTCTGGCAAACTCCACATATGTCTGGGTGGAACTCTTACGGTGGGCTCTAAACTTCTGCCTGTAAGCCTCAGGAACAAGCTCATAGGCTCGCAAAACTGCGGCTTTTAGCTTATGGTAATCCTGACTATCCTCTAAAGAGAGTGTAGACACAACCTCCAGGGCTTTGCCATGCAATTTGCTCTACAGCAGCACAGACCAGATTCCTGTGAGCCATTTTAAAGTGGCTGCTAAGCGTTCAAACGCATTGAAGAATGAATCCACCTCTTCATCTTTAAAAGTAGGAATCAGGGTGACATACCGACTGATCTCTAAGGTGGAATAGGTGGAACTGTCAGGAGCAGAGGGGGTTGGGACAACTACCGGGGCCTGTCTCTCTGAGTCCAGCTCAAGCTGATGGAGTCTGTACTGGGCTTCTAGTTCCAACTTTTTGACATTTAACTGATAGTCTAGCTCAGCCCGTCGAGCTCTCTCCTGAGCCTCTTGGGCTTTCTTCTCGGGTATCTTCCATCTTGAAGCAATCGAGGCGGATTTTTAGGCGGGCATCTTCCTTCCCCCCTGGGGAAGACGGAAGTGGGCGGGCTGAACGCAGCAAGCGTGAATGGTGTTTTGGGCACCTGCTCAGCTTGCAAGTCAGCCAGCCGGACCGATATGTCCACCGACTCTTCATCGGGAGCCTTTTTTGTCTCACCTCGCAGGCTACCTGCAACGCAGGCGCCAGTAACAGGAAGAGGAGTATCTTCAGTATAAACATCAGCTGGAGAAGCCACACCAGCACCCACAACAGACCCTGGCGAAGCCCATAAAATTCCTGCTTCTAACAGCTCATTGGCAATCAATATCCGGCGATCGTTTTTCAGTAGCTGCCCCGGCACCTGAATTTTAAAGTGAGCCGCGATCTCGTTCAGATCCTTCACGCGGCAGCTGTCTAACAGCTTGAGGGAGGGACTCTGAATAAATTCCTCTAGGCTAAAAGACATTATCTTAGCCATGTACTGAAGCACGGGAAGCCCAATAAGTGCGCCCACATGCTCACCAAAAAAAATGGCACAAGTGCCACCTGTAATCTACACAAAATAGTTGGACTGGGAAGGTCTAAATTAACTTAATTAAATGTTAAGTTCCCAGACAAGCCCCCACTTGTTACGGCCCAAATATGGAGAGTGAGCCTAGTAGTTGAAATAAGGGGAGTAACAAGGCGCCGGCTCTCGTGGTCCGTAACAATAATAGACCATCAGTTTGGTTGGTGTTTGGCATACCAAGACTGTCACTGCGTTCAGTGTTTCATTTTCCTTTGAACTCAGCTTTGTGACTAACTAGCTGGAAAATGATGGCGCATGTTTGACGTCTCATTTAATTGTTTTTTCCAATACTGACTAGAGCATCTGAGCAGCTCGTTCAAATGAAAACCAGGCATATTAGAGCAAGAGAGGGAGAGAGCGCGGGAGATCTGAAGAAAGGACGTGGTTTCTGAATCTTAAAAGAGAAACTGCAAGGCACTGTAAAAATCTGCTAATTATGGTAACAGCCCATTACCTCGACATCATTAAATCCAGCAAAGCAATGGCCTAACGGGTTCTAATTTGGTCCAAAAAGGAGAGAAAAGGTGTCTGAACATTAATGTAATATTTTGGCAGTGCCATGTCCAATGTAACAGTAGTATTTAAGGACAAAACTCCATCTGCTTCACCCGCTCACAATCCTGGAGAATCCAATATTCCAGCATTAGTACATAAACTGGATCAGAACATCTAAGGAACACAGCAAACGATTATCTGTTCAATATCACTATTTTAGAAGAAATGCACATTGTCAAACTGAAAAAATACAAAACAAACAATCACTGATTTAAGTTAATGCTGATATCGAAACATGAACAGTTTTACATTCATGTATCTCTCACAGGGCTTTACTTTACAGGGGAACTTCTAAATCTCAACTAAAAACCTAACTTCCATCTTATTCAAACCATCACGAAAAGCCAATAGATTGTTGTTTTTTAAAAGAATTTATATGCCTGGGTTTCAGTGTACTGTATAAGAAAAGTGGCTGTGGGGGGTTCACAATGTAAAGAAGAGTCAGGAAATCATCAGCAGACAACTGGCCATTAAATCCTACTGTATACAACCCCTTCAAAATACTAGCTCTTTTAATAGACCCCCTGCCCCCAAGAAGAGGGGGAAAATAAAATTCACAAGTGTATGGAGGAGTTGTTTGTCTGTAAACTTAAAAATAACTCAAACTGAAAGCGAGAGCAGAATAAAGAGAGAGGAAAGGTTCAGTCTGATAAACGAGTGTCTCTCAGTCACTTTTTCAGGGGCTGGTAGACTGATGGTTGGGGTCCAGGGAGGAGGGACTATTGTCCATGAACTTGGAGGAGTAGTGGGGGGTGACCGGGCTGAGGTTGCCACCGTCTGATGAGTAGGACAGGCTGGGCATCACTGCCATAACCTCTGCTATCTTCTGCTTGAGCTCTGCGATCTCATGCTCCCTCTGGTGGATCTAGCCTGAATGACACATGGAAACACACGTTTGGGTCAAAGAGGCAGCAGAGGAGGATTTGACAGCAACCTACACAGCTCTAATAAAAATAAACTAGACACTTTATCTGTGTGCCACCTCAGTTTATCAATTTGTACAATTAATCCAATTTTAAATCATGATTTAAATTTTGTTTCCCAGCAATCATAAAAACAATGTAATCTGGAAAGAACAGTTACTTTTCTACATATTCTTGCGCAATGAACGAGTTTAGACATGGACTCCATTTGTCCATGAGTGATCCCTTCATCTTTTTGTGTAAGTATGTTCAAGACATACTTATTCGTTTTAACTACACGTGTTTTGGCTTTTATCACCGTTTTTAAATTACGTTAACTTTTGTCATCCGTTGCTGTTTTGTGTTTTGTCTTGTTCTGTGAAGCACTAGTTGCACTTGTAGTTGAAATTTGCTGTAGAAATCAAACTGTGTTGAACTTTATCATTGTATTCATTACATGTGAGTAAGAGGTTGTCAAAAACCACTACATTGTTCTTATTTATTTGCATTCATTTGTTTTTTATAATTTTACATAGTCAAATATGTGTTTTTAAGAAGAATTCCAAAAGTTAATTGGGTCTTAAAGGAACATTATTTAATTCTAAGAAGTTAAATAAATGCAGTATGTTTCTAAAGTAAGGTGGAAATCATTCTGATTAACCATGAGTTCAATACTGATCAAAATCATTATGATAGGAGTATAAAACTGAAATGCAGCTTCACCTTGTTTAGTCATGACTGGACACCAGCAGAAGACCACTACCTGAGGTTCTCAGAGTCCAGGTTGGTTCATATGGCTAACATGTCAGAGATTGACTTTGGGGCCATGAAGAGACTTGAACACAAGTAGAGCTGTTTTAAAGTCTATTCTCTGAGTGACAGGAAGCCAGAGACCTCAGAACTGGACTAATATGGTCATATTTCCTGGTTCTAGTCAGGACTCGTATTAATAAGAGTAATACAACTTGAAAAAGATCTGTATAAGGTAGATTTAGAACAGATAAAAATATGCGATTAATTTGAGATTAATCATGATTAATTATTGACAGTCATGCGATTAATCTGATTAATTATTTTGAGAAATTTACAGCCCTACTGTAAATGCATTGTACTGTATGAGCGCAGCCGAGCGAACCAATCCCATGACGTCACATGCTCGGGTCAGGCAATATGGCGATGCCCTTGCTATGAAATCTAAAACAGTGCTTCTTTTTCCTCCTAAATGCTTACATTCATGTTTAATATATAATGGTTGATTAGAGGGGATGTCCATTTAGTAAACCATCACAACGTAGTTGACTGTTTCATGTCCTCTTGAAGTAACCATATCTAAAAAGAATAGGAACAACGTATAGTATCTGAACTCAAAGCTGCTACGAGCAACTTTACAGAAAAATAGCTGATTGCTGAGTCATTTCCTGGTCCTTAAAATACTGACATTGATTCCTACTTGTGGAAGGATGGTGTTGGAGATGCTGCCAATGATGTCATGAAGATTGTGGTAACCAGAGGTGCCACAACATCTTATCCAGTCGGTGCCACAACATCTGATCCAGCCGGTGCCACAACATCTGATCCAGCCAGTGCAACAGTTGTGATGGAGGGAGCAGCAGTCCTGAGGTCCTGGATGTCCTGAGGTCCTGAGGTCCTGGATGTCCCGAGGTCCTGAGGTCCTGGATGTCCCGAGGTCCTGAGGTCCTGGATGTCCCGAGGTCCTGGATGTCCCATGAGCCTTTGCCTTGATGATGGGGCTGATTTACGCCCTCAACCTCAGCTACCCGAAACAACTGCGAAACACTTTTGAAGTATTTCAACAGATTTTCCTGGAGCTCGATGGTCTTAAAGCCAGTCCCAAAGTAATGTCTCTGAAAAGTAAACTCTTGTACTAAAGTATTGAGTTGGGTGTTAATTGTTATTGTGACATGTTCTCAGGGGTTTTATTGTAATTTTATGGTCGTGGTTCTGGAAACTGTGATGTTGTATTCCATTGTGTGATATTGATGTGTAATGAAAACTTGTCTTTTTCCTTTCTTTCCTGTGATTAACCCACAAAGGATTATTGTCAGAGAAGGGAGACTTGAGTATTGACATGTACTTAAGTGTGTGTTTACAAAATGTTTCACTGTTCATCAGGCAAATTCTGTTCAGCCATTTAATGTGTTTATGCCAACATATGCCAAACTTAAATTCTGTATTTGAGAGTGCACAGTGTTTTTGTTATATTTTATTCCTTCACATGAACTTAAAGATCATCCAAAACTCCCTTTATTAATTGCAGTATGTTTGTGTTGTTTATTTTATGTTTCATTTATTTGTTTTAAATTCATTCATTTTAGTTTTGTTTAGAACTAACTCAGTTGTGGGTTTATTTATTTATTTGGAGGTGGGCAGTGTTTATTTGGTGCACAAAGTTGTTGGCATTGTTGATAATAAAAAAAATTGGTAACAAAAATAAAGTTTATTAAAACTTAAATGGCTATTCTTGTTAATTTATTTTAACTCAAGTGAAATAAGTTGCTAATCCTAGAAAAAAATTAAGGTAACAATTTGCATGGACATTTTTCAAGATTCAAGTCTCTTTATTGTCATTATGCAGGCATAACGAAATTTTGCACGACACCCGGCAGGCACACACATAAATACACACATAAATAAATCACACAGATAAATAGATGAAAAATATATACATTCTTGTAGGTGATATTTACAGATTGTCAGTGTTTATTTACAGAGAACTGGCTGTGCGGGGGTTGATGGGAGAGGTGGGTGGGAATGAGAATGGGAGATAAAGTGCAAGTGACACAGAGGTGTGGATCTGTGTGAGAGGTAGGTGATTGTGTGTGGCTGTGGGGGGGAGGGTCCATGTTTAAAGCTCTGTAGGGGGGTGGGGTGCAGTGGTTCACTACAGGGGGGCTATGGCTTTCACAGCTCTGGGGAAGAAGCTGTCCCTCAGTCTTTTTGTTGTGGCTCTGATGTTTCTGTACCGCTTCCCCGATGGAAGCGCTACAAACAGTGCATTGCCCGGGTGGGTGGGATCGGCTGCCATGCGTCTGGCCCTCTTCTGGACTCGTGCAGTGTAGACCGAGTCCAGATCTGGTAGACGGCAGCCCACAATCCCCTGGGCTGTTCTCACCACCCGGGCTAGGTCCTTTTTGTCCTGTGACGTGCAGCTGCCGTACCACACCGTCACACTGAGACACAGGATGCTCTCAATGGTTGCTCTGTAGAAGTGTGTAGAAGTGTATTTGTGAGTAGAGTGCAAGTAAAATAAATAAGTTGGACTAATTTAAATGAAGCAATTTGGCTACTCTGTTTATTGAACTAAGTACTTCACTAAATTTGAGTTAGTATAACTATAAAAGCCTCATGGAATGAACTTCATTCCAATTCGTTTCCATTACTTAAAAAGATCCATGCATTGTTAGCTTAATTTTTTTAAGTTGAGCCAGTGTATTTTTTAGAGTGTGGGGAGCTACGTTAGGATGCTCTTCCTGGACTTCAGCTCCACGTTTAACAACATCATCCCGGAGATCCTGGTCCAGAAACTGTCAGACCTGGGAATCTCCCCCCTATCTGCCAGTGGATCAAGGACTTCCTCATGGATTGCCCACAGTCCGTGAAACTTGGCCCCTACCTCTCCTCCACCATCACAGTCAGCACCGGTTCCCCTCAAGGCTGTGTACTGGGCCCCCTCCTGTTCACTCTGTACACTCATGACTGCTCTCCGACCCATCTCTCAAACACCATCATAAAGTTTGCAGATGATACCACCGTGGTCGGGCTCATCTCAGGGGGGGATGAGTCTGACTACAGAGATGAGGTCAACCATCTGACAGCGTGGTGTTCAGCCAACAACCTGCCGCTGAACACCACAAAAACCAAAAGAATGATACTGGACTTCAGGAAGGGCAGAGCTGACCCAGCTCCGCTTTACATCCAGGGGGACTGTGTGGATCGGGTCAGCTCCATCAGATTCCTGGGAGTGCAGCTGTGTGCAGACCTCTCCTGGACTACTAACAACACTGCGGTGGTGCGCTAACCTTCAATAAGCTTTTGCCTTTTGGAGAAGTTTCTTATGTGCAAACACCTGCTATAAACGCTGCCCCCACCCCCTTGCAGCCTGCTCACCTGTACAGCCAGGCAGGTGCTTACAGCCAGGGACAGGTAAGACTGAGACGAGAAGGGACATATTGTGAACATAGTGGAATGTATCACACCAAGCTGAGCTAAATTAACTGAAATAAATCTACAGCTTCACAACAGCTGAGTGCTGTGAATTTGTTGCAAAAAATGATTTAAAAAGAGCAGCAGATTTTTTTTTACCTATTAGAAAGTAGATCCTGCCACCTGGTGGATGAATGGCATCATTGCAGCTTCACTGATCATCTTTTTGTATCTCTACAGTTGTTTCAAAGCATACCTCAGGACCATGTGCTGTATTCTGCATGGTCACTGTAAGTAAAACATACAGAAATGATTCCTGATGATCATCAGCTGCTGACCTTGCTTGTGTGTTCATACACACTCTGTGGGCTAATGTGTGTGTTTTTCTGAGCAAGAGTGGCAAGTGGTTGAATGAGACCTTTCCCACTGCTTCTCCTCTGAACAGCAGCAGCTCAATGTGAGTTTTCATCTGGATGCTTCCTCTCACGTTTTAGTCTGATTGTCACAGTGGCATCATTTTGTTTTTCTTTTTGATGCTTTGTCCTTTAGAAAAGACCACCGAGAAGAATACGTTAAAAAGGCTCCAAACGCCTTCATGCTCTTTTTGAAAGAGCAAAGGCCAAACTTTGCTACCGAGATCAAAGTTAAAGGCAGTGCATCTGTAAATACTATGCTGGGAGACAAGAGGGGTATACTACGAAGCGAGATTAGAGGGTTAGCGAGGTATGTTGAGTCTAAAACCAGGATTTCCGGTACCACGAAGGTGGCTCTCTTTCAACCTGGCTAGATCACCATGGTGACTCACTCTGCAAACTTATCCTGGTCCGGAGCAGGTTATGTGCAGAGTTTAGGCTCAAATCGGCTCTAAAATGCGCCGCCCTTTCACTTTCACCCAATCCTGTTGACTTTAGCGCCAGGATTGTGCAATGGAGGGAGAGTATTCAGAGACCGGACTGATCCGCTGGCTTCCCATGACCATATTCTCTATGAACGCTAGAGATTTCCAGCTGAGGGAATACGTTACATTTGTAATCTGCTAGAGCCAGATATTGGCAGCGCCATCAAACGCAGCCGTGCGCTCACAGTAACACAAACGATGTGCGTTTTTTTTTTTTGCGTTTCTTTGCCGCGGGAACCTACATGCATTCAGTTGGTAATGCAGAAAATCTGAGCCAGAATACTGGAATAAAGGTTGTACTTGCTCTTACTGAACTGCTGAATATGTTTGTAGTATTCCCTGGCCATCTGCCCATGCTTCAAATAAAAGAAGCGTTTTAATCAGGTAACATAAATCAATAGTCCATTATATTGATAATCAGTGTGACGTGGAATTTCATGTGAAATGTTGTAACATAGTTCATAGATTCCCCAGGGTGATAGGGTACCTATTAAAGTGGCCGGTGAACGTATATTGGTATCACAGATAATATTAAATCTTAAATTAATTTCACATAGATTTAGCAAAAAACTAAAGTGATTTTTATTTATCGTCCATAATGGGACATTCAGACCTACATAATGTTTACATCTGCTGCATTAAGTTTAAAGTTTAAGCGCTCTAAAAGAGGGAGGGAGATTAATTAAGGTGTATTAAGTGGTGAAATAAATATAATTTACTGTGGCAAGAGACACTACAGAGGGCCCGGGCGGGGTTTGATCCCTAGACTCCCGGATGAAAGTCACGCACAATTGCCAGTCAGCCAAAGGCATATCCCCTTAGCCATGTAGCCGGGACATGTCATCAATCGGGGGTCAGTGACAGGACCTCACACTGTCATATTACGAATTTACACGATCTGCAATTTTTTGCCAGCACTCCTCTCTGGCTTTATTCGCACCAACAGTATTGCTTTTGGCCGTAAAGGTTTCTTTGAAATCCTCATAACCCTGCATTATTAAAACCTGTTCCTCCTGACTGAAATATACGGACCGCCATCTATCCATTTTATCCGGAAGAGGCGTCAAATGACGCGTCAAACGCCCCCTTTCATGTGAACGCGCACAGAGCAGAAAGCAGAAAGCCGCGGTTAACAAAGATAGTTGATAACCACCGTCGTGGTACCGGTTATCTCTGATCGCGAGTTTCAGGTTTGTTAAGCCAGCTCACCCAAAGAAAGCCTGGCTGTGTTGAACTTGCTTCGTAGTACACCCCTCAGGTGAGAGCTGGCTGTGATTCATATTGTTTTCTTCAAAGCAGGTGTTTTTACTTTAATGTAATGTGAGCAAAGAACAGTCACATTCAAAGGATTTGGGGCATTTTCCAGTACAAGTGCACTGTGGGGGTCTGCACAGCAGAAGCACACTTGAATGTGGATCTATGTATTTATGTAGAGGTTACCAAGTCTACATACTGTATGTGTATCAGATAGCCTGTAGTTGTTTTTAGTCTAGTTTGAGTGTGTGCTCTGACCTTGCCATCTCTCCACAGTGGAAGTCACTTTCAAGTGAAGAACAGG